>CM034461.1:16061384-16386817 GCA_019925255.1 Litchi chinensis
AAAGTAATTAACTACTATATTTATGAATTTGGCTTTATGAAATGATTTCTTTATTATTCTTTTTTTTTTTTTTTTTTGTATTTTATGTAACTCTATAAATATATTTATGTGATTTGTAGTTTGAGACCATTCAATTATCAATCAAAACTTTAGTTTGAAGTTTGTTTTTATCTTCCAAAAGTTCATAGAACTATATTTAGTCAATTACCAAATAATTTTCGGAACAAGTTTGTCTTGCCTGGAAACTATCCCGAATCATTTGGTATTAGAGCAACTTCCTTCCGGGCCAGTTAACCCTCAACTGAAGTTCTACTCCAACATCTAGTGGTGAGTCTTCCTCTCTACTTTATTATCCAAACCCACCAATTCAACCCATAAACACTACAAGAAAAAAATACAATAACTTGGCAAATATCTCATACTTAAAAAAAAAAAAAAAAAAAAAAAAAAAAAAAAAAAAAAAAACTCATCAATTTAACCAATAATTTTGGCACAATCCCCACCAATAGTGCCAAAAACTTATAAACAAATTTTGAATGTTTTTATAAATTAATTTCAATGATAATATATTTTCCAATAAAAACATAATTCCAAAAATTTACATTAGAAACTCATGCAAGTACACATAGTTCACAAGTAATACAGTAGTAAGTAAATATCACTCCCACAAGGATTATCCAAATTATATTGTTAAGTACTAAAATTGATCTCAACTATCATTATTCAAACTATCAAATCAATGGGCTTTAAAAAACATAAATATTTAAATAAGAAAAATAACAAAACAATTAATAAAATAATTCACAACCAAGAGATAATAGATTCTAGAGCTACAACTCCATCCCACCAATCTACTTAACCTATATTTCTACTATTAGTAATTTATTCTTATCATGTGCTTGATCAAATGATTCCAATTTATCCACAAGCCTCTCTAGATGGTTTAGTGAACTTATCTTAATTAATTAGCTAACTATATCTCTATGACAATTAACCAACATAGGCATATTAAGTAATAATCATTCAATTATGACCACAAAGATCACATCAATGTTATCCTATTTTAGATCTAAACACATGACTACCTCTTTCAAATGCATTCATGGTTACCAAATCAATTGAACTAATGATCAATTAATTCAAGGTATTAATAATATAACAAAATAAAATAGAACATAATAATAATGATAATTAATTTAAAACAATATTATAAATGAGAGTTTTATGGTTTAGGATTACATCGGAACCCCAGATCATAGATCTAGTTCATCATAATATTACAAATTAATTAACCAAAACAAGAATCAAACAACTTATTTAAATAAATAAAAATAAAGCACAAAGAAACTACTAATATGTTGTGATCCTCGCTTCTCTAATGTTGATGATGATTGCTGAAAATCTTCTCCACATGTTGTTAAAGAATTTTGGTTGAGAGCTGAGCCCTCACCCCACACTAACTATTTCTCTGGTTGTGTTTGATTTTTTCACTAAAGCTGAGAATTCATGCCTATTTATAGGGAACCAAGATGGGCTTTTATGAGATTTTCAGAGGTCCATCATTGAATTCTCGCTGTGCAATTATTTCAAAGTTTATCTTTATCTCTCCGCATTTAATGTGAAGTGGCCTAAAGATGCACGAAAGGAACCAATGTAAAAAACCAGCGTCAGGAGACGTGGGATGGGCAAGCGGCTTCACCACTCGTGTCTCGTCCCGCACGCCATGGTTGTGGGCTATTGGCATGGCTTGTCAACCCGTACCTCTACCTAGTGTCCAACACTGCTTGTGCACGTGGCATGTTGGCATGGCTTGTGGCTTTTTATTGTAAATCGCGAGTCCTTCTCCAACTGTTTAATTTTTTTTTTCCAACTCGAATTGAATTTTAAAACTCCTTATTAATTACATCTTCTTTTTCAAAGCTTATCTTTCAAATTTGATCTTTATCCTCATCCAAATTCGATCCTTATTTCCATCTAAATTCTATCCTTATCCACTTTTGAAATTTGATCTTTATCCCAAACTTTTCCAGATAATCTTATAACTTGGATCAAATTCTTCTCTTTCTCTTGAAGAAATCCAACTCGAATTGTGTTATGGGTATGTTTCGGATTCAACAAATGGACTGGTAAAAACCTGGTAAATGCCCAATAACTCGACCCAATGAAGTGACCTAACAGACAAAACCTGGTTTATCAACATCCAGCCTGTGCGAACTCTTCAGTTCGCACGAGCGAGTTTGCATCACAGCTGTTATTCACAGGTCATTGCTAGTATTACTCAGCTCGTACTATGCACAACTCGTTACTCAAAGCGAGGTATAGCTTGAGATCGTCCAATATAGTCTATAGCTCGCACGATGAACAACTCGATAAGGAAATCTTCTAGAAAGGCAGTAACCCAAATTAATTGTGATTCTTTTACCAGAATGAAAATAAATTCAAATTCAAACGTGATAAATCTTATTCTTGATTTAGTGGAATCGATTCCTAATCCGATGCCAACTGACTTGAAAGTATAATTAATGCATGATTTTTTTCTTATATTATTTCAACTCAAATTGTAAACATCTCTCCCTATAAATAGAGGCTGAAATGCATTGTAATATATACACAGAAGCAATAATAGATTGTTTCTCTACAAAATTATCAGAGGAACAGCCGGGGACGTAGGCACACTTGCTGAACCACGTAAAAATTCCTTTTGCACAGTTGTTCTTCTTCTCTTCCCTTTATTTTTCTTTTGTTTTTTGTTTTGTTTTACATTGATTGCAGGTATTGGGTTTTGAACCGTCGTCGACCAAAAATCAACATCGACATTTTGGCGCTAAATGAAAGGCCTAGACTGCAATCTATTTTATTGCAATTCTTTAGTTTACGAAAGGTATGGCGAGAACAAGAATAACCAGATATGTGGGCTCGGAGGATGACCAAGCTGAGTGTTAGACAAATTAGCACCAACGTAATGCGCAACTAATGGAAGACGCGCCTATGCCCGCAGCAAGTACGTCTCATGGTCAGGCAGTTGATGCTGCAACAAGCATGTCACCCCTGTCCCCTTGCCAACCAGTACCAATCGCCCCAGCAGAGGGGCTACAAGCACGGCATCAAAGGCAAGAGGCGTTGGAGGTTATGGTCCGATAGCTTGTAGATGCAGTAAATGCGTTGGTACAGGCCCAAGCACAAAACGTGTCCAGGATTAAGACTGCCGCTCTAAGGCAAGCATATCCGCAACATGGAGTGTCAGCGCCAGAAAGGCCAGTGAGGGAGGTGTCGTGACCTACCAGTTCAACTCGCTCTACTAATTCTTGCTCTACAGTTGGAGGTCGCCAAGCTCGTGAGGAAAGATAAGTTGCGCGCCCTACAAGCTTGGTAATAAGGATGAGTCAGGATGGAAGATGTTATGTGGAAGTTGGCCATGATAGAGTCTGAGCTGCATCTCGACATGAAGAGGACGAGGTAGATAATCAGCGACATGCAATGTCGCACCGTGCTGGCGGCTCGTTCAAAGAAAGCCAGAGATATGGGTGAGAACACCGCTCCCCAGGTCGCGATGATAGAAGAAGACAAAGACCTCAAGATCCACAAATAGAAGAACTCCTTTAGAGGGTACAACAGCTCGAAGCGCAACCTGGCTCTCCTGACCAACGTGATCATTACGGAGAAATGACTCCATTTACTAGAGAGATCGAGACGCAGTCTCTACCTTCCAGATTCAAGGTCCCAAGTATCTTGCAATACAATTGGGACAGCGATCCCTACGACCATCTTGACACATTCAATGTTTAGATGGACCTTCAGATGAATAACCCATTGGTGAAGCGTCGTATCTTCCCAACCACCTTAGGGGATATTCCGTCGACTTGGTTTAAGAATCTTCCAGCTCGCAGTATAGATAGTTGTGAAGATTGTCAACAGAAGTTTGACACATTAATTGTTGATAATTGTAGTACTAATGACAAGGTGATTGAGTTGATGTTAGAAAAAAATCAATAAGTCTAATTTATGGTTGAATGGACAATTGTTCCATATACGGTGTAGTGCACATATATTGAATTTGATTGTGAAGGATAACTTATTTGTGATTGGGGATAAGATTGATAGAATTCTGGATAGTGTTGCTTATTGGGTAGCAACACCAAAAAGAATAGAAAAGTTTATTGATATAGCTAGATGAATGAACATTCTATATAATCACATATTAGCTCTTGATTGTAAGACAAGGTGGAACTCTACTTATCTAATACTCACTACTGCATTGAAATTCAAAATAATTTTTCCTTGTTTGGTTGCTTGTGAGCGATAATATAAAAATGTCCCAAATGATAAAGATTGGGAGTTAGCTGCTAAACTAGAAGACAATTTGAAAATTTTTTATGAAGTAACTGAAAAAGTTTTTTGGTACACAATATCCAACAACCAATCTTTTTTTTTTTTTTTTAATTTTTGTTTGAAGATTGTGAAATTAAATTATTATTAGTTGATTAGCTTGAGTCTAACAGTGAACTGATGCAAATGATGGCAACAAAAATGATTGCTAAATTTGAACAATATTGGGGAAAACTTCATGGTGTACTAGCGGTTGCAACAATTTTAAATCCGCGGTATAAACTTAAGTTGCTAACATTTTATTTTGATCAACTTTTTAATTCATCAAACTTAAGCTTTAATGTCATCCGAGCTTATAATTTATGTTGTGATTTGGCGAATGAGTACGCCTTGAGGGCTCAAGTAGGTGGAAGTTCTTTTAGTTATTCTCACTCTCCATCATCTTTGTCAAGTAAAAGAAAATCCAGTCGGTTGGCATATTATGATGATTATGTGAGTGAACATGATACAACTTTTTCTAAGTCAGAGGATGCTTATTTGGATGAAAAGGTTTTGCCAAATTACAATAACTTAGATATTCTTATGTGGTGGAAGACAAATGGAAGTAAGTGTCCTATATTGGCTAGGATTGCTAGAGATGTTTATGTCATTATCATATCAACGGTTGCTTCAGAATCAACCTTTAGCACTGGTGGTAGAGTTGCTAGTCCACATCCTATTAAATTGCACCCAAACACATTAGAAACATTAATGTGTGTACAAACTAGTTATTGGCTAAAAAACGAGGTATGAAAGTTATAAATTTTAAATTAGTGTTAGTTTACTGTATTTATTTGATATTGATTAACATATTTTATTTGTTCATATGTGTAGGTTTAGATAAAAAAGCTCGACAAGATGATTGTTATGAAGAAGATATTGATGGTGATGGTAAAGGGGCAAATTATGACAATTATATATCACACTTTTAATATTATTTTATGTGTAACATTAAAACTTAATAACTTGATTTTTTTTTTTTTTGGTTATAGGTTTGTGTTTGAAAGCATCGTGATGGATTTTTAGCATAGATTTTTGTAATGTTTTCGGTTTATTTATTTATTTAGTGTTTGTAATGAAATTTGATTATATTATTGGTATTATTTTGGTATTTATGACTATGTAGTATTAATATTTTGGATTGTGTTATGTAGTATTAATATTTTGGATTGTGTTATGTAGTATTAATATTTTGGATTGTGTAATGACATTTCATATTGAACGTAGTAAGTTTTTTTTATATTTGTTATGTTTTCTTGTTTGTATATTTGTTTTTGTTAAAAATTAAATCGAGTCAACGGATCGAGTTCTGGGCAAGTCTTTCCAATTGGGTTTAAGTTTGGGACAAAAAGTAGCGATCCGTTTGCGACAACAGTCGGATTTGAAGCATCCTTCAAAAGTTTCAGGTCAGGTTTGGAAAGGGCAAAACTCAATCCAATCCGATCCGTTTCATCCCTACTTGGAACTATGTGATGAGCTCCTTAGCGAAATTTGAGAAATAGCTTATGCTTTCCGCTTCTCAATCATCTCGTTTCTCAACTCTTGGAGCACTCTTTCTACTTGGTCTGCCCTTAGCAGTTCTGGAGCTTGCGTTACGTCATTGACCTCTTTAGAGACTTGTTAAGAGGGGTCTACCCCTCGACAAGGTTTCCGTGTTCCTCTACCGGCTTTACTGACTTGCTTCGACGTTTCCAATCGTGCAAGACCCGCTTGTCTCTACTGGAGCCATTCTTCGTATCTCTCAAGATGGATTTACCAATTCTCATTCATTATGAGGCCTTTCTTCAAGTTTGTAACGGTCAAGTTAGCTCCTCGTTAGTCGTCCCCCATTCTCAAGTTGATGGAGGTCTCATTAGGAATTGTGAGATCTTTGGTATGCTACCTTATGGCAACCCTTGGGCTGGATGCCATTAGGCGGTCGTGGTCTAATGAACAATGTTTAACATCTGTGCTACTTCATTCCTTGTTGCCCTAACACAACACTTTTATGGTGTGTTTACTTCACTTGGAGGAATCGGAATAGAAATCGGAATGATATGAAATCGGAATGACTTGGAATCGGAATGAAGTATCGAAATCAGAATAAGTTGTTTACTTCAACTGTAAGAATCAGAATTAGAATCAGAATCAGAATCAGAATCAGAATCAGTAGTATTTCCATTGAACTGTTTACTTTGTTTTGAAATCGGAATGAATTAATTATAAGTTACAAAAATGTCCCCAATTAAAATTATGAATTAATTATAATAGTGTGTAGTTTGTTGTTATAATATGCATTTTCTTAATATCAAATAAAAAAATTATATATTATAATAAAAAAACTACATATTGTTTTAATAGTCCAATAACCTAGTTGTAATTTTTTATTACAATATGCAGTTTTTTTTTTTAAATATCAAATAAAAAACTATATATTATAATTAAAAAAAATGCATATTATTTTAATAGTCCACTATGATAATTAAGAAATTGGTAATGAAAAGCCAGTGATGTGCAATTTTTTATTATAATATGTAGTTTTTTTTTTTTTAACATCAAATAAAATAGTTTTTTTTTTTTAAAATTTTTAAAGAAAGGTATAAAAGACTTTTTATCCTTACAAAATGAATGAGAATGAGAATGAGATTCTCAAGTAGGTTGGAGGGAACGAGATTCCCATTCCATAACCCCAAATTGATGTGGGGTCCACACTTTCATTCCTATTACAGAATGAATTTTAAGTAAGTAAACACTATCAATCAATCTATTCCTCATTCTCATTCCTCAATCTATGAAGTAAACACATCATTAATATATTGGGTGACTCTTGCATTTCCTACTCCGCATCCATCATCATCGCGTATTTACGGGCAATGTCTTCGGGGTGACTTTTGGTGGTCCTAAGATTCTAACCCTATTGTCATCTCTCTCAGGAATTCAAAGAGGAGAGTTATGCCTCAACAAAAGTCCTTCACAGTCCTATGCCAACCCGATTGTGTTTAGGGGTTTATATCCTTTGTCCTTTAAGGTAACCCTTTGGTGATCTCTCTCGTAACCCTTGTTGTCTTTGTTAGCATACTCGGTCTCATTGCACTTTTAACTCTAAGACCCTTTAAAAGTAAGTCATTCGGCCTACAGTTTTCACCTTTGAAACAAGGGGAGAAAGATTGCTAATAAAAAACATAAAATCTACTACCAAATAAGAATACCAAGAAGACTGCAACAAAATGCACGTCGATATCTCAAAGCTACATTATTAAAATAATTAAATCCTATTTAATTAAAACAATTCACATCCCAATAGGTCAACCTAACTCCACTACGTTACTAACTGCGTTTAATTAATTAATGAAAAGTAGAAAATCATTGGGCAAATTACCATATGAAAAAAATATCGATGATTTGTTTTTTGGGTTATTGTGTAAAAGTTTTGTTTAATCTTGATAATGACTAGGCCTCGTTTGCCGTTTCCTATCATTTTTTTTTAATCTCAAAGCTACCTAATCCTATATAATTAAAACAATTCCCATCCCAATAGGCCAAACTGGAAATATCAAAGTGAAATGATTTCAAGTGAGCTTCAATAATTCAACCGAACTCCACTATCTGTGTTTAATTAATTAAAGAAAAGTAGAAATTCATTGGGCAACTTACCATATTAAAATAGTGGAAATTATAAAAAATATCCATTTAAAAAGGATAAAATTTGTTTTTACCCACTATTTTTAAAAAAATTATTTTTAACCCCTCAAATAAATATATTGCTTGATATATCCAAATTGTCCAAAATATCCCTGGACATTTTTACAAAAAAACCCTGAACAGTTTAAAATTTACGAAAAACCGAATGGTGAAATTACGATTAAGCCCCCCCATATATATACCTCAAAACCGATGGACTACAACCACAGTCCATCGATTTCTCATTCAAAACCAACCGGTTTTTGCGGAACCCGAACCCGATCGCGACCCGATCTTCCCCGCGACGTTTCCGGCCATTACCGCGACGTTGCCGACCTTCCCCGAGCAGTTCCTACCGCCGGCGAACCTGTAGAAAGTGTGAAGGTTAGATTTTGATATGTTTGTTGTATGTTTTGATTGAGATTTGGTATTTTGATATGTGTGTTTGTGTTATGGATGTTATTTTAGGATGATTAGGTTTAGAATAGGTTGGATTTAGTGTGTTTGGTCGTGTTTGTGTTGAAAATGACCGATTCCAACGAGAGAAGAGTTGTCGGGATCGGATTGGTTTTTGAGATCGGTTTTCCACGATCAGTTTTCCACTATCGGTTATTCATTTCGGTTTTTCACGCTCGGTTTTCCACAATTGGTTATTCATTTCGGTTTTCCACGATCGATTTTCCAGTATCGGTTTTCATTTCGGTAACAAATGAAAAACTGATCGTGGAAAACCGATTACGGATAACCGATCGTGGAAAACCGAAATGAATAACCGATGGTGAAAAACCGAAGTAGAAAACCGATCTCAAAAACCGATTGTGGAAAACCTTAGTGAAAAACCGATGGATTTCATTAACTGGTTTTTCAGATGCCTTAAAAAACCTATCCATTTCATTAATCGGTTTTTCAGATGCCTTCAAAAATCGATTCAGTTCAAAAACCGATTCTGCTACTGATGATTTCTTTGCTGTTTTTCTTTCCTACAGATGGATTTCGACTATAAATATAGTTCACACACAATTGACAGACATACGAGCGGGAACACACACATTGGTCAAAGATTGGTTAATAAGATAATTGTCATTATTAATAGAAGAAAGTTATACGATCGGTTCATAGCAGAATGTCCGTTCAGACATATTTTGAGGATAACTAATCATACGGCTGCTGGTTCTGTGATTTTGTGGGTGCTTGCTAGAGAGATAAATGTAGTGGATGCACACCGTGATGAGAGGTGGTTTGAAATTGGGGAGAGAAGCTATAGGTTTGGGAAACAAGAGTTTCTATTGGTGACTAGACTTCCTTTTGGGGGCATCGACCGTAAAATCTTCGAAATAGCTCCAAATGATCCAAACGGTCTCCTAGGGCGAATGTTTAATGGAGTGTCGCCGGAGGTGAGGGAGTTGGTCACATTTCTTGAGGCAAGAAGTGATAGAGGGGAGGGAGACCGTGCAGGGCAAGATCCGATAGATGATGAAGATCTTTTAAAGTTGGCGAATGTAGGGATTGCTTTCCATCTCTTTATGGGACTGGATGATAGAGCTAGCATTTATCCATTTATGTGGGTCCTCATTGAGAGTATAGAGAGATGGAAGACATTCCCTTGGGGCACATTATGCTATAGTGTCTTGTTACACTGTCTCGACAAGGCACTTAATGAAGAGCGGGTCAGAAATCCCCCAAAGACCATTAATATTTATGGCTATGTGTTAGCATTTCAGGTATAACTAATACTTTCAATATTTATTGCTTCCTTCTATTACATTAACTATATATGGTTATATGTATGTGTTTAATCAATTTTGCATTATATATTATCTGACCATTACTAACTATATGTATGTTTTTTGTTTAATCATTGTTACATTATAGTGGTGGTTAGTGGAGTTGTTCCCAGTGTTACGGGAGAAGATATCAAAAAAGACCCAGAACTCGGAAAGCGATCTACCAAGATGTATGAGACGATCACTGAAGAGAACACCCACAAATATACACAGCCTAGATGATTTCCCCCCCGTAAGCGGCAAACATAACCTAAATTTGTGTCAATTATTTGTTTGTTATAACTATCGTTATTTATATTAAGTATATAATTGTAGTATAACTAAATATATTGATATAATGCAGATAGTTGGCATTCGGCAAACCTTGGAGCCTACTGACGCCGAGAGGGAGATGGATTATTGGAAATCGTTTAATCCGAATCATATAGTTCATGATGAAGTACATAAATATGGCGGCGGGGGGAGTGATGATGATGATGATGATGATGATGATGATGATGACGATGATGATGACCATGATGATGGTGTAGGGGATGAGGCTGAGATAGAGGTTGATGATGAGGTGGAGGGAGAGGATGATGATGAGGAGGTGGAGGGAGAGGATGATGATGAGGTGGAGGGTGACGATCAGCCACTTAAAGACGTCCGAAGTGTGCAATCCGAATCAGAGGATACCTTATCAGAGTTGCGGACAAAGAAGGCACATGATGTACAACACGTAGATTATGAGGTACAAATATTCTATTTATATAATAAAATTATTCAATAAATTTCAATTGTAGTAAATGCAAAAGATGTGGACATGTTATGTAGTAGTACGAAGTGTGAAAAAGAGACGGAGTCTCTAAATATGATAGACGAAGTGTAATTTGTTTAAATATGCAGGTTGTATTTTCTTGGATACTCAAAAAACAGGGGAGACTCTGTCAATTTTTTTTTAAAATTAAGGGTAGTATGTAAAATGATATATATTTATGATTCTATGAAATAGGTGAAGCGGTTGTTTGAGTTTATTGTGGATTTACAGAAGACAACCCATAAGAAGTTAAGTAAAATTGATAGGAGGCAAAAGGCAACCTTTCAAATGGTAAGGGAGATAGATAGTAGGCTGAGACGGGTGGAAGAGCATTTGCATATTCCCAGGCCTCCGATTGCTAGGCATGATCCAAACGACGACGAAGATGATGATGATGATGATGGTGGGAGCTTTCACATGTATTACCCATCACCATCACCACCACAACAGCAGGACGAGGGTGTCCGTCAGTCGCCTATTGATGTAGGCCAGTCAGCCATCCATGAGGAGGATGAGGGTGATCATCAGCCAGCTCAGCAGTCACCCCATCAGGAGGAGGAGCAGGGTGACCAACAGCCACCTCATCGGTCACCCCAGCAGGAGGAGGAGCAGGGTGACCAGCAGTCACCCCATCAGGAAGAGGAGCAGGGTGACCAGCAGCCACCTCATCGGTCACCCCAGCAGGAGGAGGAGCAGGGTGATCATCAGCCACCTCATCGGTCACCCTAGTAGGAGGAGGAGCAGGGTGACCAGCAGCCACCTCATCAGTCACCCCAGTAGGAGGAGGAGCAGGGTGACCACTCCCATACGGACTTAGGAGGTGTATCTGCTGCAGACACTGAGCGTGAGCATGACCAGGTAGACTTTGTATTCCTATTGTGTTGCATTCTGAAAGATAATTGTTATTATTAATATTATACATATTTTTAATTTACTTACAGCTGCAGGATGAAAGCATGCACGAACGAGGCAAACGAAAAACAAAGCCAGCAGCACCTCTACGGACACCGTACACGGATTCGGGGCCAGCGAAAAAGAAAAAGAAAGTGGTCCAACAGCAGAAGGAGGAGGTGGTAGAGTCTATAGACCCTGTAGAAGTGGTCTATAATGAATATAAAGTGGCAACCACATTGGATCTCAGGTATATTTAAACAAAAAAAAAAAAAGCGTTTCTAATTTTTGTATCTTTATTGGTAATGTAAGAAAATATATAATAATGTTTAATACTTTTTTTTTGAATTGTAGGCGTTCAATTGATCGTTGTGGGTGGTCTGTGATACCAACCACATTGGTCACACTTGAGGATGTGGACAACTGGTTAACTAATGAGTACATCGATTCTTATTTGATGTGCCTAAGAAAAAAAGGGTGGAATGAGATGGCAGATCGTAAATACGCTGTCCATGGCACTTCTTTGTTTGTAAGTATTTACATTTAAGTTAGTTATGCATTTATAGTTTCATATTACGGTCGGTTGATTGGTAGTAACATGTTTAATTTTTATCATGCAGGCAATGATGACAGCGCATTATAGCCTACATTACGTTCGCAAACAAAGAACATTTGATCCAGTTACAGCTGATGTACCCTTAGAGTGGCTTGCGTACGGTCGTGGGCATATAGACGCAACAGTCCCGTGGTGGCGGGTTGATAGTGTAAGTGTAGTTCGAACGTTAATATTTATTATATGATTATCCCTTCTAGTCCTATAGTACTAACGTTTTGAAATGCAGGTGTTGCTACCGTGTAGCTTGAATCAACAACACTGGATCCTTTGTGAGGTGCGCATTAGAGAGCAAAGAATCATAATGTATGATCCCTTGGCAAATGTTGACATAGCCTATCGACGAGAGCCACTTGAGCCGCTGGTACGTTTGATGCCTATTTTGTTGCGGTTCGTGGGATTTTACGAGGAGACACAGGTACCTATGCCACCCGTGGATGTCCGATGGAAAGTTCAGCGTCTTGGACAATCAGTTGTGCCCCAGCAACCTGATGGGTGAGTAAGTTTATAGGTTAATTAATATATAAATTAATATAATGGTAATAATATAATGTTAATATAATTATCTTAATGTATATAGTTTAACATTAATATAATTATATATTATATGTTATGATTAACATTAATATATAATTATAGCTTAATTATTATACATAGTTTATATATTATGATATTTAATTATGTTAATGTTAATATATGTTTATATTATTATCTTAATGTATATAGTTTAACATTAATATAATTATATATTATATGTTATGATTAACATTAATATATAATTATAGCTTAATTATTATACATAGTTTATATATTATGATATTACTTATGTTAATGTTAATATATGTTTATATTATTATCTTAATGTATATAGTTTATATATTATGATATATACAGGACAAGCTGCGGAGCATATGTGGCCATGTACGTGCGCGACCTTGTGCAACGGAGAACGAGTACATGGAAATCAAGAAAATGTGAGACCGTTGCAGATGCCATTGCACTGAGGGCCGAGATTGCCAGAGACATATATATGTGCTCAAAGCCAATGTATAAAGTTAATAATTTTGGAAAATGGTTTGTAGACAGTGATGGAGAAATTGTATATAAATAAATTTAATTATTCTTTTATTATTACTCATTATTTATTTGATGGTATTGCATTTTATATTTTCCAATTGCCAACAAATCATTATAATTAAACATTATAGTTAATAATATAATGTTAATATAATATAATATTAACATTATATTTATCTAATGTTAATAATATAATGTTAATATAATGTTAATATAATGTTAATATAATATTAATCTAATGTTAATATAATAATATAATGTTAATCTAATGTTATATATTAATATAATGTTAATCTAATATTAATCTAATGTTAATATAATAATATAATGTTAATCTAATGTTAATATATTAATATAATGTTAATAATATAATGTTAATCTAATATTAATCTAATGTTAATATAATAATATAATGTTAATCTAATGTTAACATATTAATATAATGTTAATAATATAATGTTAATCTAATATTAATCTAATGTTAATATAATAATATAATGTTAATCTAATATTAATCTAATGTTAATATAATAATATAATGTTAATCTAATGTTAATATATTAATATAATGTTAATAATATAATGTTAATCTAATATTAATCTAATGTTAATATAATAATATAATGTTAATCTAAAGTTAAAATGTTAATAATATTAATATAATGTTAATATAATGTTAATCTAATGTTAATATAATATTAATCTAATGTTAATATAATGTTAATCTAATGTTAATATATTATTAATCTACTGTTAATATAATAATATAATGTTAATAATAAAATGTTAATAAAATATTCATCTAATATTAATATAATGTTACTATAATGTTAATATATTAATATAATGATAATATATTCATAATGTTCATATATTAATATAATGTTAATATATTAATATAATATTAATCTAATGTTCATCTAATGTTAATGTAATGTTAATAATATATGTTAATATATTAATATATGTTAATAATCTAATGTTAATCTAATATTAATCTAATTTTATATAATAATATAATGTTAATCTAATGTTAATATATTAATATAATGTTAATAATATATATTTTAATCTAATGTTAATCTAATGTTAATATTATTATATTAACATTAGATTAATATTATGTTAACATTAACCTTAATATTATATTATCATTATATTATGAACATTATATTAACATTAGATTAACATTATATTATTATATTAACATTAGATTAATATTATGTTAACATTAACCTCATTATATATTAACATTATATTATTATATTAACATTAGATTAATATTAGATTAACATTATATTATTAACATTATATTAATATATTAACATTAGATTAACATTATATTATATTAACATTATATTATTAACATTATATTAACATTATACTAATATTAACATTATATTATTATATTAACATTAGATTAATCTAATGTTAACATTAACCTTAATATTATATTAACATTATATTAATATATTAACATTAGATTAACATTATATTATTATATTAATATTAGATTAACATTATATTATTATATTAACATTAGATTAATATTATATTATTATATTAATATATTAACATTAGATTAACATTATATTATTAACATTAGATTAACATTATATTAACATTAACATTAATATATATTAACATTATATTAATATAATCTAATGTTAATATAATGTTATATTAAGGTTAATGTGAATATAATGTTATATTAATGAATATATTAATATAATGTTAACATATATTAATATAATAATATCTACATTTGTATTATATATATTATTAATATTACATCCATATAAGTTATAAGCCATATTAGGATTATAGTTATAATAATTGTAAAATGATATGAAAAATATTAACCATATTAATATGATATATCAAGATAACACATATTATAGTAAAGGTATATTTATTAATTACTAATATTATATGAATATTAATAAATGATAAAATTAATATTTAATGATATTAAAATAATGATATAGTTTGTAATAAAATTATACGCTCTCTAATCTATATAATATATTTAAATATAACGATTTATATAAATAATTCATGTAAAGGGAAATAAAATGAACATACAAATAGAAATAAAATCAACTCAAGTAAAAACCGGTTTTTAAGAGTACATGAAAAACCGATACCGGTTTTTGAAGACCCCTTAAAAATCGATCCACACTTGGCGTGCTGGAACATGTGGTGGCAATGGATCGGTTTTCGAGGAGGCATGGAAAACCGATACCGATTTTTCAGAGTTACTCAAAAACCGATCGACATACCTCTACGTTGGGGAAACGAAAGGCAACTTGATCGGTTTTTCACCATATCTGGAAAACCGGTACTGGTTTTCCAGGCTCCGTGAAAAACCGATTTTAATGGTTCCGAGATGATATGAAATGAGTCAAAAACAGTACACATTGAATAATAATTTATACAGCTGTATTAATACATAATTGAGTAATTAATATAAAAACGTTTACATAAAACATGCATAAACAAAATGTCAATCAATTGCTACTCATCATTTCCGTCAGTAGCCATTTGTGGATCGGGAGTAGGAAACCGTAATACACATCGACGTTGGTTGTGTCCAGTCTCATGACACAAGCGACATCTTCGAGAACGTGGCTCATTTTCAGTAGCATTTGAACTCGTTCCAACATCCGCATCCACTTCTGCGCTTGTCCCTTCACTGATAGAAGTTGGGGGGTTAGGGCAACGAAGACGGTTGTGTCCCCTTTGACCACATCTTCCACACTTTTTTCGATGAGGATCTTCCCCAGCTGAAGGAATCCGAACCTCCTTCGGCCTACCTGCTTATCTTTTACCTTTCGGTGGTAATACAACCATACTTCTAACTTCCGCTGAAACATTCCAACTAGCCAATTTAGGGACGGGATTAATCGGACGTGCATATGCAGCTTTTAGCCACTCCACGCTATAGTACTGACTGCAAAGTGTATCACAACTGACGCCCTTGAACCTGACATGTATCAACAATTTAAGTGTTATGCTATGACATGAAATACTAAAAAAAACAATGTATAATTACCATACCTGGCCACAGCACATGCATGAACACATGGCAACTGATCAAGGTTCCACTGCTTACACGTACATGTGTGCTGTTGAATGTCAACCATCGCATCTCCTTTGCTATAATGTATGACACTGTAATGATACGGTTCTGCAATGGGATATACGCTACCTTCCGTGGATAAATCTTTTGCCAACATGATACGATCGTATGCTGCGGTAGTAACATACGTTGTGAGCTTCTCAGCAGCAACACGTCTATTATTAAACCATCTTTGCAATACATTTCTTACATATTCATGTGCAGTTGTTATTGGCAAACGACGTGCTTGCATCATGCAATTGTTAAGCGACTTTGCAATGTTGGTAGTCATCATTTCATATCTTCTTCTTGGACAATGTGCTCGTGACCACCTGCTCACTCCAGCCTTAACCAAAGCTCCATGTGTGGCCGGATGCAATGCACGCATTTCTTCCAATATTCTGTTGCATTCATCGGGCACATAACAGTATGCTGCATTGTAAAATGCATTTTCCACATCTGAACGCTTTTTACACTGTTGCTTAAGGTTTTGCCACAAGTGGAAAAAACATAACACATGTGGGACTTCAGGAAAAGCTGCTTTCATCCCATTCGATATGCTCTTATGACGATCCGATATGATCACCAACTCGTCTGACACCCCGATTGCTCTTCTCAACCTTTTTAGGAACCAAGTCCACGAATTGTCTGACTCTCCGTCAGTAAATCCAAAGGCGATGGGATAAATCATCTCCGACCCATCTTTGCACGCAGCAAAAAAAATCACCCCTTTATATTCACCTTTCAAATGAGTGGCATCAATAGCAACAACCGGTCTCATGTAAGACCGAAAACCCTCAATAGAAGCTCCAAGTGCAACGAAGGAATACAAGAACCGGTTGTTTTCATCTGTCTTAATTGCTGTCATTGTGCCGGGGTTTGAAAGTTTTAACATCTCGAAGTAGGACGGAAGCTGTTGATATGATTCATCCGCTTGTCCATATGCTAGTTTCTTTGCATATTGTAAAGCCTTCCAAGCTTTACTATATAAGATTTGCACTCCATATTGCTCTAGCATTTCTCCAACCAAACGATTAGGTGTATAAAGATCTCTTCCCACCTTTCCTGCATACAATTTTTCGATCACAATAGCCTTCACACTCTTCATATGTGATTCCATGGCTGTTTGACGACACGTGTGTTCCGCAACATAATTCAACACAAACCACATTGAACAACCCTTTCTGCATCTTGCACGAACACTAAAGCTACAAGTTTTATCTTTACAACCGGCTTCAAATCACTCCGTGTCCGAACGTCTAACTCGATATTCAAACTTAGCTTTCAGAGCATATTCGCCAATAGCTATAGTCATTTCTTCTTTACTAGTAAAGAATGCTCCTTTATACAACGTACCACGTTGGTAGACGGTTGACGTAACGCTTGAAGTAGCTTCAATGTCCCCCAATTCTACACTAGGAACAATCCAGTATGGTTGTGAAGGATTGTTCTGAAATTGTAAACCTGAAAATCTTATTTCTGGAAACTCTTCTTCTTCTGCGACATCATCAAATCGAGTTTCCTCTTCATCACTATCTCCGGTTTGCTCTTCATCACTATCTCCGGTTTGCTCTTCATCACTATCTTGTATTCCATCACCATTATCATCTGTGTCTTCATCTTCATCATCAATACCATAATTCGTATAGTCATCATTAACGTCACGAATGAGACTTTCAACCGATGTAAATGGGGTGATAGAAGTATCAACTTGATTGCTCCCAATGCCTGAAGTGAGATAAAAATGACTTTCAACCATATGTGGATTTACTGGTCTATCCATATTTGCCTCGTCATGTCTTATGCCTGGAATTGAATCAGTGACAAATGGACGAATGGTACGCCTACTAACCTTAGCTCCAAAATCTCTGGCAATCTTATCGATATAAATATCTTTAACATCAATATTTTTTATCGCCATCAAACCAATAACACCAAGATCGGACATGATACGTATCTTTTTAACCTGACCATTTGTTGTACTTTGTAGTAAATAATATATACGGATTTTCCACATTCTTCTATCAATAGCAGTCTCTCTGTATACAACATCCACCAATGATGAAAAACTACTATTTTTGTGGACCCCACACATGATCGACTCCCCTCCAATGTAATTACATCCATTCCACTCTCCGTCAAAGTTGATTACAACGGTCTCTTGAGCCATTCTTGCAACATTCAAATAAAATGATAATTAAATCTCATTTCAATAGGGTAATATTACAAAATATAATTATATCGAATCATATTCAATACATAGCAACACAAACATATAAAAAAACCATTAAAAAGGTGTTAAATTCGGTTTTCCAATGAAGTTATCGGTTTTTCATTCTCTCAAAAAACATTAATTTGGTTTCGGTTTTTCAGCCACTGGAAAACCGGGATCAGTTTTTCAGCCCGATTTTTCAAGTCGATCGGTTTTTCATCCACTGAAAAATCGATTTTTTAGTGGACTGAAAAATCGGAATCGGTTTTTCAGTAACTGGGGTTCTGAAAAACCGATCCCACAGAGTAGAGAACCGATTAGCTGTCACGAAAAACCGATTTCGTCACAGATTTTGCAGATTTCGTCGCAGATTTCATAAACATTTAGATCTTATAATCAAATCATTCTTATAGTCTTTTAGCTAGCGATATGAACAAAACAACCTAAAAACCAACAAAAAAAACTCATACATTACCTTTCAAACTCAAATGGAAGAAGAATCTTCAAAACCTTCAATGGTGTAAACCTTCAATGGATCCAAAAATTTCAATGGTTGAAGAAGCTTGAATGACTAATCCCCTTAATAAATTGTTTTTCAGCTGCAATGGATCTCAAAAATCTTCCTAATTTTCATAATTTTCAGCTGCAATGGAGAAGAAGATGGAAAAGGGAGACTATTGATAGGAGAAGGAAGAAGGTTATTTTCGTAATTTCATATTTGAGCATTTTAATCATTTTAACTTAAGGGTGTTTTGGTAATTTCATATTTGGGTATTTTAGTGATTTTAACTTAATGGTATTTTGGTAATCTTGGGTATACAATGGAAATAGTTTGTTTGAGAGGTTAAAATCAAATTTTTTTAAATAACTGAATAAAAATAATTTTTTTTTTTTAATTTAGATAAAACCAATAAATCTCCCAAATAAAATATCGATGATTTGTTTTTTGGGTTATTGTGTAAAAGTTTTGTTTAATCTTGATAATGACTAGGCCTCGTTTGCCGTTTCCTATCATTTTTTTTTTTTTTTAATCTCAAAGCTACCTAATCCTATATAATTAAAACAATTCACATCCCAATAGGCCAAACTGGAAATATCAAAGTGAAATGATTTCAAGTGAGCTTCAATAATTCAACCGAACTCCACTATCTGTGTTTAATTAATTAAAGAAAAGTAGAAATTCATTGGGCAACTTACCATATTAAAATATGGGTGATTTGTTTTTTGGGTTATTGTGTAAAAGTTTTGTTTAATCTTGATAATGACTAGGCCTCGTTTGCCGTTTCCTATCATTTTTTTTTTAATCTCAAAGCTACCTAATCCTATATAATTAAAACAATTCACATCCCAATAGGCCAAACTGGAAATATCAAAGTGAAATGATTTCAAGTGAGCTTCAATAATTCAACTGAACTCCACTATCTGTTTTTAATTAATTAAAGAAAAGTAGAAATTTCATTTGGCAAATCACCATATTTAAATATTGATGATTTTTTTGGATTATTGCGTAAAAGTTTTGTTTAATCTTGATAGTGAGTTGGCCTAGATCGCCGTTTCCTAGAATTTTTTTTTATTTTTTGGGTGGGAGGCGGGTAGGTGTTTATGGTGGTTTATCGTGATATTCCGTTTTATCCAAGAGCTTGTTCTTGATGTAGGTGATTGAATTTTAGGGACTGGATGATATAATAGACAATCTGACTAGTAGAATTAGTTAAGCGATGCAAATATAATTAAAGAAAAAGTATCTTACATTTGAGATTATGGACAGAGAAGTTACAAAAGTTGAGAATACAATTCTTATTCAATGCAAAAACCAATAATTTCAGAATCATTTTCAAACAACGGTCACAATGGAAAGCGGTCATGTCTTTTATAGAGAGGGTAGAGCTTATCCCTCCCTACAACGAGACAACCTGCTATCCTAGATTATTAAAGTCTAATAATTATATCAAACACTGGAGTTCGAGTATTAGAAGATTTTAGTGTTTAAAGTTCAGTCGGGATATAATTGAAGTATAACATGCACTTGATAGAAAATTGACTCATGGCAAGCCAATATTTTGTTGACATCATTATGGAACTCAACGTTCGATTTTCCATGGATATCCATTGTCTATCCTGACACTGATATCAAATGATATGGATAATTTTACAAAGAATTAAAATAGAAGAGAAAGAATTAAAGAGCCAGGAGAATTTTGGAATCACATTCAACACACTTTTTATTCAATGAGAGTTGATTATATATAAGCCAATTACAACTGAAAACAAAATACCAGCAACAAACCACTAACTTCAAATAACCACTAACTTAACATGCCCACTTACAGCACGCACAATCTACCACTACCCCACTAACTAAAGACTATGATCACGTACTCTAACCAAATCTTATACTTTCACACTTCCATGACAGCCCTACATTCATGCCATGTACTATCAATATGACAGTGTCATATCGGTCTGATCTATTCCAATTTAATCCGATAAAAGTTATAAAAGAAGCCTACTAATCAGAGTGAAAACAATGTTGGAAATCTAGATCACGAGCTCTCAGGTCTCACAACACAGCCTGACCGTACCATGTACATGTCAGTACTGCAGCTATGCATAGACGCCAGAGCTTTAAGAACAAGCTCCTTTGATTCACAACCACTTTATAACAAACGGGTTTGAGTCTGAATATGAATTCGGGAACCAAACTAATCATATTTTATGCTAAAGTCTAGTCGATCGTTAGTAACATGATTTCAACACGTAACGTTGTGCATGAACAGCAATGATTTCTGGATATACCCAGAATAAATTTTATGAGAATGCTTAGTTTGGTGGTTGGAGGGTAGGTTGCAGATACAAGGTTGTGCTGATAAACGAAGGTTCTTGGAGAAATTGATTTAAGTGTGGAAGGATTGATGGTCAGTTTTTGTTTGACACAATGGAATAAAGGGACATGTTTGTGATTTTTTGGAACGCAAATGCAATGATTGGTGGATTTCAGTTTAAGATTCTGTTAGTACTTCTACTATTTTTGTCAGCAGTGACACAATCATGGGATTGGTATCGTCAGTGCTGATTTATTCTTTCACATAAGTCAAAACCATTCTTTGCATGCAGAGACATAGCCCACTGTGTTAGCAAGGAAAACCAAAATAAAACACGGATGATATGTTTACTTCATGGATTAGGGAATGAGAATGAGGAATGAAATTGATTGATAGCGTTTACTTGTTTAAAATTCATTTCTTAATGAGAATGAAAGTATGAGTCCCACATCAATTTGGGGTTGTGGAATGGAAATCTCATTTCCTCCAACCCACTTGGGAATCCCCTTCCCATTCTCGTTGTAAAGATGAAAAGTGTTTTATACCATTCTTAAAAAAAAAAAAAACTATTTTATTTGATATTTAAAAAAATTGCATATTATAATAAAAAATTTCACACCATTAGTTTTCACCACCAATTTCTTAATTATCATGTGGACTATAAAAAATAATATTAATGTTTTTTTTATTATAATATACAGTTTTTTTTAATTAAAAAAAAAACTACATATTATAATAAAAAATTGCACATTAGGTTAGTGGACTATTAAAATAATATGCAATTTTTTTACTATAGTATGCAATTTTTTATTTGATAATAAAAAAAAAAACTGCATATTATAATAAAAAACTGCATATTATTATAATTAATCGATAATTTTAATTAAGGACATTTTTGTAACTTATAATTAATTCATTCCGATTCCAAAGTAAAGTAAATAGTTCAATGAGAATACTACTGATTCCGATTCCGATTCCTGCAGTTGAAGTAAACAACTTATTCTGATTTTGATATTTCATTCTAATTCCAAGTCATTTCAATTTCAGATCATTCCGATTCCTCCAAGTGAAGTAAATGCACCAGAAAAAGAACAAATCAAACAATCTTGGGGTCTATAAATAGATCACGGAACTGGAGAGAGATCATTTAACAAGCAGAAGAACCTAGAAAATAATTAAGAGGAAAAAAAATGGCCGGCTATAAGCTTTTGTTTTGCTAGCAAGAAATCAAGAAAAAAATCAACTCTTTTCAAGAAAACTTTGCT
Source organism: Litchi chinensis (assembly GCA_019925255.1). Classification (NCBI taxonomy): domain Eukaryota; kingdom Viridiplantae; phylum Streptophyta; class Magnoliopsida; order Sapindales; family Sapindaceae; genus Litchi; species Litchi chinensis. The sequence continues at coordinate 16,083,991 of CM034461.1, forward strand.
GAAATCTTATTCACTTTTGATGAATGATACAAAGAGATATATTTACACACATTCTCTTTTAACAGTAGACTATATATATCTCAGTCTTTACAATAACAACTTAGTCCAACTGTCAATTAATCATTGGATACATTATAACTACCCAACTAATTTTCCCTCCAAAATCTTTCATCAATCATGAACATCTTGATCAGTTATCCAATGGTTATGATAGCTTCTAGACTCTTGAATATCCTGAGTCTCTACCAGCTGATTTCTGACAGCTCTAGCTTGAGCATGATGCTGTCCAATATCGACTTCTGTTTGTTGACTAACAACAGCTTCAGCTTGATGTTCAATAGCAGCTTTTGCTTCAGCTTGATCAGCTGCTAGCTGCGGCTGCATAATATCTCTAACACCGGCAACATTGGTGAAGTGGTAAGCAACAAACAAGTGATATTCAAGAACTATGTCAGTGGCTTCCCAAAATAATCAGATATGTTTTTGAGCAATGATTCAATTTGCTTGAAAGTAGAACAAGGATCAAATGCGGTTATTGTCAAGAATCTTTACTTGTCTTGTGATCCTTACATGAGGAACCGCATGAAGTACAGTGTAGATCCCACCTTGGCTACCTACTCACCTGGCTTTGTGAGCACTCTTGAGTCTTGACAGGAAACACTTTCATTTCTTTCTTTTTATTTTTGTATACATTTTTGACTTGTGGTTTGTATTTGCTTGAAATATAACTTTTTTGGACACAGCCAGTGCAAGGGTTTGGAGTGGGAAAAGTTGTGGATTCAGGGCACCAAGAATTCAAGAAAGGGGACTTGGTTTGGGGAGTAACTGGATGGGAAGAGTATAGTCTCATAAAAAATACACAGAGCCTCTCTAAAATCCATCACACAGATGTACCTCTCTCTTATTATGCTGGAATTCTAGGTGAGTTGTTGTGTCTTGTTAGGATTAGTTAAAGTTAAATTGTTATTTTTTCACCATATGCTTTTTTTTGGAGTAAAGTTGGTTGGCATGAATCACTTCTGGTAGTGTTAGATGTTTATACAAATGCTAGTACATATTTTTTGAGATCAGAAGAAATATAACTCTATTTTAACATGTTTTTCTCATTGGTTTTATGTGGGTACTGATGTTGATAATTTTCACTTGCAAATAGGTATGCCTGGACTGACTGCATGGGCTGGTTTTTATGAACTTAGTGCTCCCAAGAAAGGAGAATATGTCTACATTTCAGCAGCATCTGGTGCAGTTGGTCAGCTTGTTGGGCAATTTACAAACTTGTCTGGTTGCTATGTTGTTGGAAGTGCTGGAAGTAAAGAAAAGGCATTAATTGTTTGCCATTTGATAACCAATTGTTACTGTCTACTTAATATTTTTTTTGCTATAATAATTCTATTGAACATTGTTACTTTTTTTAGGTCGAGTTATTGAAGAACAAGTTTGGATTTGATGATGCTTTCAATTACAAAGAAGAGCATGATTTGGATGCAGCTTTGAAAAGGCTAATATCACTAAATACTCTAAAGCTACTGTTGATTATATGACTCATATTTAAATATATATAATATGTGGGGCTAGTTAATGGTATTTTTGAGATTAAGGTTTGATATAAATAACTACTATAATCCTATTAAAAGTTTAATGAATTTTTTTTTTTAATTATACAAAAATGGATGTAGGCATATTGCCAAACTATGATAATTCTCTATATTGTTATTTCTTTCTTATATTTTATTATTTGTGTCTCAATTGCAGATTAGCTAGAAAGCCTGGAAGTTATCAATGTTTTTATTTTTAGGAATAGTTGAGGCTTGCGAATTTCTTTGTTTTTTTTTGGTCTTTTTAAAGGTGTTTTCTTGAAGATATCGACATTTACTTTTGGGGAAGGGAGAGGGGGGGGAGGGGGGGGGAGGGTGGGTGGGGGGCGCAACGGTAGGTGGAATGCTAGCAGTCCTCCTAAACATGAGATTCCATGGACGTATAGTTGTATGTGGAATGACTTCACAATATAATCTTGATAAACCTGAGGATGTACCCAACTTGGGGAACATTGCCTATAAGCATATTCGTATGAAAGGATTAATAGTTTATAATTACTTTCCCTAATATTCAAAATTTTTAGATGTGGTGCTACCTTCCATCTGAGAAGGAAAGCTTATTTATTTGGAAGATATAGTTGAAGGTCTTGAAAACACTCCTGCTGCCCTCATTGGACTATTTAGTGACTGAAATGTTAGAAAACAAGTTGTTGTAGTTGCTTGGGAGTGATTAAATACCATTTCTTTTACATTACTAATACTTGTATCGAATTCTATTGAATTTGTAATAATATATAATCTCTCTAAGGTTAGCCACATTTGATTAGTGACGTATTCTCATGAAATTCTTGTTGTGATGTGATTTGAAGCACACCATATTTAGCTTATTCAAATAATGAAAGATTTCGATACGGAAACAAGGTTATATAGTCTGTAGATATGGATTAAACACAAGATTATCAAGCTACTATGTTATACCTATTTCCTGGATCGGCCCAAATGGACCAACACAGGCCTTGTTAACTTGAATAGAAGCAAGGGCCCAGAAGGCCCAAGGTTGGAGCCAGCAGTTGCAAGCCCAGCTCGTGAGGCCATACAGGTCGCAAGCCAACAACAGTTCCCAGAGCGCCTCTTGCCCGTACATTCAACTCGTGGAGCTCGCGAGGTCGCACAGGTCGCGAGCTCGCGAGAACCTCCAGATCGTCTTATCTCTCCTCCTGGTCGCATCGGTATGCACCACCTGGCTGATTGGAAGGCTTATCTTGGGGATACCGTGTATAGCAAGTTGTCAGAATTACCAACCCTCATGATTCCCCGTCGGAAACTGTTTGCACAACTACCCAGAAACATTTAATAAAGCAAAGGTCTCTTCAGGTATATTAAATGCAGACTCGTGCAGGAAGAAAATCATCATTACCTTTACAATTAATGCAGCATGACAATGTCAGGATTAGTTGAAACTAGCCGTTGCCAGTAACGTGTATAACTTTCTTTTGTATTTTCTATTGTCATCTCCCCGCCTCTATAAAGGTGGGAGACATTTTTACTGTACCGATAAGTGAGATATACTAGAAAACTGTCACTCTACCGGAATAACCCCAGAGTGGCTGTGGACGTAGATGCAGTCACCGAACCACGTAAAAATTCTTGTGTTTTCTCTCTCTTTTCTCTTTAATTCCTCGTCGATCACCTCATTAAATCCATCCAACCACCAGGACCGACATTCTTTCACCTGGATTAATTACCACCAACCTTGAACTTCATTAATCGCCCATTTATTACCCTTCCATCAGTACGACCAGAACCTTTAATTACCAAGCTCGCCGTCTGGGCCCCAGAATTTCTACTTGACCGTTTCCGAACATCAACATCTTTTGGGGCTAGAAGGAGGGCCCAACAGTGACCTGGTAATCTCCATTCAGTTACTATTTCACATTCACCTATATTTGTCTACCATGGCTAGGATCAAGGCAACGAGGAGTGTCGGAGTGGCAGAGGAGCGGCGTGAAATTCGAGAAGAACAGAGCGCCTCGCCTTCAGGAAACGAAGGTCGCTCAGGAATGGCAGCAGCGCCAGCGAGCTCTAGAAGATACAGTAAGGGAGTTGACGACGACAGTGAGGGCGTTGATGGAAGTCCAAGCCCGCGCGGTGCAAAGACAGGTGGAAGTTGCACCGCCAGGCAGAGCTCGCCATCGACCTTCAGAAGAAATCCCAACCCCGGAAGGAATAGCTGCCAGGGAAAGGTCACGGACCGAAGGATCAGCTCGCTCCTCAAACTTACAACCAAGGAGAGCTAGAGGGCGGAACCAAGAGCGGGAGATCTCACCTCGCCAGAACGAGATAAGGGCAAAGGCGAGCATCGAGGGCGCCAGGCGCGAAGAGGGTAGTCGTGGGCCAGAACGAGTCCGCGGATACCGTGCAGGTTATGAGCCCGAGCCGCAGAGGGCCCCCAGACGCGTAGAAGCTTTCGGCGAAGAAGGCAGGTCGCAGAACCGTCACTTTGGGGAGCAGGAAAGTACCAGTAGATGGAACCCCAGTCGGCGATCTCTGACCCAAGATCCAATAGTAGAGGAGTTGTTACAGAGGGTCCAGCAATTAGAAGCTCGACCTGGAGGCCAGATCGGGGAAGAGCGAGAGAATCGCAGGGTACCATTTACCAGAGAGATCGAGACAGTACCCTTACCAACGAAGTTTAAACTCCCCAATATCCCTCCGTACGGCGGCAGGACAGATCCTTATGACCATCTGGACGTTTTCAACGTACAGATGGATCTTCAGACAGATGACCCACTGGTAAAGTGCCGAGTATTCTCAGCTACTCTAGGGGATGCTCCACGAGCTTGGTTCAAAGGCCTTCCAGCCCGCAGCATCGGGAGCTGGAGAGAATGTTAGAAGAGGTTCCTAGACCAATATAAGGCCTTGAGGAAGTAGCTTGCGCCTGCCTGTCACCTCGCTACCATTTTCCAGAGGCAGAACAAATCCCTGAAGGATTATATCACTCGGTTCAGAGAAGAGGTGAGTAATGTGGAAACGCCCTCTGACGAGAGTATTTTAACAGCTATTTCTGCAGGGCTCAGGAAGGACGGGAAGCTGTACGAAAGCATTTACAAATCACCAGTGAAGGATTTGGGGGAGTTTTACGAAAGGGCTACTAAAGAAATCAGATGGGAAGAAGCCTTTGGGGCTAAGAAACCCGGCGGTCAGCGGGGTGAAGCGAGCGGTTCCCACCACGAGAAGAGAAAGAACCATGGCGGTGACAAGCCGGGGGAGCCGAGACACCAGACCGCCAATGTTGTGGTGAAGCGAGCTAGACCAGGGCCGAGGGTGGAGCGACCCCGGCGTCCAAGCCGATATGAAAGCTATAGTGTGTTGTCCGACAGGCAAGACAGGATCTTCGCCGCCGAAAGAAACAGAGAGAATTTCGGGAAGCCACCCCCGACTGGACCCCCTAATCGACGTCGGGACCCTAGGAAATACTGTGCTTACCATAATGAGAACGGGACACAATACCTCAGACTGTTGGCAGTTGAAAGATGCCATTGAAGAACTCATACGGCGAGGCCGCCTGGGAGAGTATGTAGTACAGCCCGCTGGCAGGCGACCTCAGCACCAACGACCTCAGGGACAAGACCAGCAGCCCGAGCAACAGCAGCCTCAGCGAGCTCAGGAGCCCGAGTGCGAGCCCGCTGTAAGAACAATCTTCACCATTTATGGTGGGCCTCATATGGCAGGTACATCAAATAGGTCGCACCAGAGGTACGTGCGAGAAGCCAACCATACCCTACTGGCAGAATATGGGGGAGTCGAGGGACCCACCAAAAGGGCAAAAGCGTCCTCAGACAGTATTGTATTCACGGAGGAGGACGAGAAGGGAGTACGCTGGCCCCACAACGATGCGATTGTAATTAGGGCCCAGATCAGTAACGTCGAAGTACGAAGGGTAATGATAGACACTGGCAGCTCAGTCAATGTGATGTATAAAGGCTGCTATGACTTGATGGGGTTAGGGACGGAGCAGTTAACACCTTCACCAGAGCCCCTTTACGGATTCACAGGAGACGCAGTGATACCGATAGGCCAGATCAAATTACCTCTCACCCTCGGAGAACCAGGCCGGCAAGCTACTGTTCTTACAGACTTCCTGATCATCAATAGTCCCTCAGCATACAACGCGGTCTTGGGGCGACCTTCGATGAACGAACTAAACATGGTCACCTCCACCAGATCACTGACAGTCAAGTTCCCAACCCCCAACGGAGTAGGTTGTGTCAAGGGAGAACAGCAGTTGGCCAGGCGATGCTATGAAGATGCAGTGAAGATGGGAGTTCGAGGAAGGAAAGTAAACGTGGTCTCGGGTGGCCAACCACGAGTTATCTCTGAAGCCGGGGTGAGCGATGACCTCGACCCTCGCGAGGTGGATGTAGACAGGGCCACGGGACCTATTGAAGAGCTAGAAGATGTGCGGGTCAGTGAAGTAGACTCGGAGAGATGTGTGAAGGTAGGAAGAGACCTGCTACCAGAAGTGAAGACTGAGCTTATAGAATTTCTGAAGATGAACCTTGACGTCTTCGCTTGGAACCACGAAGACATGGTGGGGATAGATCCTGATGTTATGTGCCACAGACTGAACATAGATCCCCAGCACAGGCCAGTCCGCCAGAAGAGGAGGCCAATGACCCCGGAACGTTATGCAGCTCTGAAGGAGGAAGTCGAGAAGCTGCTAGCTAACAGGTTCATCAGGGAGGCTCGTTATCCTGTTTGGGTCACAAATCCAGTCCTTGTGAAGAAGAAAAGTGGGAAGTGGAGGACTTGCATTGACTTCACCGACCTGAACAAGGCTTGCCCGAAAAACAGCTTCCTATTACCCAGGATTGATCAGCTGGTAGATGCAACAGCCGGGCACCAACTCCTGAGTTTCATGGACGCCTACTCGGGATACAACCAAATCCCCATGAGCCCGCGGGATGAAGAGCACACCTCTTTTGTCACTGATAGGGGGTTATATTGTTACAGGGTGATGCCATTTGGGCTGAAGAACGCAGGAGCCACTTACCAGCGACTGGTCAACGCCATGTTCCAGGACCAAATTAGGAGGACCATGGAAGTATATGTAGATGACATGTTGATAAAGTCCCAGAAAGCAACAGATCATGTTCGTGACCTGGATGAGACATTCAAAGTCCTCAGAAATTATCGGATGAAGTTAAACCCCCTGAAGTGTGCCTTTGGGGTAGCATCTGGTAAGTTCCTTGGATTTATGGTAAATAGCAGAGGGATAGAGGCCAACCCGGAGAAGATCAGGGCGCTTGTGGAAATGAGGTCGCCTTCTAAAATCAAGGATGTGCAAAGTCTCAACGGGCAGGTCGCGGCTCTCAGCCGGTTCATCTCGAAAGCTACTGACAAGTGTGTGCCATTCTTCGAAGCTATAAAGAAGTCCAGGAACTTTGAATGGAATGAGCATTGTGAAGAAGCATTTCAGAGGCTGAAGGAGTACATAGGCCAGGCCCCCCTCTTGTCCAAGCCAAAGGATGGGGAGAAGCTATTCCTGTACTTGGGTGTTTCTGAACACGCCCTGAGCGCGGCCTTAGTGAGAGAAGAGGGGAAGATGCAGCTGCCCGTATATTACATCAGTAAAAGGCTGGTTGATGCGGAGACTCGATATTCACAAATGGAGAAGCTCGCATACTGCCTAGTAACCGCCTTCAGGAAGCTACGTCCCTACTTCCAAGCTCATCAGATAGAGGTTCTCACTCAGTACCCTCTCAGGCAAGTCCTCCAGAAAGCAGACACTTCAGGCAGGCTCCTCAAGTGGGCCATCGAGCTTGCTCAGTTCGACATAGAGTTTAGGCCTAGGACGGCATTCAAGGCCCAGGCACTTGCAGATTTTATTGTGGAATTCACAGGGCCAACACCGGAGCAGGGGGAACTAGCCGGTGATCAAACTTGGGAGCTTTATGTGGATGGATCCTCTAACGAGCAAAGCTCAGGAGCTGGAATAATGCTGGTCAGTCCAGAAGGCCACAAGATCCTGAGTGCCTTAAGGTTTGGATTCCGAGCTACCAATAATGAGGCCGAGTACGAGGCATTGCTTGCCGGACTTCGCCTGGCAAAGGAGGTACGAGCTGAGCAGGTAAAGGTCTTCAACGATTCTCAGCTTATTGTTTACCATGTCAGGGGAGAATATCAGACCAAGGGAAGGAGGATGTCGAAATACTTCCAAAAGGTTAAGGAGTTACTGGGGGCTTTCAAGGGGTTTGAAGTGAACCAGATCCCCAGGGCACAGAACTTTAACGCAGACGCCCTGGCCCGCTTAGCGACCTCCCAAGATGCAGATCTCCTTGAATCTATCCCTGTGGAATTCCTACCAGCTCCGAGCATCGAGGACGAAGATGCAGTGATGATCATACAGGTTCGGCCTAACTCCTGGATGAGTCCATTATTGGGTTACTTGCAAGAAGGGAAGCTGCCAGAGAACAAGCTGGAAGCTCGTCGCATACGAGCTAGAGCAGCCTGATACTGTATTTATGACAACAGATTGTACAAGAAGGGTTCTCAACCCCGCTACTGCGATGTATAGATGATGAGGACTGTGAGGTGGTGCTGAATGATATTCACGCAGGTCATTGTGGGAACCACGCAGGAGCATTATCCTTGGCCCAGAAGGCCCTTAGACAAGGGTTCTATTGGCCAACCATGAAGCAAGATGTCTTGGATCTGGTGAAAAAGTGTGATAAGTGCCAGAGATTTGCTAAGGTCCCGCGAGCTCCACCATCCTACCTCCAACAGATGGTAAGTCCATGGCCTTTCGCAATCTGGGGGATGGACCTCATCGGACCTTTGCCCACATCTCGAGGAAGTTGTAGGCATGCTGTGGTCGTTGTGGACTACTTCACCAAATGGGCCGAAGCTAAGGAGCTAGCAGAAATCTCCACAACGAAGATAGAAAAGTTTGTGTGGGACAACATCATCTGCAGGTTTGGGATCCCTCAGCAGCTCGTCACGGACAATGGGACTCAGTTCACCAGCGAGCAATTCATAGACTTCTGCAATGAGCTCGGAATCGTGAAGAGCTTCTCGGCTGTGGACCATCCTCAGGCCAACGGTCAGGTCGAGGCTGTGAACAAGATCATCAAGCGGACTTTAAAGACCAGGCTAGAGGCAAGAAAGGGGGCTTGGGCTGACGAGCTACAGAAGGTCCTCTGGGCATACAGGACCACAGTCCGTAACTCGACGGGTGAAACCCCATTTTCCATGGTCTATGGAATGGAGGCCATGATACCGACAGAATTTGAAGTCACCAGCTAGCGAAGGGCCTCGTTCCAACCTGAAGACAATGACAGTTGCTCGCGGCCAATTTAGACTTAGCCGAGGAAGCAAGGGAGACAGCTCGCCTGAGGGTAGCGGTGTACCAGCAGAGAGTTGCCAGGTATTATAACAAGAAGGTGCGAGCTCGAAGCTACAAAGCTGGGGACCTCGTTCTCAGGTTAGTCCTCCCCGGGGCTCGCAAGGCAAGCGATGGGGTGCTCGGGCCCAACTGGGAGGGGCCGTACCTCATCAAGCAGAATCTGAAGAATGGAGCCTATCACTTGGCCAGTATGGATGGATCAGAGTTACCCCGAGCCTGGAATGCTGAACATCTGCGGCCATACTACACCTGAGAACTGTCAGCTCGCTCTAACTTTGTATATGATTTTTTTTTACGATTGTCTGTAAACATGCTTTCACTCGTTTTCTGTTGTATGTGTCATGATTGATGCAGAAAGCAAACTGGTTGAACCAGCAAATGTACATGCTAAAAGGAGCAAAGATAATGAAATCTCTTTCTCAAGAAATCGAGCTGCGATCTATCATCATATATGCCTATATATATATATATATGTATTATCCCCATTTGAAGATATCTGTGCAAAATCCAAGGAATAATTTACAACTAAAATGCTCGCATAGAATCGCTGGCCAAAGTTATGAGCATGTTCCGGCAATAATTGTCCATAAAAAGCCTCAATCGAGGATGCCTCATCAGTTGATGCTCGACTTACCCATATTATCCTCACTAACGGAGGTTCACATCGTCAAGTATCAAGTACATTTCTTAGTTCGCAGTCGTTATGTCCCGCGGACCTCGCGAATCATTGCCCCGCGATCTCGCGGGAGGGGGTAAGGCCACGCCTCTCAAATATAAAGCTGCCCGCGACCTCGCGAATCATTGCCCCGCGACCTCGCGAGAGGGGGTAAGGCCACGCCTCTCAAATATAAAGCTGCCCGCGGATTTCGCGAATCATTGCCCCGCGACCTCGCGGGAGGGGGTAAGGCCACGCCTCTCAAATATAAAGATGCCCGCGACCTCGCGAATCATTGCCCCGTGACCTCGCGGGAGGGGGTAAGGCCACGCCTCTCAAATATAAAGATGCCCACAACCTCGTGAATCATTGTCCCGCGACCTCGTGGAAGGTGTAAGGCCACGCCTCTCAAATATAAAGCTGCCCGCGACTCACGAAAAGGGCTCACCCTTGAACTACGAGTGCTGCCACAGGCTGGAACCTCAAAGTTCGGGAAAATGCTACCGTCAAGCGCACTCAACGTCATTGAAATATATGGGTTAAGGAAATTCCGAGCCCCCCACTAACTGTAAGCTCCTGCCAATCCTTTAAGGCTTGTCCAACTGTATTACATGCAGGATCAAGTACTTTGCTTAACCGAGCTATCTGCCGAATTCAAATCTTTACGAGCTAATGAATTATTATAATCGCTAACTGCAGTTAGCAAGTTCGTAAGTTAGCATGATTTTCACGATTGTGATTTACTTAACAAATTTTAATACTTGTAATGGTGTGTTTATTGTCTGCTAGTTGCCCGTCATATAAGTAAAGTATGCATATCTATACTTGGACAAAATATTGAAATTGTGCAGGAAATCCAATATTATAATTCCGAGCTTCGAGCTCGTTGTTTGAGTTCCAACAAATGAAAAAATTACAAGGAATGAAACAGACAAACAAAATTAAAATGCCCTAGACACCAGCTGGTTCGTCTGAGGGAGCAAGATCAACAGGGGCTTCTACTGGGGGCTCTGCCTCAGGGATGGGCTCAGGAGCTGGTAAATCAGGAAGGGCCTCTACTGGGAGCTCTGGCATTGGAGGGCCCTCTAAAGCTGGAAGTACCTCGGGGACCTGTCCTGGCAAAGGGATTGGGACAGCAGATGGATCAACTGGAGGGGCAGAGGAAGTATCCGCATGTTGCGCGCCCTGAGCACCTGCAGCGAGCTCCACGAACTCCCGGATCATTTGGACCCCGGCTGACCCAAAGAAGGAGTAGTCCAAGTCCGGGTAGCGCTCCCACATGCTGAACAGGAATGCCCTCTCGACCTCTTCCTCAACCCTGTCCCGCTCCTGAGCCAACTTGGCCTCGATGCCCACCTCGATCTGAGCCAGCTTCCCCCCTATCTGAGCCAGTTTCGCTTCTACTTCAGCCAGCTTCTCCTCGGCCCTCGTGAGCTTCCCTTTGGCTGCAGCCAAGTCCCACTGATGCTGACTTACTTTATCCTCAGCAACCTGTACCTTTACCTTTGCAGCACTTAGCTCGCCTTTCAGCTGTTTTAGTTCGCTGTGGGCCTTGGTGACTTCAGAGGTAGCGGCCTCCCTGCGAGCAGTCTCTTGTGACAGGGCCGCGTCAGCATCTCTAAGCTTGGCAGAAAGCTCTCCATGTTCCTTTTGGAGGAGATTGACTTCATCCTGCAGTATTCTCCTCTCCTCCTCGAACTGTACCTGGGACACCCTAAAGGCCTCCCTCTCGCCAAGCTGACTATCTACCTCCCTCATCAGCTTCACAGACGCCATACCAAGCTAAAAAAGCAGAAGAGATGGTAAAAGATCTTTTAAAAAGAAGAAAGTCAAAGTATAGAGGGGTGTGAACCTTACCAACGTAGCATGACGAGCTACATAGCCTACGAGATGTCGGCCTGTAAGCTCAGCTCTCTGCAGCTTCGGGTTGCGCCTTCCCATTACTCCGGGCACGAGCTCCATGAAGCTGTTTAGGTACTCCATCTCCTTTGCCGCCTCAGAGCGGAGCTCGGAGTCTGTCTGTTCCCCTATCACTGGCCTCGCAGGACATCCAGGTGCCTCAGTGCCCGGCTCCCTGCCAATAACAACTGCCCCGGCCTTACGCACCTCGATGGCAGCCTTCTGCTTTGGAGCTAGGGGCCCAGCTACGGCCTTCCCTTTCTTTTTCCTGATCAAGGCCTCAGGCTCCGACTCCTCAAGTGAGCCCGTCTCGATAGAGACCTCGGCCCTCTTTGCTGGGGAAGGACTTTGCCCTCCAGATGAGGCAGCCCGCTTTTGGGGAGTCGCAGCTGAGCTGGTTGGAGAAGAAGCGGCTGCAGCAGGTTGAGAGGGCGCTCTTTGTGAGCGGTCTGAGGAAGTGTCGTCCACGTCGACGACCTTGGTCGGTCCGGCAGGTGGAACCGACCTGAGAGGAGGAACGGACATCTTAAGCTTTCCCATGTTGCCTGAAGAAGGGCTGGTGGAGAAGCTCGTGCTCGGTGACCTTTGTTGCAGGGGCTGCGGTTCTGACTCAGACTGTGCAGGAGCAGCAAGGGCGGAAGGAACCTCGCACGTTTCCCCCCTTATTCCCAAGTGCTGGACTATGTTCAGAAGAGGACTTGTGGCAGATGGCGCGAGACCCCGCTCTACCAGCTCACTACCGGAGGGAAAGAAGTCCTCGGTTGGTCCCTTGGCCTTTGCATAAGCATCCAGAATAGCGAGCTCGTCCTGTCTAAGCTTGTACCTAGGAGCTGCGACACCTGCAAAGCAAAAGCTAGCACGTAATAATAAAAAAATATATAATAATAATAATAATAATAATAAAAATACTTATATTATTTAAGTGTTTGTGTCCCTACTGGGTTTCAGCACGAAACTCCTATTATTCAGCCCGGCAAGCGAAGGGCACGTGACCAGGGCCCAATTTGACTTGTATTCACCCACGTTGGACTTAGTGCAGCTCTGGGGTAAATACGCCCTGTAATGAGAGTGTTGGCGAGGCGTGGCGTAGTAGAGTCCGTCCTTTCCGGAGATCGCCTTAAAGCTGAGAACGCTACGAAGGATGCGGGGTGTAGGGAACCCTAGTTTGTACTTAACGAACGTCGCAGCTAAGGTGGTTATGTAGGCATAAGAGTTTGGGGTTAATTGGAACGGGGCGAGCTTCAGGTCGTTCAGGAGATTCTTGAGATAGCTAGGAACAGGGAACCTAAAGTCGAGCTCCATATGCTCGCGGCTGATCGCCACGAAGCCCGCGGGAGGATGAGCGACTCGATCATTGGCCGCGGGGACGTTAGCTCGACACCCCAAGGGAAAGTTGAATTTCTGGGCCCAAGCCCCCAGCTTCGAAAAAGTAACGAGCGAGGGCGTGTGTTTAAAAGGATGGGGGTCTGCCCTCTCGGCGACCTCGTCCCCTCCTGCGACCTCCTCGGTGGACGCGCTAGCTCTCGAGGTCGTAGCCTCGGCTTCGCTAGTCTGGCGCCCTCCCTGCCTCCTAGAAGCAGAAGCCCTGCCTCGACCTGTGCGTGAGCGACCTGACATCTACAGCATAGAAGAAACCACGTCAGAACGCCTACTGCATGCTGAGCCTAGCAAAACACAGAACCAGAACTCCTGGAGCTATTGTCCTATACGTCAGGTCGCACGCTTGGCCTCCATAGGCAAGAGAAGGCCCAGGGACACGGGCCCATCAGGTACTGTGTCAACCTAGATATGTGTATTGCTAACCCTATGTTTACAGGTACCCTACCAGACAGTAATGGGACACTTTCATCAAAAGTCCTAAGCAACAACAATATAGGACACGGTTAACAGCCAGGTCGCCCCTAGCGTACGCAGGTACTCAAACAACCATCACAACAAATCTCTAAAGAACAAACAGGCACACAGGGACCCACAGATGTAATACAGAAGCAGGAACTAGCAACACAAGCCAGGAGCCAATCCAACAATAACTCCAAAAAGCAAAACGAGAGAAGAATTACCTTACTCGAGTTGTGTGTGGCTTGTTGAGAACGGCAGCTAATTCCTGAAGCGACGGAATCTGAAGAGGTTGTCCGACAGCGAGTAACGAACCAGAGGAAGTAGATAAGAAGAAATGATGGAAACAAGAGTGTTGGAGTCGTATCAAGAAAGTAAAAAGGGGAATATGAGGAGACCTGTGGATTATATAGGCCAGGATGTCCGTCCCCAGCCATCCGATCCAACATAAAGGAATAACCGTCAAAGATCCAACGGTTAGGCACCATTTTCGGTCATGTGCCATCATGCCTGTCAGTTACAAGACGTGCCCATTTAATGCATACGGTCCCGAGACACGTTTTTTCGGCTCCAACGCCTGTGTGAACGCCACGTGTCAATGGTTACAGTGCGGAGATCGAAACGACACCAGAAGGTTCGAAAATGGGCGCCAGTTATATGTTTGAATCAGCTCCCAGTCCGTAGAACGCACAGAAAGCTGGGGGGCTTGATGTTATACCCATTTCCTAGATCGACCCAAATGGACCAACACAGGCCTTGTTAACTTGAATAGAAGCAAGGGCCTAGAAGGCCCAAGGTTGGAGCCAGCGGTTGCAAGCCCAGCTCGTGAGGCCATACAGGTCACAAGCCAACAACAGTTCCCAGAGCGCCTCCTGCCCGTTCATTCAGCTCGTGGAGCTCGCGAGGTCGCACAGGTCGCGAGCTCGCGAGAACCTCCAGACCGTCTTGTCTCTCCTCCTGTCGCATCGGCTCTCCTCCGGTATGCACCACCTGGCTGATTGGAAGGCTTATCCTGGGGATACCGTGTATAGCAAGTTGTCAGAATTACCAACCCTCATGATTCCCCGCCGGAAACTGTTTGCACAATTACCCAGAAACATTTAATGAAGCAAAGGTCTCTTCAGGTATATTAAATGCAGACTCGTGCAGGAAGAAAATCATCATTACCTTTACAATTAATGCAGCATGACAATGTCAAGATTAGTTAAAACTAGCCGTTGCCAGTAACGTGTATAACTTTCTTTTGTATTTTCTATTGTCATCTCCCCCGCCTCTATAAAGGTGGGAGACATTTTTACTGTACCGATAAGTGAGATATACTAGAGAACTGTCACTCTACCGGAATAACCCCAGAGTGGCCATGGACGTAGGTGCAGTCACCGAACCACGTAAAAATCCTTGTGTTTTCTCTCTCTTTTCTCTTTAATTCCTCGTCGATCACCTCATTAAATTCATCCAACCACCAGGACCGACATTCTTTCACCTGGATTAATTACCACCAACCTTGAATTTCATTAATCGCCCATTTATTACCCTTCTATCAGTACGACCAGAACCTTTAATTACCAAGCTCGTCGTCTGGGCCCCAGAATCTCTGGTTGACCGTTTCCGAACGTCAACATACTAGAAATCAACTTTCTCGTTAAATGTATGTAGCTTTATTTAATCTCCATATATAGAGTTTCTCCTCTTGATGTAATTGAGATGGAACATTCCGTCTTACTTATTATTTTTGAAACATTAAAATGGAAAATTATTATCTCCGCATTTAAGTTTTACTGAATTTTTTAGAATTTTTGTGAAATATCAACATTATTATCAATAAAATGGTAAAAATTTATTCTTTTTCAACTTATGATTCTATTAAAAATTAATAATAAACTTTCAAGGTTTATTTAAAATTCTAATTAAACTTAGGTAAAGCTAACAAATCCTGCTAATGGTTTTAATTTAATTATCAAATTTTAGTTTAATTATATATTAGATTTTTCCTCGTAGGTTTCACATTTTTTATGTTTACATATGCTCGAACATTGGAATCATACCATAAAATTTTATATGACTAGTTATTAATTCACATTATAAAATCATGTTTGGTACACGGTAACGTATTATATAGGATTGTATTGAATGGGATTATAATGAACTGTATTGGATAGTACTAGATTAAATTTAATACTATATGGTGTTTGGTATTTGGATGGTACAGAATTTATTAATATAATTTTTATTTAAATTTAATATTTACAAATATTAAATCAAAAACTATTTTTATTAGAAGTTTGAAAGCAAAATTTTGGTAGAGCTCTGTGCGTTAGTATAGTGGCACAACCCCACTTATCCATTTATTGTAAGCATGAGACATAGTTCGAGCTCTAACACCCTCAAATTGTGGTAATTTTTCCACTTAATATATGGGTCAACCTTTCCCAATGCTGGAAGCAGTAATTGTGGCCGTACGTTAGAGTTCTATATTAACTAGATCTCGATAATTGTCTAACATATATAGTCGCACGGGGTTAAAAAAAACATTAGTGAGAAAGCAAAATTTGGTCACGCCACGTCTGATGGCTACAATTGCGCACCACAATGTATATTTTGATGGTGCAAACTCAATATCGATATTAAAAAAAAAAAAAAAAAAAAACGAATCTTAACCATTGAAAATTTGGACGACCAGGATTTCAGCTGAAAGTCTTCAGTTGGGCCAAGCATTGCTGAATTTTCTCCACTAAATTGGGCTTCCAACGGGTTTCGGTGATTTCAGTTGGATCGGTCACAACGGCGCCGTTTCACTCACAATCCACGTACCCAAAAAATAACACAAAGAGAACAAATGAAGCGGCCACAAGGCTGAAAATAAAATAACGGATTGTTGGGGTTGCATCGTCATGGCTGATTCAAACGTGCACTTGCAGTCAAAACATGAACCAATGGATTCACTCCTGCGTGAAAGCAAAACCAAAGTGAAAAACGGAAAAGAAAAAAATCAAACTATCAGTGTCTATCTTTAATATATCTATAAAAAAAAAGAAAAAAAAAAAGAAACCACAAACACAGACAGACAGCAACCCAGAAAAGAAAAACGAAAATGGCCAGCAACAAGCAACTGATATTGAAAAACTACGTGAATGGTGTCCCAGAAGAATCAGACATGTATTTGAGGACTGCTTCCATCTCTTTGAAGGTGGAAGAAGGATCAAACGCTGTTATTATCAAGAATCTTTACTTGTCTTGTGATCCTTACACCACCAACCGCTTGAAATAGAGTGAACATGATGATGAGGAGTTTAGCTCAGGCAAACCTGGCTCTGTAAGCACTCACAATCACAAACAGTTAACAAACTATATATATATATATATATATATATATGTATGCTTTGTTTTTTTCTTTTGCATGATTTGATGGATTGTTTCTGCAGCCACATATTGGGTTTGGAGTTGGAGAAGTTGTGGATTCATGGCACCAAGAATTTGAAAAAGGGGACTTGGTTTGGGGGATAACTGGATGGGAAGAGTATAGTCTTATCAAGAATCCTAAGAGTCTTATTAAAATCCATCATAAAGATGTACCTCTCTCTTATTATACTGGAATTCTAGGTCAGTCCTTGCTTTGTTTCTTCACTTTATTGAGTTAGGATTAGAGCTTAATAAGGCTTGTTTAGTTGCAGTTACTTAACGTGATATCTAGGGGTGGGCCTTTCTCAGGTTGGAATTGAATCAGGTTGAAAATCTTTTAATTTAACGTGAGTTGGGTTAAAAATTTTTCAACCCAACCAATTCAATTTAATGTTCTCCCAATGTTTTTAAGATTTAAACCCAACCCGATAAAAAATGATTATATTGAGTTGGGTATGTCGGGTTAGGTTGGAAATACCCACCCTGATATCATTGTATAGAAGTTGTGTTTGTATTTGTTGAATATTTAGTATTAGTGTATGTAGTTTTCATGACGTGGAATGACCATACTACTATTTTATCATGGACAAACCAAAAGACATATATTTTAAATTTACATTGGTTTACATAATCCAAGGGACTAACAATACTATACAATTATGCTCTATGAATTACTTCTTGAGATGAAAGGGTGATTATAGACACTTATTTTGACATGCATTTTGTCATTGGCTCGATTTGGGTATTATTATTATGTCAATTATCTTTGTAATTGTCTGTGCATTCATTTTGCATGCAAATAGGCATATCTGGAATGACTGCTTGGACTGGTTTTCATAAGTTTGTACTCCTAAGAAGGGAGAATATGTCTACATTTCATCAGCATTTGGTGCAGTTGGTCAGCTTGTTGGGCAATTTGCAAAGTTGTTCGGTTGCTATGTTGTTGGAAGCGCTGGAAGTAAAGAAAAGGTAAATTAACTAGGAACAGATCAATACATTCTTCTTCTGTTTTCAATATAATTAATGCTTAGAAATAATTCTGTTGAATACATGCGACAATGTTCTCTCTGTGATCTAGTTAAGGCACATAGTTGTTTAATTTTACACTTAGATTCTACCATTAGAATCCTAGAAGCACGTCGTTGAGTTACACTTACTGTGAATCTAGTTTTGTAATTGTAATGTATAACTCACTCTATATTACTGTTAAGGTCTTTTGTCCTTGATAGATTTAGTTTTTGGTCATCTCTTGTATAGTGAACTTTTCGCAGTTTTCCTGCTTTTTCTTAGGTTGAATTGTTGAAGAGCAAGTTCGGATTTGATGATTCTTTCAATTATCAAGAGGAGCAAGATCCAGACGCAGCCTTGAAAAGGTTAATGTCACTATATACTAACGGCCTTTCAGACATATAGTAATGTCATTTTAGGCACTGCTGAGTGTTGATCAGGCTTATAACATTTCCTTATTCTCATCTTTCAGATGCTTTCCTGAAGGTATTGACATTTACTTTGAGAATGTGGGGGGAAAAATGCTTGATGCAGTTCTTCTAAATATGAGACTCCATGGACGCATTGTTGTACGTCGAACAATTCATATGAAGGATTTGTGATTTTTGATTATGTGTCTCAATACTCAAAATTCTTGGATGCGGTGGTGCCTTCCATCCGAGAAGGGAAGATTTTTTGTGGAAGATATTGCTAAAGGTCTTGAAAGTGCTCCTGGTGCTCTTGTAGGGCTATCCACTGGCCAAAATGTTGGAAAGAAAGTAATTGTGGTTGCTCGGGAGTGATTAATTAGCATTCTTTTGTTTGTAGTTTTGCTACTCTTGTATGGAATTTTATTTCTATTAATAATTCAAGAAGTTTTCGAGTTATTAATTGAAAATTTTTCATTTTAGTTTCTATATTTTAGGGATTTATTATTTTGTTTTTCACTATGTAAGTGCCTTATTAGAAGTCAACATCCATAAAGTTCCAGAAATTCATTATATTGGTCCTTCTAAACAAATTTTTAATGATCAAACTTGATAGAAATGCAAATTAATAAAAAGACAAAACTACTCTTATGTTCTATTAGACATTTTCAAAAGACAATCTCACTATCCATTACAATGATGGTCAGTGACGGAGATATTTTTATTAACAAAAAATAAATAAATAAGAAGATGAAGATAAAAATAATTTTGAAATTTAAAAAATATATATTTAAAAAATATGTATTATTTTCCAATGGAGTTGGGATCCAGATTGGATCTCCATTTTGTTGACGAAAATCCATAGTGTTTGAACCTTAAGCTCTATATAGAGATGGAGGTCGAACCTCTATCTCTGCCTATAGCAGGAGGTCGAACTTATATCTTCACACAAAACCTTTGTCTTTATGCAGAGGTGGAGTTCCATTTGCGCAAAGAAGACCTCCATCTCTACTTAGAGATGAAATTCAAACCTTCATACTTGCCTAGAGATGGAGTTCGAACCTTCATCTCTGTATAGAGATCTATGGAAGTTCAATCTGGTTGAACCTCCATCTTTTAGATGGGGTTGAAACCTTAACCTTTATCTTTTCATGAAGATGGAGGTTCAATCTAAGTAGTTTGCCTACCATCTATGAGTAGAAGGTAAAGATTGAAGTTCGAACCTTTAACTCTATCACAATAAATCACTATAAAGTATCACAACAATCACAACAATCTTTGCCACAACCCATGACATCCACCATCTAATAGCAACACCATTGCCACCAATGGCAAACCCACATCTACCAATTTAACCCAACTACTGAAGGGAAAAACAACAATTATTTTTGTTAAAAATTAAAAATTTACAGAACACTAAGTTTTAAAACTTCTTTTTATAAAACTCAATAACTCAGGATTTATAAAGATCAAATCTTTTACTTTTTGTATTGATCCTTATGGATTACTCACCACCTTGACTTTCTTGATATATCTCTATACCAAGAAACAAGTGAGTGGACACAATTATATAGAACTGTGCTCACTTACTTTTAATTTCTTTTCTAAAAAAAAAATCAAATCAATACTTATAAGAGGTGAATATTTAATTTTGATTATACAGGAAACAAAGATACAAATTTTTATTCTCTGTATTTACTATGGAAAAAAAAAATCTTTCTATTTCTCAAACATACGTATAGCGTAACCAAAGACTTCTAAAAAGAAAATTATTTCTTTTCCTTTTATAGACAACAATTAAGGTTTTATTAATCAAAATTAACATTGAACCCCATGTTTATTAAAATTAAACTTTTACCTCACATAATATAATTAATTCAAAATTAATTTATATTATATTTTGAAATCGCACTTGTGACCTCAAATATATTAATTTATAATTAATTTAAACCAAAGTCACTATTGAGAATCGAATTCAAAACCTCTTATAAAATTAATGAAATAATTATTAATTTATAATTAATAATTAACTAATTAATTATTAAATAATTTTGAATAATCAATATTATTCAAAAAATTAAGTGAACACTTATTTTGCTACTAACGTAACAAATGTAATTGGATAGTCCAATTATAATATTATATATAGACATTTCTCATAGTGAAATGAGTTGTCAAAGGAACATGATGGATCTATAATTTTGAGTTCTACTAATATCGGAATTATTAATTATACTCTTTAATTCAATAGTTCACTACTATTAATCTTAAAGTTATTTCACTAAAAATCTAAGATTGTACTCCCAATTTTTAACGTCTATTGATTTAATCACTACATATGATTTGACCCTCTCCAAATAGGTCATAATTAAAGTTAGGTCAAAATATCTGTTTTATCTCTCTAATTATTTCTTGATCCTTATGTACCATTGATTTTCTAATGAATAACATATTCATAAAAATTTATAAATTTATTTTTCTGTTTATATGTAAACAGAAAGTTAAGCACTCTTATTGTTCAAGACCTGAATAAACTCTTAAGGGAACTACTTATCGCAAAAAGGAATGAATTGCATTATTGTATAAAATGTTCTTGGCTACTTACTAAATTATATCCCCAAAGTATGAAATTATTGACTAGGCATCTATACCGATCTCACCCATATAAATTAAAGGATATAACTCAGCAAGTAAGAGTCCATAATATATTCAGAATTAAGATTAATTTATATATAGTTATCTGATTGATAAATATGAATCTCTATGTTTTAACAGATATTAGTTAGAGACTCATGTTTATCGTGATCCAGTCCTATATAATCCTTATTATATAAGGTGTTTTCATTTTCATGTCATCACATGTACAGTCTCGAATAAAACTGTCGTATCAAATATGAAATGGACTGCAGTTGTAGATTTACTGCAAATGAAATATCCAATTTCGTTGCTTTCTATGGACTCTTTAAATTACTTATCTTAAACTAAATTTATTTGTATATAACATTTATATATTTAGTTTGAGAATACATTAGTAATCAAATATATTTCATGATATTCATGTGAAGCAAATATTTTGCAAATGCACATAAATTAAATAAAATAAACATATTTTATTTATTATTTATTTAAACGTTTACAAATTATAAGCTCTTAGAGCATAAACCCTAACAACTACAATTACAAATCCTAATCATTATCCATCAATCATTCTCTCTTTCAATCTTAAGCCTCCATCAAACTACTAATTTGTTTTTGCCTACAAATTGCAACATATGGTTGTAAGGAGATTAACTCATAGAGGCCATTATGCTACTATTGAAAAATTTTCCTATCATGATGTGATCAATGAGCTAAAGCAGTCACCTAAGAAATTGCATTAGATTATGGAAAAAGTTCTTCAAAGTCTTCCTGCATGAGAAATCGAAAACAATCTCGAGTATTTCAATAAACCACTCATCAATAGGGAAGAACTTAGAAAATAATTATTTTAGCAACTCTTTTGATGAACTTGAGCCTATTTAATATGAATAACAGTAAGGTGACTTATGTGAATCTTTTATGCTCCTGTAAAACTCTACTAGTAGGTTTGACTACTCACCAAGAACTCAGTCGACGGGATTCCACCAACCTAAGAACCCCTAAATCAAGGATCCTACTTGTTGGAAGCAAGTAGTCATCAAGTTGGGCCAAGCATTCGGCCTAACTCAACAAACTTGGCCCAATGCTTATGAAAACCTAAATTACAAGCTTAAATCTTCGACAGACAAAGTAAAATCTAAACCTTTAATAGGGCTCCACATGTAAAGTAAGATTCACATCTTAGAGAGAGAATGATAGTCCAAATTTTATTTATCAACTAATTTGAACAAAAAAATGGAAAACAAAACTTCAAAATTCTTGCACAAGATGAGATTGGAGCTTATTTTCTCTACCTGTGTCCCTTTGATTTTTCTTTCTTTTCCTATATAGGTTTTGCCTTCTTTCTCTGACTATCCTCTCTTTGGCTTCACTCGGCTTCAGCCTTACCTCTCTCTCACTTCTGGTTGATTTTTAATTTGGCTAAAAAACAAGTCTAAAACACTTTTCTTTTCAAGCTTTTCTCTATTTCACTTTCTCCTTCTCTCCCATTTATGGTTTGTTTTTTACTTTATTGGTTCATCATGTGATGAACACTTGTTTTTCTTTCTTTTAAAAGTCCACCGACTTTGATGGACATTTGTCCACTATCTATAATTTTTTTTTCCTTTTTAAACAAATGGGGACATCAAACAAGGCTCATTGGTGCATCAAAGCAACACCATTTTATAAATAATTGGGCCACTAAACATTGGGCTCTTTGAATTAGTGATTTTATTTGGGCTTTTTAATTTCTCCCCAGTTGATGCATGAGTGGGTGTGTTTAAAAACTCATGCTTAATGAATCCATTTGAAGTCAAACAGCTGGATCAAATTGTCCAATTGGGCCTAATGATATGGAAATTGGATTAGCTTTCATTCACTTGTATTGGGCCTGGAATCAAGAATGGGCCTGATGGTATGGAAATTGTTTTATTTTAATTATTAATATGTTAATGGTTTGTTATTTTCTTTATCTTATATAATTTTTTTTTTTGGGTAAATTAATGAGAGTAAATTCATTAATATGTTAGATTTTGGATTCATATGATTGTGTTTTGACTGTGGGAATTTTTTTTTTAATTTTTTTATCGGTTTGACCAAGTTTGACCGTTGATCAAAGGGTCAGCCGTTGACTGATAGTCAAACTGAATACTTATCAAGTAACCGAGTACTCTACTCATTGGGTTCTCAATTGACTAGTGACCAGCGAGTTCTGAAAGATTGGGCAATATTGAAATCATGGATATATTTCATAGTGTTGGTGATCACTTGTGATTAAGTTTGGATCAACCACCAATGTTTTATGAGTAGCAATTTGAAATTTGTGAGAAGGACTCTATTTTTACATCCTTTTTATATGAATCTTATGTCCACTGCAATACTAAAATAGCTACAAACTTTTTTGTGCTACAAAAATTGATGATTGATGCATATGTATCATTCCATTGGTGTGATTAGGGAAGTTGGAAGATTGATGATTCATCATCTTTTACAAGGAAGTATATGTGGCTATGTTCTTATATCTCAAAAACTCGAATGAGCTAAAACTTGAGGACGAGTTCATTTCAAGAAGAGGAGAATGATGCAATCAAAAGTCATGACCTTAATTAAAGTTATCATAAATTAATTGTCTATTTTAAGAGTTATTTATTACCTAAAAAAAAATTAATTTGAAGAGTGTATAAATAATAAATTTGAATCATCTCTTAATTTGCGCTTTGATTAAAAGAGGATTCAAATCTGCAACATAAGCAATTTGATGATTATTGTGACTAACCGGTAGGATTTTTAACTTTTACTTTACTCAAAATTTTTGGACATGGTTCTACCATCTATATAAGAATGCATTATGCATGATTGCCTATGTAAAAGACATAGTCAAAGAGGAGTGATTTAGTTGTTTAATTGTAATGTTGATAATATTCCATTATTGAATTCTAATGTGAATTAGAATTCAATAATGTTAATAATCGGACAGCCGAATTATGTTCTTGCTTCCTTTGATAGGTATTAATTTTTGGATATTTACTAATTTGCTCTCATAAAATTAATATTTTCGTCTGGTGCCATTAATGTTATGTGGTCCAGGTATTGACTCCTTATATTCAATGTGATGTTTGTTACACTAACACGGAATGTTGGTAGATACGGTGAGAGAGATTTCTAACAAATGTATCTAATACCTTTTAAAAGGTGTTCTGACGTATATAGATATGAAGTGAAGTTTGTGCCCAGTTTGAATTGAATATGTGTTCAAACCTTGAGTCTGTTTTTGTGTTGTTTAATATTTCTGTTTGTTTTATTTTTATTCAGCTGCAAATTTTGGAGTTATCGGTGTAGAGTACTAAGCTAGCAGGCGGCGGTAGTGCATTGCATGTGTCCACAAACAAACATATTAGATATAAAACAAGACAAAATTCACTTCTGCTCCTGCCTCCAGAAGAATCACACGTAGGCTTCAACCTCTCAATGCAAAAAAGAAGTAGATATATCTAAAATTATCAACCTCAAAGCAACTTCCAGAGATATAGATGGGGAGTAATGTAGTAGTGAGAAACAGGCAGGTGATAGAGATCGGGAGTAATGAAGTAGTGAGAACCAGGCAGGTGATATTGAGAGGTTATGTGTCGGGTTTCTCGAAAGAATCTGACATGTATGTCAATCTCAGTACCATGAGACCGAGGCTCCCACAGAACCGAAAAGGGTCGTTTTGGTGAAGAATCTTTACTTGTCTTGTGATCCCTATATGAGGATCCGTATGGGGGACATCCAGGATGCTGAGTTTGGCAACTTCACTCCCGGTTATGTAATATTCCTTATAAGAGCTTTGAGTGTCATGTTTTTGTCCCATAGCATCTTGTCATATACTTTTTGTTAAAGAATTGTCATCTATGGTAGTCCTTTATTTATTTGTTAATCTATTAAATTTCTGTTATTTAGGCGTCAAGAAAACAAAAGCCACAGCTTATATAAGTTCTCCTATTACCCATATTACAGACTTTGGAAGCACTTTTTTGGTGGTTAATTAATTATAATTCAAGTTGTTATTTCATTTTTATGGTCCCTATTAGATGTGTATTTGAGAGAGGACATAGAAAGTATATTAAATTATTGTGAATGAAATACAAATAAAGTATGTTGTTCAAAAGAGAATGATAAAAAAGTTTAGGTCCTTATCGAACTTCTACGCATCAGGAACCTTCTTTAACATGTACTTTTTGGACCTTCTTAAACAACATAGACGAAATGATGAAAGATGATTCTGTTTTCTCTGTTTTGTTTTTAACTAAGATTGTAGTTCTGATTTTTGTCAAAATTTCTGGCAGCCAATAACTGGGTTTGGAGTGTCAAAAGTAGTGGATTCAACCCATGTAGGCTTCAAGGAAGATGACATTGTCTGGGGAACAACAGGATGGGAAGAGTATAGTATCATCACAACTCCTGAAAGACTCTTTAAAATCCAGTATACTGATGTACCACTTTCCTACTACACTGGAATTCTAGGTAAGTACTTTCAAATGACATTTGATAATACAGCGTCTTATACAACTACAAGAGATTTCACTAGCAACTCTAGTTTAACATCTAATTTCATTAAGTTTTAGAATTAGAAAAAACAGAGTGGTTCACCATAATACATACATATATTTTTATAGGGATGCCTGGTTTGACAGCTTATGTTGGTTTTTTCGAGATTTGTACTCCTAAAACCGGAGAAAACGTTTTCGTATCAGCAGCATCCGGTGCAGTTGGTCAGCTTGTTGGACAATTTGCAAAGTTTATGGGTTGTCATGTTGTTGGAAGTGCTGGAACTAGAGAAAAGGTAGCTAGTAGTAAGCCATTGTCTGCACTAGATGCATGCAACACAACAACTATCAAAGATATAAGTAAATTGGTCATTATATTAACTAACTTTTTTACACATAGTTGAGATCTGCATTTTAACAAAATTGAGACTTGAATGTGACCATTCCCTGCTTCTTCATATGTGTATATAATCATACTCTTACTTCCAGAGAAAGTGACCATTCCGTTGTTTTATATTAGGTGGAAATATTGAAGAACAGGTTTGGGTTTGATGGGGCTTTCAATTACAAAGAGGAGCCAAGACTTGAGTGTGACCTTGAAAAGGTCAGTTTATGATAAGTTCATGTGAAACTTTAGTGCCTTATTGTTTTATTCATTTTAAATTCATATTGGTTGTGAGATGGTCTTCACATGTAATGTATATATATATATATATATATATATATATTTTTTTTCGTTTATTAAACTTTTTGCATGTAGGAGTAGTGCCTTCAAACAAAATCAGGTTCATTTTACTTAGTTTTTTTAGAGGGTCCTGCGCTTAATCAGATTGCATTTTGTATTTATATACTCAATATTTATGCAATTGTTGATTGTTTGTTTGACTATTTCAGTCAGGCACTTCCCAGAAGGCATTGACATATACTTTGACAATGTTGGGGGCAGACTACTGGATGCAACACTCCAAAACATGAGAGTAAATGGTAGAATCTGCGTAACCGGAGTGCTATCCCAGTACAATCTTGAACAGCCTGAAGGCATCAAAAGTTTGATGTATCTTGTCTTTAGGCAAATTCGGATGCAAGGATTCGTGGTTTTCGATTGCTGTAGTGTGTACCCCAAGTTCTTGGACATGATGCTGCCATACTTGAGAGATGGGAAGCTTGCTTATTTGGAAGACATTACTGAAAGAATTTTGAATGGCCCTGCAGCTTTTATTGGTATTTTTCATGGCCAAAGTTGTGGTAGAAATGTTGTTGCAATTTCTGGAGGGTGATCAACAGCTTGTTAATTTTTTTTTTTTGCATACTTTTTTCACCATAAACATGTTTAGTTTCATTTGAAATTAAACATAAGAGAAGGGATCTCAATTTTTGTAAAATCTCGTTCTGTCTTGGAGATGATTGAAGGATTTTCTTTACAAGGTTGGTTGAGGAGGCAGAGTTGATCCCTAACCTCTGGCTTTTGTTATAAGAGTTTAAGTACTAATGTTAAATTCTTCATTGATGCCTGAAATTTTTTGGTCTAGTGACTTCTAATACAACAATAGAACCAACTTAACCAAAGGTGATTGTATTGGAGTCCCTTTGGTCGGAGTTTGAATACATTTTTGAGCTTAGTCCATGTGACAAGTCAATCGATCTTGAATCTGACCGTTTTGTGTTTCACTGCAAGAATTGAAATTGGCTGAATCTGTAATGGAAATTATTTTTTAAAATCTTCCATCAATCAATTAATTAAATTTGGGCTGCAATTAAGGGAGTGATTGATGGAAGTAAGTTTGGCAAAATATATATATTTCCTAATCACTACAATTAGGATTTCAAGCTATATATGCCAAATATGTATATTTCCTAATCACTACAATTAGGATTTCAAGCTATATATATATATATATATATATATTTAAATACATTCAGTGTGATGGAGATTAGAGACTTATCTACATCATGCAATAGCGGGATAGTCATCGCTGATTCACGCAGTCATCAAAATGTTTTCATGCGCACACGCACACACACATATCACCCGTTTACACGTATTTTCACAAGCAAAGAAAAATCCACTCCTCACAGGTCTATAAGTACGTAACTGACAAACAGATAAAGAGTACTATATCTACCTTCTTAGAGAAAAAAGAAAAAATTCAAGTACAGAAAACGAAACCAAGAAGAGAAAAGCAAACAAGTAAACAATGGCGACAAATGGTGAAGCGGTGGTGAGCAACAAGCAGGTGATATTGAAGAACTTTGTTAATGGCTTTCCAAAAGAATCAGGCATGTACTTGAACAGTGGTTCCATTTCCCTGAACATAGAGCAAGGATCAAATGCGGTTATCATCAAGAATCTTTACTTGTCCAGTGATCCTTACATGAGAAACCGCATGAAACTTAGTGATGACCCTGAGTTTGCCACATACCCACCTGGCTCTGTAAGCACTTTTGCCATAAAAGCACTTCTTCTTTCTTTCGTTTTTTAAAATAGTGTAATTCTTTTTCTCAAAAAAGCACTTTGATTTCAACGTTCATGCAGCCTTTAGAAGGCTTTGGAGTGGGCAAAGTAGTGGAGTCAGGGTATCCAGAATTTAAAAAAGGAGATTTGGTTTGGGGAGTGACTGGTTAGGAAGAGTACGCTCGTCAAGAATCCACAGACTCTCTCTAAAATCCATCACACAGATGTTCCTATCTCATATTACGTACACTGGAATTCTTGGTGAGTTTTGCATGTTTTTGTGTTGTGTTCACTTTATTGAGACCATGATTTGCTTTGTGTGTTCGTGTTTGTGTGACCTTTAATTTGAATAATTTAATTGATTATTTTATATTAAAGACTATGGAATCTTAGCAGTCAATTATACTTTATTAATTTATCCTAAATGTAACATACTCTTTGTTTATTAGTGTCAATTAACTTGTTTGGTAAAGTTATACCTGTTCTATTAGGATTGCTTTTAGTTAACTGATCTGCATAAATTTTATTTAATCCAATTATATGTTTTCAATAATTGGATATTTTCTTCAGTCCCTTTTTGTGTTGTTTTCTTCTATTTTTGTTGGTTGAAAAATCAGACCACTAATTACATCAATCTCTACTACTTTAAGACATATAATGATGATGGTTTTGAGCAATAAAATAATTATATGGCCATCAAGTGACAAAGACTCAAAAATTCTGCAGTAAGATTATGGTAACTTCTAAGTTCTCATAGTATTAGATGGGTATAGAATCAATTACCAGTCAGACATGTTTTTCTCACTTGCTCTATTTTGGTGACATGTTGAATCCTCTGTAATTGTTTGTTTATTGGTTTTTTTTTGTGCATTTATATATAGGTATGCCTGGCACAACAGCTTGGGCTGGTTTCTATGAAATTTGTGCTCCCAAAAAGGAGAATATGTTTACATTTCAGCAGCATCTGGTGCAGTTGGTCAGCTTGTTGGGC
Organism: Litchi chinensis; assembly: GCA_019925255.1. NCBI lineage: Eukaryota > Viridiplantae > Streptophyta > Magnoliopsida > Sapindales > Sapindaceae > Litchi > Litchi chinensis. Next base: position 16,112,723 of record CM034461.1, read on the forward strand.
AATTTGCAAAGTTGTTTGGTTGCTATGCTGTTGGAAGTGCTGGAAGTAAAGAAAAGGTATTCAATTACATGACAATATTGATTTTTGGTTGCAACATGTGAACTGATCATATTTTTATTCTTCTGCTACTTTTTGGTCAGGTTGAACTGTTGAAGGACAAGTTCGGATTCGATGATGCTTTCAATTATAAAGAGGAGCATGACTTGAATGCAGCTTTAAAAAGGTTAGTCAGTAGTGTCACTGCATATATACTCTGTAGCTTCAAATTCAAGCCCACAAATAGTGTTTTTTTCTAAGCACCAACGCGGACGCTCATAATGTTTTTCGTTCCCTTTTCCAGGTGTTTTCCTGAAAATGCTTGATGCAATGCTCCTAAACATGAGACCCGGGGGACATATTGCTGCATGTGGAATGATCTCACAGTACAATCTTGAACACCCTGAGGGCGTACACAATATGATGAACGTTGTTACTAAGCATATTCACATCAAAGGACTATTGGCATTTGATTACTTCTCCCAATATGCAAAGTTTCTAAGTGGTGCTGCCTTCTGTCCGAGAAGGGAAGGTCGTTTATGTTGAAGGCATAGCAGAAGGTACTGAAAACGCTCCTGCTACTCTCATAGGGCTTTTTCAGTGGCCAAAACATCGGAAAACAAGTAGTTGTGGTTGCTCGGGAATGATTTAGCATTCTATTTGGAGGGAAATTTTGCCACTCTTGTGTTCATTTTCGCTTGTAATAATAATCAGCCAAGAGCTTTTTTGCAGTTTCTTGCAGACAATTTGTCATGTGTGTGACCAGGAGCTACATATCTTGGGGTTGATTTCAATATATTTGTTTTGGCTTTCATGTATGAGTGGTCAAATAAATTATTTGTAATTTATCAAATTCAAAATCACAACAACTCTCCTAAGAACATATTCCATAGGCATTTTAAAGTTGAATCCTCTGTTGCAAACCAATTCCAATCATGTCCTGCAATTCTAATATACGATTATACAACTTCAGATTTTCAAATTTTAAGGAAAAAAATGGTTTAATTATTGTTGAGATCTCAACTCAATCCTTTGCTCATTTGCCCCTATAGGGTCGGTAGCGTCCTGAGATTAGAACTCGAGAACTTAAGTATCTTTTAAGTGCAAATCTTATCACCAAAGTTTGCACTTAAAAGGCAGAGGGTCTTGATGTTTGCTTTGATGGTAGGAGGTTTTCATTCACAAGACAACCTTACATAAAAGGTTTTGAGGTTTGCCTTGATGTTAGGAGGTTTGCACCAAAAAGACAACCCTATGGAAAGAAATGAGTGAAAGATTGGACCAAGGTCCCAACAATTATGATTCATGGTTCTTGAAAAAATAAAAAAAGTACTATGAACCTAAAGTTCATATACAAACAAAGCTTTGATCTTAATAAAAGCATGATTTATTATTAATTTATAACAAAGCAAAATTAATTTCGAAATCTAATAATGTATAATCATATCAATGTTTGCCGTTTACTTGCTATTAAGTGGAAATTTTTCTCCAAAATTAGAACTAAAAAGTAATATTCGCATTGTAGCAAAATATCTCTCGTACTAGTGGATACAATTGGTCTGGAATTTGTGAGACTCTTTGAGAAACTTTGAGGTAGTTGTCAGTCGCTGAAAACTAATGGAAACAGTTGATCCATTGCTTTTTCCAAAGGTAGAATTGCGCTCACTACCTGGGGTTTGGCATAATGGCATTCAAATGGGACCAAATTAATTTTTCCACATAGACGACCCCTAGAGTTAACGGATGTTATCAGTCCCTTTGATTGATCAGTTTTCACTTTTAGAAAGCTCAAAATACCCTAGCATGTAGCAAAGATAAAAATAATTAAAAAAACATATAAATTTTAAATAACAAATAAAATAATAAAAATAAAAAAACACTAAAAGTGAATGTGGCTCACATCATATATATTCACTCAAATTAATTGAAATCATGGGCCTCCTAAATTTTTATTAGGGGTGACAAAATGGGTTGGCGTGTCTAGTTGAGCTGAATTTGATTCGATTTTTTTATGAATTCGATCAATTCGACACGAATTCGTTTAAGAAGTGGGTTGATATTTTGGATTCGACACGAATTTGTTTATACACTACTGACATGACACGAATTCGTTTAACCCGTTTAATTATTTAAATCGTCCAATTCGTTTAACTCGTTTAACCTATTTAATTCCTTTAACCCATTTAATTCGTTTAACCCGTTTAATTCGTTTAACCCGTTTAACTTGTTTAATTCATTTAACTCATTTAATTCGTTTAACTCGTTTAATTTGTTTAACCCAAATATAATAAATAATGTTTCAACTAAATGTCAAATCAACTATAAAATTTCATATCATCCACATTTAAAAACCACAACAAAATCAAACTCAATTTAAACACAAATATAATAAATCATTCACAATCAAACATTTAAACACCTAATTCAACACATAAAAACCTACACATTAAATCAACTACATAAAATTTCACATCATTACATTTAAAAACCACAACAAAATCATATTCAATGCAAACACAAATATAACAAATAATTCACAATCAAACATTTAAACACCTAATTCAACATTTCAACACATAAAAACCTACATATTAAATCAACTACATAAAATTTCATATCATCCACATTTAAAAACCACAGCAAAATCAAACTCAATGCAAATACAAATATAATAAATAATTCACAATCAAACATTTAAACACCTAATTCAACACATAAAAACCAATACATTAAATCAACTATACAAAATTCCATATCATCCACATTTAAATATCACAATAAAATCAACCTCAATGCAAATTCATATAAATTAAAATGACATAACATTATCATTCTCCGACATCAAACTTTTCTCACTTAAAATTCTTTCCTCATTGATTCTAAACTCCAAAGGGACCTTCAAGCTACACAAAAAACACAAAACACAAAATTAGATATCTACATTCACAATCTTAAAATTAAGAAATATAAATAAGAGAATTTATCACTGAGTGAAAGAATTTGGTGTTGAGCCTTCTACTGATTCGCTAGAGGCACTTGCATTAGAGGGAGCTTCATTAATACTTAAATTCAATATGTCTTCCGTGACGTCTTCTAGTGAAATAATCTCCCTTTCTACAATAATTAATGATGAAAGTAACTGAAAAATAATGAAAGATAATTATAAGAAATCACTAGCACAAAATTAGTGTGTTACCTCTACCAATTATCCAATCTCGAGTGCAAATTATTGCTTCCACCACATTAGGTTTTAGTGTACTTCGGTATTGATCAAGAACTCGAACACCATTGCTAAAAGCTTATTCGGATGAAACCATAGATAATGGGATGCACAAAACGTCACGAGCCATGGCAGAAAAGCTCAGGAGAGCGAGCTTCATTAGCCTTCCAAAAGGCTAGAATGTCCAAATCAACCGATCTTTCAAGCCTTCGTTCTTCCAAATAAAACTCTAATTGCATCTTGTGAGTTGTAATGTCTTCATCACCAAGTCTCATATCAAAATCCTATCAATATATAATTAATAACAAAAGAAAATATCATTAGATAGATTGTTATGGTAAAATAATATTGCAAATATATAATAAGAAAATTATATTATTTCTTACTATCAAAACCAAGTCAAGTTCATCTATTATGTTCACTTGTGCATTAATCACTTGTGTACTAGGAGTTGCTGATGATGTGGTGGCCTTAGAGGTAGATGCCCTAGTGGAACTTGTCATATACTCATCAAACAAAGAAAATAATTTACTTCTTACATGTGCCAACTTTTTTGATCCATCAATAACACCATACAACTTCTAAAACACTACCTCAATAAATTCCATCTTGTAACGGGGATCTAAGACAACAATAATTGCCAAAATAACACAAAAATCAGCCCAATATTTCTACAACTTTTTGTACATTTGATTTGTCATTCTTTTCAAAAACCCATCCTTACTCTCCAAATTTTGCAACAAAGTCAAATGCACTAAAAACACCTTAGGCATGTACAAGTTCAAAATGGGATAATTTAAACAAAAAAAAAAAAAATGTTAGTTGTCTCATAAAAATAACGCAAAAACTTGTAAATTTTCTCAACTCTATCCCATTCACTTGCAGAAAGACAATGTTTATAATTGCTATCGGTCAACTCTAAAATACACCAAACACGTCAATAATAAAAAACATTATCTAGTATAAGATAAGTTGAGTTCCACCTAGTAGGAATATTTTGTCGAACACCTCTCTTCATGTCTAAATCAACTTGCTCAACACACTCCAAAAATTTTTACTTCCTAACTTGAGACCTCTCACATATTTCACACTCTCACAAATTTTATGCACACTCTCATCTATCTTTTCCAATCCATTATGAACAATCAAATTAATAATATAGACATAACAACGAATATGCATGAATTACCCATCACAAACAAATGTTTTACTAATATTCAATTGACCTTTTATTTATCAATAAAACACTTGTTTGATAAAACATTATCCAAAGTAATGGAAAAAAGCTTCTTGTTAATACCCCACTTAGATAACAATGACATAACTTTATCAATAATAGATACCCATCATGTGGAGGAGGCTTAAAACAAAAGCTCATCACTCTCTAATGTAGAACCCAATTAGAATCAATGAAATACGTAGTCATACACATGTAGTCATCAGTAGCTATGAAAGTCCATAAATTTGAGGTTATACAAATTTTGCTAGGGGTATCTTGTAATATTTTTTTAAGGTTTTGTTTACCTTTCTCAAACAAGCTCAACACATCCGCTTTCACAGTGTTCCTAGAGACCATATGGAAATCATTAGTTAAAAACTCAACAATTCTTATAATTCTTTTCCACTCCATAAATTGAAAAGACAAATCATGCAACACTAAAGCTTCAGCAACAAGCTTCAGCAACAAGCTTCCTAAATTCTTCTTGAGTCTTAGTCTTAGGTTGATGAACACCAACAGACCCAGATTTACTTTTCTCAATCACCATTTGACGTATATCATGTGATTTATACTTATGACAAGTAAGAGCCAAGTGCCTAATCATGTTACCTATACCACTTGAGGTTGGGCAGAGATAGATTTAGCCACACCATTTGCATTTGCATCTATCCTTTCCCTTTTTATCCTTCGTTATCATTTTGAAGGACTTCCACAGATGCGAAGTACGTTTTCTTTTTCAAGCAACTTTAGTTTGCTTTGACTTACTTGAACTTCCCACATTTTCTTCCTCGTTTTCAACTTTAAGCTCATCTTCCAGATCAATGGTATCGTATTCGAAGTCAATACTCATATTCATATTTGGAAACCAATTAACCATGAATACATATTACAGAATCATATTTCCTTCAAAAAATTGAAAATTGCTAGAATCGAAATACATAATACATAAAAGAAAATGAAAGAGAATGACACCTGAAGCTGGTTAAGGTGGTGACTGAACCGAACGGCTACCAAGAGGGAGAACCTTGCGATTGTGACGAAGAAGCTCGCAATCGTGAGGGAGAAGTTAGTGATTAGACAACGACCGAGAGTGAGAAGGTGGCGGTTGTGAGGGAGAAAGTGGTGACCACTGGTGACCGTGAGGAACAAGGTGATACCGTCACCGTGACGGAGAAAGGGGTGATTTGGTAGGATGGATGCTGTCATCGTTGGTGTCGTCGCATTGTCAGGTCATCGTCAATGTCATCACGTTGTCACATCGGTGTTGGTGTCGTCGAGTCGTCGGTGTTGGTGTTTGTCGTGTCATCGTTTTGAATGGAAGAAGATGGAAGATGGTGGATCGGTGAATGGTGGTCAACTGGTCGTGTGTGTTTGCCGAGTGTCGCTTTCAAAATTGAAAGCAAATCTGCAAATGATTTAGGTTTAGGTAAGTGTATATATATAAATGCATAATTGCAGTCTACCTTTTCTAATATGTTCAAATTATAATTTGACCCAAATTTTAATTCTGTCAACCCGTGATTTGTTTAACCTAACCCAATTCGATTCGTTTAATAAACGGGTTAGACGGGTTAACACGATTACGACACGAATTCGTTTAACTCTAACTCATACCCAATTATTTTTTATAAATTCATGTTGACCCATCATGTCGTAACCCATATTGCCACCTTTAATTTTAATAGAACAGAGGAGGCCCACACCTTGATGTGAACCTCATATACCAATATGACACTTATAAACAAATATTAAATCAAAACTCGAAGAAAGATAAATCAAGTTTAGAAATCTTTGACCTATTGATTAAGAAATCAATAATTAAAGATATAACAATGTCACTTCCAAGAAAGAGTTGAGAATGTGGAAGATAAGTTAGGTTTGATAACCACGAATCAATATTGATGCAATTCTCAAAGTTCACAAAAGAATAATGGAGAGAAATTTTAAAATTCTTATTCAATAAATGACTAATTTGGAAATTTAGGTTTATAAAACCTTTTATAGGCAAAAGAAATAAAGCCCTAATCTATTTCTAGGTTTGCACACCTAAAGCACTAAAGACACCCACTTGGGCTCTAATTTAATTAAAACTCTAGCCCAAATAAAATAATTTGATATAATTAAATAAACTAAACATAATTAAATTTAACTAGGACCCAAGTAATAAAATAAACGCAGCTCATATTATTTGAAGTCCAATTTGCCTCCAATTAAAACCCAATTGCCTCCCAAGGCCCCTCGATCTTGATCTTCTTGGACTTAAATAATATTTTGAAGCCTTGGTATCCCTTCAAGCTGTCCAGGTCAAGTTGTGCAAAACTCTTGTCTCAAATGTATTGAACCAGCCCATTTAAAGTTTCATTCATCCTTTTAGCTCAAGTTCTTATCATAGGTCTCTTATTGATGCTCAAAGGAGCCATAGACTTGTGTCCTTAGTTTCCATCACACCTCCCACCAAATCAAGTTGCATGTGTTCAAGCTTTGCAATCTAATAGAGAAAATCAAATATGTCATATCTCTTCGTTGCTTGAATAGAAAACTTTGGACACCGTTGTTTGCATCTTCCATTAAACAAAATATTAATTTCACAACTTCATACTAATTTTACTAATTAATCTATCTGCTCCATTTCTAATTCATCACCACCATGTCAAATATATTTAAACCCAAAATATAATATAACCAACTGCCATACTGTTTTCTCAAATTAATTACCATAATTTTATTTTTTTTTAATTTTCATGTTTTTTACATTTATTATAATTTTATTTGTTATTTAAGATTTGTATTTTATTTTATGTATTTTGTATATAAGGGTATTTTAGCCTTTTTGGAGGTCAAAGCTGGACATTAAAGGGAATAACTAATATCAATTAACTTTAGGGGGTGTCTGTGTGGAAACTTGATCTTCGCCCATTTGGATGCTATATATTATATGCCAAACCTTGTGATCTCTCTTTAGGGCTCTACTCCTACTCTCTTTAACGCAAAAAGTTGAAAGTTAAAAGTTAGGTAATGTTTGTTTGTTTTTTTCCTTAAATCCTATAAGAACTTATTTTAAGTAAATGCATAATAATATTTTAAAATTAAACTTATTTCGAAAGCCCATGTTATATTATTTCTTATTATTAACTGACAATAATGAATTTCATGTCTAAACATATTCACCTTTCTTAGGGATTCTTAATTATCAAATCTTCTTTTGAAATCCTTTTTAAGTTTCTTAGTTGATTTGACATCCTATAGTTGAGAAAATCCGAAACTCAATAATTTAATTAAAAATTTTATTTGTTAGCGAATCAGATGTGACAATTTTGATACAGCTTACTGTCTTAGCTAATTTCTTTTGGAGCATATTTTTGAACAATTTGTTACGAGGGTAAATTAGCAACTATGTACCACATGAAAAGACACACAAAACGCCATTTGAATTATTATTAGAAATAGAATTCGATACAAAGAGAAGCAAATGACATACAAAGAAACCGAACTCACTCCTTGGCAACTACAATGACTACTTTTCCAACATTTTGGCCACGGGACAGCCCTACAAGAGCAGCAGCAGCATTTTCAAGGCCTTCAACTATGTCTTCTGCATAAACAATCTTCCCTTCTCGAATGAGAGGCACCACAACATCCAAAAATTTCGAGTATTGGGACATGTAGTCGAAAACCACAAATCCTTCCATACGAATCCGCTGATAAAGAATGTTTACCAAATTGTGTACACCTTCAGGATGATCAAGATTGTATTGTGAGATCATTCCACATACAGCAATACGTCCACGGAGTCTCATGTTTAAGAGAACTGCATCGAGCATTTTCCCCCCCACACTCTCGAAGTATATGTCAATGCCTCGAGGGAAATACCTTAAACATGACAAAAATTATATGAGGCTCAGCAATGATTAAAATAACTAAAAAGCCTTTGGCATTAAACAAAGTATGCAGTGATATTAACCTTTTCAAAGCTGCATCCAAATCTTGCTCCTCTTTATAATTGAAAGCATCATCAAACCCAAACTTGTTCTTCAATAATTCAACCTAACAAAAGGTAGGAGAAAGTGAACAATATACAATAGGATTAATTGTAGCTTATATATAACACATTCACTTCAAGAAAATTATCAATTACAGGGTACCCATAGCGGACCTTTAAAAGGCCTGTAGTGGACAAAGTGAGTATCAGGGATTTTTAAAGGTATGCAATTATCAAAGTATCTAAAATGAGTTCATTTGATACCGGTTTTAGATAATTTGAGTATCCATCACAGACATTGAAAGGCCCGTGATGGTAACATATAAAGAAAATGGGCCCCAGCTGTCAAATATTAGTGGTTTCACCTTTAGACAGTAGTAAATAGATAACAAATGTACTGATCTGAACATATTGGTTTCACCTTTTCATTACTTCCAGCACTTCCAACAACATAGCAACCAAACAACTTTGCAAATTGCCCAACTACCTGACCAACTGCACTAAAAGCTGATGAAATGTAGACATACTCTCCTTTCTTAGGAGCACAAACTTCATAGAAACCAGCCCAAGCAGTCATTCCAGATATACCTATATATTTTCAAACAAATAGACACAAAATTGCAGAGGTTAGCATGGCAACTCCATAACCAAAGAGAGCAAATTAATGAGGAAAGCATGTCAAAATACATACTACTAGAAGTTCATAGGCACAAAAACAACTATAGTTTTACTAGTTTGTGAGACTTGTGGAATGAAATCAGACTCTAGCTATGCAACTCACCTAGAATTCCAGTATAATAAGAGAGAGGTACATCTGTATGATGGATTTTAATGAAGCTCTCTGGATTTGTTATGAGACTATACTCCTCCCATCCAGTCAACCCCCAAACCAAGTCACCTTTCTTGAACTCTTGATGTCCTGATTCCACAACTTTTCCTACTCCATACCCTTTTATTGGCTGCTCAAAAATGTCATATTCAACCATAAATATATATAGTTAATTCATATCAAGAAAGTAAATATAGGTTTAGGTGGAAATGTTCTGTTAAGTTTGTATTTCTTATTAATCAACACTGTAACATTACAGGACTATTTATATTGAACAAGGGAAAACATTGAAACCCTACTAGAGATAATGATAAGTAAATATAGACATATACTGGAAATAGAAGTCCAATAGCTATTAACTAGGATGACAAGGTTGGTATCGTAACACCCCCCCTCAAACTGGACGGCCGGGGACGAACCAGTTTGATTGTGAGACGCACATGTTGGCGTTTGTGAAGTCCTTTGGTGAGGAGGTCAGCTAGTTGATCATCAGAGGGGACGAAAGTAACCCGATGACTACCAAGAGCCACCTTTTCGCGGACGAAGTGGTAGTCCAGTTCAATATGGCGGGTGCGCGCATGGTGAACCGGATTGGCAGCAAGATAGGTAGCACTAACGTTGTCACAATAGAGCAAAGTAGGAAAAGAAACCGAACAGCCAAGCTCATGAAGAAGAAAACTGACCCAAACCGTTTCTGCACATGCATGAGCCAAGGAGCGGTATTCCGACTCAGTGCTAGATCGAGCAACTGTCGGTTGCTTTTTAGAACACCAGGAGATAAGAGTCGAACCCAAGAAGATGAGATACCCAGTAGTGGAGCGGCGAGTGTTCGGACAACCAGCCCAATCCGCATCAGAGAAGGCTCGTATGGTCAGCGGTGTAGGAGATGAGCTAATAAGGATGCCTTGATCAATGAAGCCCTTGAGGTAGCGAAGAATACGCTTGACAGCAACTAAGTGTGGTTGGCGAGGAGCACTGAGGAACTGAGCAACAGTGCTGACGGCGAAGGCAATGTCGGGTCGAGTTAAGGTCAGATACTGAAGAGAGCCAACCAAGTGACGGAATTCAGTGGCATTGGAAAGGAGAGCACCCTCAGAAGCCGAAAGCTTCACACTTGCAGCAAGGGGAGTGGAACATGGTTTGCACTCAGTCATGGAATTCCGATGGAGAAGGTCCAATGTATATTTGACCTGAGAAACATGTAAGCCGTCGGAATGGGGATTAATTTCAAGACCAAGGAAATACCGCAAAGTACCCAAGTCTTTCACATCGAACTCGCAACTAAGTTGATCTACAAAAAGAGTTATAAAATCGACATGGCTGCCCGTCAAAATTATATCATCAACATACAATAATAAATAAAGTGTGTGAGTTTCATGACGATAAATAAAGAGGGAGGAATCAGCCTTGCTCTGCTTGAACCCAAACCGAAGTAAGAACATACTGAACCGGCTGAACCAAGCCCTGGGTGCCTGCTTCAGGCCATATAGAGCTTTTTGTAATTTGCAGATATGGTGCGGTCGATGCGGATCTATAAAGCCAGGTGGTTGAGTCATGAAAACATCCTCACGAAGAATACCATTAAGGAAGGCATTTCTGATATCCAACTGACGAAGGGACCAAGAATTCGTGACAGCGAGACACAGAACTGTGCGAATTGTAGCAGGCTTGACAACAGGACTGAAAGTTTCATCATAATCCAGGCCAGCCTGTTGATGAAATCCTTTTGCAACAAGACGGGCTTTGTATCGTTCAATGGAGCCGTCTGAGTGACGCTTGATTCTGAAAACCCACTTACAGCCTACCGTATTGTGAGAAGAGGATGGCAGAACCAAAACCCAAGTATCATTCTTGACAAGCGCATTAAATTCCTCGGCCATAGCATCTCGCCATTCAGAATGTTTGACAGCCTGAGTGTAACATGTGGGTTCAAATGGGTGAGAAAGTACCGAGGCATGCGCTTCAGAGAGAGGATAACGAACAGTGCCATCGGTGCGGACTTTAGGCTGTCGAATACCGTCACGAAAGCGAGTGGTCATGGGATGAATAGGCACCGGTGGAGCAGGAGAGATCGTTGGCTGATCCAGCACACTGACAGACGACACATCACTGGATTCCGTTAGAACAGGTGCTGGGCAATCAAGACCAGTCACGGCTGGAGGCGGTGCAAGGTCTGGTTCCAGCAGGGCAGAATCGACGCCGGGCTGTGCTAGGTGCGGTGACACTGGAGCTGATGGAGGTGGCACCGAAACTGACGACAGCGGCTCTGTGGCAGCTGCAGTAGGCGACGCATGAAGTGGATGAAGCTCCAATGTGGCTAACTGAGACGATTGGTGCTGCACCTGTACACTATCAAAGGGAAATTTATGCTCATTAAAAATAACATGACGCGAAACATATACCCGTTGATTTACCAGATCGAGACACCGATACCCTTTATGATTCAAACTGTAACCTAAGAAGACACACTCAGTAGAACGAGGTTGAAGTTTGTTGGAGACATATGACCCAAGATGAGGAAAACAGGCACATCCGAAAGTGCGAAGATGACTATAGCTAGGATTTTTACGAAAGAGCATGTAGTATGGAGAGGACCACCCAAGAGTTGGAGTAGGTAGGAGATTTATTAGGTAGACAGAAGTTAGTGCTGCCTCAACCCACAAGTCGAGCGGTGCATGAGACGTAGACAATAGAGTACGAGTCATGTCCGCAATGTGACGATGCTTGCGTTCGGCAAGACCATTTTGTTGAGGTGTATGAGGACACGAGCGACGTTGGTGGATGCCTAAATTATGACAGAAATCAGTAAATTTAGAGTTAACAAATTCAGTACCACCATCACACTGAAAAATTTGAACAGAAGACTGAAATTGATTTTTAACCATGGCAATAAAATTGCAAAAATGTGTAAAAACCTCCGATTTTCGACGCATTGGATAAATCCATGAGTAGCGGGAAAATTCATCAGTAAACAACACATAATATTTAAAACCAGAGATAGAGGTAATCGAGGACATCCAAACATCAGAATGTATTATAGAAAAAGGAAACATAGCATGAATTTTATTGGAAAAGAATGGGAGTTTATGAGACTTGCAAGTTGCACAGTCATTACAAAAAGATAATGATAAGTAAATATAGACATATACTGGAAATAGAAGTCCAATAGCTATTAACTAGGATGACAAGGTTGGTATCGTAACATGTTCAATTGTAGTCATATCAGAAAAAAGAAAAAACACCAAAATTTAAATGTTTTGATGATATCTTTTTTGGAAAAAAATTGAAAAATCACCTAAAATGAAAAATAATATTAGTAAACCTTTTTTTTAACAAATTAAATCCCATTTTTTAATATAAAAAATAAATGATTTTACATTAATTTTATTTTTAAAGGTTATTTTTATAATATTCCTACCTTTTAATATCAATCACCTGAAAACTTCAAAAACATCATCAAAATTGGAGGATATTGTTAATATTTATTTTCTCGTTTTCTATATACCAAAAATTTAAAAAAGAAAAAAAGAAAAAGAAAAGAAAAGTAGACGTTAGACTTGTCTTTGTCTGATCTTACAGAGCCAGGGAGGTCTGAAGAGTAGCCTTCATGATTATTATGGTCTTTCATTCGGTTCATGGAGTAAAGGTCGCAGGACAAGTAGAGATTCTTGATAATGACTACACTTGTCCCTTCTTCCACTTTCAATGAAATCGAACCAGCAGTGTTCAAATACATGTCTGATTCTTTTGGGCTGCCATTGACGTAGTGCTTGAATATAACTTGCTTGTTGCTCACTACTTCACCGTTATTGCCTGCCATTTTCTGGTCTCGCTTTGCTTTTTTCTTTTCTGTGTTTCTATGTATCTGTTGATCTTCGCTCTCTGGGGTCTGTCATCTATTTATAGTACAATGAACCCATCATTTTTGTTTTCCCGATTTCTGACTTTGTAACTGTGGCAGAACAGCCAGATTTGACCCCATCTATTAGCTCCTTAAATTTATTTTAATAATCAGGAAAATTTTATGTTTATAATAACATGCATAAAATCTAATGTAATTCAAGATGAGACCAAATAGAGGGAATGTGAATTTGATAATTCTTTTTCATGTTTCGTTTTGTTGGCTTTTGAAACCAGAAAATTTATTAGAAGACTACAATGCAATAAAAAATAAATTAAATTGCCAAAGAGCACCCGAAAGAGAGGAGTCGATTGCTCAGTTTGAAATTTTGAATCCATTTGGTCCATTTTTAAGTTACCGGGAACCTGCTGTTGAATGAGGAGTTCCAATAAAGTATATTTTTAAGGGGCAGGTGCGGGGTCTGTGGATGAGAAACCGTTTTGTTCTTATATGAGTAATGATGACTTCCAAGGTATTTTAATAATAGTGTTTTTAATTGAAAATATGGGTCTAGGTTCCCACATGATTGCCAATTAAAAATCTTAGTTAGATACCCAGATTATAACTACTTAATTTTCTTTCAGGTACCAAGGTGGTAATTAAATATGTGCACCCAATAGATGTTAAGGGTTTTTTTTTTTTTTTTTTGACATACAATAGATTTAAGGGTTTGAGTGGTAGATTTTACAGTATGTAATACAAGATCTCAATATGTCATTGTAGATTTTGATTCGTCCAATATAATAAAATATTATTTAAAAAACAGTTGGGTGACACCCACCACTTTATGGGTTTTTAATAGATCAATAATGAAACAAAACAAAATGGATTCCACAAGTATTATAGAGTAATGATCAATTTGTATTGTTGATTTGGCTAAATATTTTAGTATGTTAATGGAAATAATATTTTTTTTAATAGAGTAGGCCGATGAAATATTTTAATAAATTATAAATACTATGAATTTGTTTTGTCTTTAAGTGTTAGTTAAATCACAAATGTCATGTAATGAATACCTTTCTAGCATGTCTAGATGGAGAACAATTAACCACCATTAAAGATTGTTTATATTAGTCATGATTTTTCTTTCAACATAAGACTTCCAATAATAGTTTTTTCTTTTTCAATTTTTGCTTTTATATTTTTAAAATTTTTAATTTTTTTTTGTTAAGGATTTACTTAGAATTTAATGATTATTAGCTACTCTTGTAATTATATATATTTTTTCATGATGAAAACCGTTTATTCAATTTGGCAGTACCATATGCTTGAATTGTGTATTATAAATTTTATTTAAAAAATATAAAAGTATTATATAATATTATGACTCTTAATTTGTATATGGTATAATAGTAATCACCAACTCGTGTAAACGTTTGTGATATAATGACTTTATATAAATAAAATTTAGTTTATCAATAAAGAATATATATTTGTTGTAGAAAGATCTGTTCTATTTTTATTTATAAAAATTATAAAAAAAAAATTATTACAAGATAAAACGAAATGGACGCCAATAATTACTTGTATCTTTAAATCATTTAAGATAGCACAGCTAAAAAACTGTCCAAAAGTTAAAGGCACATACCTACATGTTAACTGTAATTTTTTATAATTAATTATTATAAGCAAAGACCAATGGATCAGGCGGCGGGGGCCGCCACCTCCTATTCCTCGTCTAGGGGCGAATTGGTAACTTCAATTAGGTTCTTTATTAAATTAAATTAATCTCATCGTCACTACTGATTCAAACATCCATTTATAGCTAAACAAATTTTTTCTCATTCTTTCTTTGGCGTATTTGTTATAAGCAAATTTTGTTTTGCTTTTTATACAAAATTGATTGGGTCAAAATTAAAGTAATAGGTTTTGGATACATCAATTTGGAAATGCAAAAAAAAAAATATAGAGAAAACTATGTGAAAGGGCACAAAGTAAAAAAAGGATTTATATTGTCTTCTTAATAAGAATGATTGAATACTTTCCTTAACCTTAAGAGATTAATAGTTTGAACTTACTTTTATCTATTAAAATATAAAGTGTGAGTATGAGTCTTCTTTTAATAAAAGTTATCATTTTCTGATTATAAGAATAGTCATCCGAACCGTGCTATCAATAATCGATTTTGATAAAGCTTGATGATCCTTTGATCCGTAAAATATTAATAATAGAAACACGTATTGCCTTATACATAAGCATTCTCACGTACTTTCTATGACATTTGTTTTTTTTTTTTTTTGTTTATCTTGTGCTTGACCTAAGAATGGATGACCGTAGTAGGTATAGTAATATTTTCTTAGTATTGGTCCGAGGTATGCCTTCACTAGTAAATGCGCTCATTGTCTCTCCTTGGCTCCATATGGCTCTAGCCTTTTTACCATGTCTACTTCACTATTTGATATATTATCATCTTGGTATTCGTCGAAGTAGTGTGCCTTCAATCATTTGGGGCTTTCTAACTATCTTTACAAATCTCGGGAGACGTTATGCCACCTATCATTCCTTGTGCTCTGTCAGCTGTCAACTTGATGGGCACATTTGACTGATTTGAATCAACTTTAGGGGCTTGCTTCATGATTGAGCAATCTTAAGTCATTTGATGAAATCCTTCTTCCATTAACTTCCAATGCTTTGCGTCTGGCAATTTGTGAATGGTTGAGGGCACCTACGGTATTCCTCATGCTCTTATATACTCGAATTGACCTTAGGATCACATAATCACATTGAATTTTTTGTTCTCTTTGTTGGAGGTGTTTGTTAAATTAGGTATTCATTATTGAATTGATTATTTTTTATTTTTGTTAACAAGTGGATTTGATTGAAACATCATATTGGTTTTATTTAATAGTGAACCCAGAAATCTATATATGAGGGAGACACTGTTATATAATAATTATAATATTAAGAAACTAAGCTATATAAAATTTTCTTTGTAAACGTTATATGAAATAAAAATAGTTAAAATATATAACCGGTTGGGAATACGTAGTTTTACTTTTTATAAGATTGTAAATAAAATTTCTTAAAATAACATTCTTAATACAAGTATAAAAATAAAATCATGCCAATTGTAAGCTAATTATGCACTAATTCTTTTTTTTTTAGTGAGAGAAGTTCAAAAATCATATTACTAAAAAAAAAATGAATAGAAACTTAATTTAGGGATATATATTTTTTACGATAAGAGTTACTTTTCAAATTGCAAATAAATGTATGTAATCAAATTACATATGTTTATTATTAAAATTACTAATCAAGCTATATTTGTAGTATTTTATTTAATAAATGTATGTGATTTATAACAAAGTAAAGTAAAATAAAAATAAAAATATAATATAATAACAATTATAATTTATATAAGTTTATTTATTTATGAATTTTATCATACAAAATAGTTTATGTAAAAAAAAATAAAAAATCCATACTAATAATTGTGAGTAAACTAAGACCTATTAAAATTAGACTACATTATATATTTTATTCTCTAGTTCATGTAAACATGATACAGTTTGTAATAAAAAAAAATAATTTGAAATGAGTATAATAATTTATGAACTCAAAATGTTTCAAATTCAGAAAAGTAACATATTTTGATAGCAAAAGGATTTAACCATGGTGGATAGAAGAAAGAAAAACAAGATCCATGTCATAAAAGGAAAAAAAAAAAAGAGATAAAGCATCCATTATGAGTGAAAAAAAAAAACAATTTTTCGAAAAAATGTCAAATTAGTCCCTTTCATTGATCAACTAACGGTCAAACTTAACTGATATCATGTGAATGAGGGTAAAATTGTCATTTCAAATCATGATGTAGGATGATAACACATGTAAAGTGGAGATAAAATGAGAAAAAAAAAATTCAAAAAAATTGAAAAATAAAAAGAAAGTCACAATTTCAAATTGTGACCAGACGAGCAACACCTCAACAACACTCTCAACCCGTTTCAACGACCCTCACCCCACCCCGTTCAACGACCCATTTACCTATGATGGACCACCGACCATCGGCCACCACCGTCACCATCCGACGGCTACCCAACCTAAATCCAAGAACTATTATCACTCTTCTCCATCGCCACCTCCTCTGCCACCTCCGTCATGAAGCCCACCTCCACCCCACCCAAATCCTGTCTCTTAAGTCGCTTCTCTCTAGCATCTCTTGCCGCGTCCTTTGCCCTTCCCTCTCCTTCTCGCCCTTCCCCCTACTCTCGACCTTTATGGCCCCGCTTCCCCCGCTTCCTCCGCATGTCCAAACAGACCTTCTCCCACCTCCTCCATACCCTTCTCCTCTCTCTATCGTCCTATCTTCCCCCCTTCATCCCTCCCAACTCCGCCCTCACCACCACCCTCCTCCGCCTCTCCCACGCCCTCTCCTACAACTCCCTCGCCCGCCGCTTCGCTTTCCCCTCTTCCGCTGACGCATGTCACGTCTTCTACATCGTCTGCAAGGCTATCAATGACAAGCTCGCAACTTTGGTCGGGTTTAGAGACAATCTGAAGAGGATTGTGGTGGGGTTTGGTTGGATTTCATTGTCGAATTGTTGTGGGATTCTTGGGTTTGAAAGGTTTGACATTGATGGTGAGCTCTTGGGACGAAATGGTTTATTGTTGGTTCAAGCTTTAGTGGACTCTTAAGGTAGATTTCTTGATATCTCTACCGGTTGGCCTTTTACTATGAAACCCGAATCCATTTTGTATCAAACCAAGTTATTTGTTGGCGTGAAGGAGTGTAGGGAGTTGTTGAATGGACCTGTTTACGAGCTTGGTGATGACAATTATATATATTGGGAGACTCTTGTTTTCCTCTCATGCCTTGGCTTATAACACTCTACGTGAGGAACAATGAAGAGGATAGCTTTAGCTCGATTGAGAAGCAGTTCAATGTAGTGCATAGTCGCACAATGGGGCTAGTTAGGATTGCTTTTGCAAGATTTAAGTGATCGTGGTGGCTTTTGGGGAGGAGGTGGAAGGAGGAGTGTATTGAGTTCTTGCCTTATGTAATTGTTACAGGGTGTTTGTTGCATAATTTCTTGATAAAGTTTAGTGAGCCATTGCCTAATGATGATGTGGGGTGTTTGAAGGAAGAGGAATTTCCTGTTTCAAAAAATCACACCCATGAACAAATAAAAATTCATAAAGATTTAAGAAAAATACTTATTGTAAGGGTAAAATGGTTATTTCACAATAAATGAATATACACCAGGATTGTCAAACAAAGCGATGTGCACAGAAAAATTATTTAAGAGTAAAACTGTAATTTTATAGAAATTACATAAAAGCTCATCAAGGGTATTTTGGTAATTATATATATTATTGTAATATTTAACTTTAGTCGAGGGTAAAATGGTTTCTTTATCTGTTTTAACTGTGTTCAAGGTTAAATTAGTCTTTTCACATTTTTCATTAAGTTTAACTGTTAGTTGATTGATGAGAATGACTAATTTGACACTTTTTCAAAAAACTAAGGTTCATTTTGTCCTTTTGAGAAATACCGTTAAAAATTTGACTATTTCCCAAAACCTAGAGACTACAATGATTTTTTCCCTTATGTAAAAGAAAAATAATTCATACTAATAATCGTGAGTAAATTAAGAACTATTAAAATTAAACAACACTATATATTTTATTTTCTAGTTTGTGTAAACATAATATGTTTGCTATAAAAAAAATTAATTTCAAATAAGTATAATAATTTATGAAATCAAAATATTTTAAATTGAGAAAAAATAGCATATTTTAATGGAGAAATTATTTAATTATGGTGGACAGAAGAAAGTAAAATAAGATCCATGTCATAAAAGAAAACAAAAAAATAAGACCAAGCATCCATTATGAGTGAAAAAAAAAAAAAAAGAAAAGAAAAAAAGCCCATTTTGTGTAACAGATCGGAATCGTACAAATACAATGGTTAGCTCTGGAAAGGAAGGGAAGCGCAAACAACAAAGCCATTCTGTGATTGTTTGTATTCGACACTTGACACTTTAATTATATTATATATAATATATTAAATGACTTTAAAAAACGAGAAAAAAGGGAAAATGTTTAGATGGGTCAGAGGATCGCACGTTAGTGACACTAGGAGACAAAGGAAGTGCTAACCATCAATACCATTCTGCAATCGTGAAAACCTTCGACATTGTATTTATATATATAAACACTTAATGACTAATACACTAAAATTAACTAATTTTTAAAAATTTTAAGAGGGACACGTGTCCCAATTCAATTGTGGGTCCACCCCCGGCTTCATTGTTGTTTGGGGACACATCATCCATAATGGTGGGTTATGCGAAATCCATTTATACATTTTGTGGGTTGTCGGTATTTTTTTCATTTTGTAGCGTGCTTTTATATAACAATTTCCTAAAAGTTTAACGAACTTATTTTGATTTTATTTGAAAATGACTAAAAATATTTTTGAAAACTTTTTAATACATTCTTTTATCAAAATATTTTTTAATATTTTATTTAAAGAAAAATTACACAAACTTGTCCTAACTTTAGCTATATTTACACTCAACTCTAACCTTTCCACATAAGTAAACAAATATAAATAAATAGATTAACAATTCTTTCCAAATAAAAAAAAAAAGATATTAACTTTGGTTGGCTGATAGTCCAAGGTCCCAAGGTATGTTTGTGTATTATTTTAACTCCACTATAGCCCCTAAATCTGCTTTCGATCTCACGTGCTCGCATGTTTGACCTGCATTTGAAATTATATATCTATGTACAAATGTCAATAAAATTATTGTCTGTTATGGGTAAATCTCGGGCTACGTAAATGGGCTGTTAAAAGCCTAATTGAAGCCCAACAAGTTGATTTAATGAAGTGACTCAGCAGATGAAGGCTTAGTTCGCCAACACCTAGCCCAAGCGAGCTCCGCAGTTCACAGGGCTAAGCTCGCATCGCTACAGTTACTCCAGGTCGCTAGCCAGTATCACTCAGTTCGCTGTATACACAGTTCGTTGCTCAGAATAAGGTTTAACTCGAGGTCGTCCAAAATAGTCTTTAGTTCGCATATTGAACAGCTCGATAAGAATATCTTTTAGAAAGGCAAAAACTAAAATTGATCGTGATTCTTTTATCAGAATTGGAAATAAATTCAAATTCAAATGTTGATAGATTTGATCCCTGATTTAGCGGAACCGACTTCTAATTTGGTACTAACCGATTTTGGAATGTAATTAATGTACGATTCTTTCCAATTTTATTTCAACTCAAATTGTAACACCTCTCCCTATAAATAGAGGTTGAAATTCATTATAACAGATACTGAACCAATAATATACTGTTACTCTGCAGAAATTATAAGAGGAACAGTTGTGGACGTAGGCACACTTGCTGAACCACGTAAAAATATTAGTGCACTTTGTGTTCTTTCTCTTGCTTTATTCTTGCTTTTTGCCTTGTTTTTTTTTTCATTAATTGCAGGTATTGGGCTTTGAACTGTTGGTCGACCAGATTTCACCGTCGATATTTTGACGCTAGAAGAAGGGTCCAGACTGCAATTATTTCTGAAATTTTTGAACGACGATAATGGCAAGAGTAAGAACAACCAGACGTTTGGATGCAGAGGCTGACCAACCAGAAAGTCAGATGAGTCAGCAGCAGCATAATATTCAGCCAATGGAAGATGCACCTATGCCCGCAACAGGCGTATCTCATGTTTCGCCAATCGGTACTATTGTAGGCATGCCTCTCATGCCCCCTCATCAACCAGTACCAATTGCCCCAACAGTCGAAGGGCTACAAGCATGACATCAAAGGCAGGAGGTGCTGGAAGACATAGTCAGATAACTTGCGAGGACGGTTAATGCATTGGTGTAGGCCCAGGCACAAAATGTGCCTAGATTTGAGGCTGTTGCTCCGAGACAATCCTATCAGCAGCTTGAAGAGGGAGTGCCAGCACCATAAAGACAATTAAGAGAGGTCCCACAACCTGCCGGCTCAGCTCGCTCCTCCAACTCGCGATCTAGAGCTGGAGGTCGCCTGGCCCGTAAAGAGAATAAAGTTACGCGACCCGCGAGCTTGATAATAAGGGTTAGTTAGGATGGAAGCCACCATGTGGAAGCTGGTCATGATCGAGTCTGAGCTGCATCTCAGTATGAGGAAAATTAGGTAGATAATCGGTGACATGTAGGGTCACATCGATCTGGCGGCTCGCTTAGGGAAAGTTAAAGATATGTGCTAGATCGTCATTCTCTAGGTCGTGAGCATAAAAGGGGACAAAGACCTCAGGATCCATAGATAGAAGAGCTCATTTAGAGGGTTCAGCAGCTCGAAGCGCGACCTGGCGCCCTAGACCAGCATGACCATTATGGAGAGAGGACTCCTTTCACTAGGGAGATCGAGACATAGCCTCTCCCTCTCAAATTCAAGGTCCTTAGTATTTCGTAGTACAATGGAGACAGCGATCCCTACGACCACCTGGATGCATTCAATGTCCAAATAGATCTTCAGATAGACAACCCGCTGGTTAAGTGCCGCGTCTTCCCAGCCACTTTAGGAGATATTCTGCGGACTTGGTTTAAAAATCTTCCAGCTCGCAGTATAGGAAGTTGGGAGGATTGCCAGTAGAAATTTGTCAGCCAATACAAGGCTCTGAGAAGGCAGCTCGCATCATCATGTTATCTAGCCATTATTTTCCAACGTCAGAATGAATCGTTGAAGAAGTATATTATTAGGTTCAGACGCGAGGTCGCTAATGTGGAGAACCCATCAGACGAGAGTATCTTAACTGCGATTTTAGCTAGGCTTCACAAAGATGGGAAGTTGTATGAGAGTATCTACAAGTCTCCAGTAAGGGACCTAGGAGAGTCTTATGAGTGAGCTGCTAAAGAAATCAAGTGGGAAGAGACCTTCGACCGAAAGAAATCTAATCAGAAGATTGAAATGGGCAATTCCAACTAGCCAAAGAAGAGTAGCAGTAGCAGGAACGAAGGTAAAGGTCGAGGCAGTGGCTCGAGCAATCAGATCACCAAAAAGGCAAGAAGAGAGCCCAGGAATGAGCGATCTCAGCTTCAGGGTCTCTATTGCAACTACAAAATCCTGTCGAATTTACAAGCCAGGATTTTTGCAACAGAAAGGAATAGGGAAGATTTTGGAAAGCCCTATCCTTTGAAGGCCCCTGTTGACCAAAGAGATAGGAGCAAGTTTTGTACATATCACAATAAGGTCGGGAACAATACTTCAGAGTGTTGGGCGTTAAAAGACGCCATTGAAAGACTGATTAGGAGAGGTCACCTGAGAGATTATGTGGTAAGACCAGCAGACCCGCGACCTCCACAAAAACGACCTCAACAGCAGTAACAGCCAGCACAACAGCAGCCCTAGCGAGCTCTTAAGCAAGAAAATGAACCTGCGGTAAGAACAATTTTTACTATCCATGGTGGCCCCAATATCGCAGGTACATCAAACAAGTCGCACAAACGGTATATACGAGAAGCGAACCATTCTTTGCTCACAAATTATAGTGGATAGGAGGGGCCTGCAAAGAAAGTAAGGACGACCTCGGATGACATTATATTCACCAAGGAAGATGAGAGAGATGTGTTCTGGCCTCACAATGATGCTTTTTTCATTTAAGCTAAGATCATTAATGTGAAAGTACGGTGGATCATGATTGACACAGGGAGCTCGATCAATGTTATGTATAGGGGTTGTTTCGACAAGATAGGCCTAAGAGCTGAATAGTTAAAACTTTCCCTAAAACCTTTTTACGGCTTCACTGGAGATGCTGTCACATCAGTGGGCTAAATCAGATTACCACTTACACTGGGGGAAGCAAGTTGTCAAGCTATTGTGCTGACAGATTTTCTGATCATTGACTGCCCATTAACTTATAATGTCGTCCTGAGGAGACCTTCAATGAATGATCTGGATGTAGTCACTTCTACCAGGACCCTCCCCATCAGATTTTCAACCCTTAATGGTATTGGATGTGTTCGGGGAGAACATCACTTAGTCAGATGCTGCTATGAAGATGCTGTCAAGATGAGGGTTAGAGGAAAGAAGGTGAATGTGATTTCAGAAGGCAAGCCATGAGTTATGAGTAAGAAAGGATTGAGCCATGACCTAGACCCACGAGAGGTAGATGCGGACAGAGTAACTGGGCCTGTTGAACAACTTGAAGATGTCTCAGTCAGCGAGGTAGACCCAGAAAGATGCCTTAAGCTAGGGCGAGGTCTGACTCCAAAAGTGAGAGCCTAGCTCACAGAATTTCTCAAGGCGAACTTGGATGTTTTTGCTTGGAACCATGAAGATATGGTGGGAATAGACCCCAAGGTCATGTCGCACAAATTAAACATTGACCCCCACCACAAGCTAGTTTGTCAGAAAAGGAGACCTATGACAGGGGAGCACTATTTCACGTTGAATGAAGAGTTAGATAAGCTGCTGACAAATAAGTTCATCCGTGAGGCTTACTACCCAACCTGGGTTGCCAATCTTGTGCTGGTGAAGAAGAAGAATGGAAAATGGAGAACCTATATTAACTTCACAGATTTAAACAAGGCATGCCTAAATGATAGTTTCCCCTTGCCTTGAACAGACCAACTGGTGGATGCAATAGCTGGGCTTCAACTCCTGAGCTTCATGGATACATACTCGGGCTACAATCAAATCCCAATGAATCCTGAGGACGAAGAGTATACCTCGTTCGTTACCGATCGCGACCTATATTGTTATAAAGTAATATCCTTCGAACTAAAGAACGTAGAGGCGACTTATCAACGCCTAGTAAATATAATGTTTGAAGAGCAAATTGGGAAGATCATGGAAGTGTACGTGGATGATATGCTGGTGAAGTCTAAACAGGTGGACGACCATGTACACGACCTAGAGCAGATGTTCCAGATATTGAAAAGCTATAAGATGAAGTTGAACCTGTATAAGTGCGCATTTTTGGTAGCCTTTAGGAAATTCCTAGGCTTCATGGTGAATAATAGAGGGATCGAAGCCAATCCCGAGAAGATTAGGGCGTTGATTAATATGAGGTCCCCTACTCAAGTGAAGGACGTACAGAGTCTCAATGGCCAGGTCGTAGCTCTTAACAAGTTCATCTCGAAGGCAACAGACAAATGCATCTCTTTCTTCGATGTGTTGAAGAAGGCAAAGAACTTTGAATGGACTGAACAGTACGAAGTGGTGTTCCAGCAATTGAAGGAGTATATGGGCCGAGCTTCACTCCTTTCCAAGCCAAAAGAATGAGAGAAGCTCATTTTATACTTGGGGGTATCTCAGCATGCTGTGAGTGCTGCTTTAGTGAGAGAAGAAGAGAAGACGCAGCTTCATGTATATTATATAAGTAAGAGGCTGCTTGATGCTGAAACCAGGTACTCGCAGATGAAGAAGCTCATCTATTGCCTGATAGTTGCATCGAGGAAGCTGTGCCCCTATTTCCAAGCCCACAGAATTGAAGTGCTCACCCAATATCTGCTGAAGCAGGTTCTCCAGAAATTGGACACCTTAGGTCGCTTACTCAAATGGGCAGTGGAGCTAACACAGTTTGATATTGAGTTTAAGCCGAAGACGGCAATTAAGGCCCAAGCTCTAGCAGATTTAATTGTAGAATTCATGGGGCCCACAGATAAAGAGGTCGAATCCTCTGAAGGTCTGACCTGAGAGTTATATGTTGATGGATCGTCTAGTGAGCAAAAGGCTGGAGCTGGAATTTTGTTGATTAGTCCTGAAGGCCACAAGATCCTTTGTGCTTTAAGGTTTGACTTCCTGGCCACCAATAACAAAGCTGAGTATGAAGCAGTTTTGGTTATTAACGATTGGATCACCAACAACAAGGCTAAAAGGATCAACAATATTCTATAAGATTGACATGAAGTGTAGATATCATTAAATTTGTATTTGCCTTAGTGATAAATGGAAGACAGCCTTTAAAAATAGGGAAAGCTATATGAGTGGTTAGTCATACCATTCAGGTTATCAAATGCTCTAAGCACTTTTATGAGACTTATGAATTAGGTGTTTCGGCCTTTCATTGGGAAGTTTGTTGTTGTCCATCACGATGTTATCTTGATTTATAGACACTCGAAGCAAGAGAATCTGCAACATTTGAGGAGTGACCTTAACACATTACGAGAAAATAATATGTATGCCAATTTGAAGAAATGTAGTTTCATGATAGATATCATAGTTTTTTGGGGATGTGTTGTTAGTGTTGAAGGAATCAAAGTAGATGAGTCCAAGTCTAAAGTTAAAGCCATTGAAGAATGATCCGCTCTAAAGAGTATTGGAGATATTCGTAGTTTTCATAGACTTACTACTTTCTATAGGTGCTTTTGAAGAACTTTAATAGTATTGTACTCAACTCATTGATTTGTTAAAACAGAATCAGTTTACTTGGAATTATAAGGTCCAAATCCTAATGGATCTAAAAGATTAATTGAAATCCAATTTATTATTATTAATTTGATCTAGCCCAAGTTTTAGAAATAAAAAGGCATGTGGACAAATGTCCACTTGGAGGACATTTATAAATAAATAAATAAAAAGAAACCAAAAATTGGATGTGAAATAAGAAAAGGATAAACAAAAGCAAAACAATATCAGAAGAGACAAAATATGAGAGATTGTGAAAGGAGAACAAGATAAAAATGGGAATAGTTAAATGAAAGACAGTTGACCCCCTTTTTTTTAAGAAAGAACAGGTGTTATATGATGAAATGAAAGACAAACAAAAGAGATAGAATGATAACTGAGAGTGAGACGGTGAGAAGAAAAATATTGTAAAAAAAAATGAAATGAGATTAAGACAAAGAGAGATAGGTGACCGTGAGAATGAAGAAGAAAAGTTAGAAAAGAAAGTTGAAAGGCGGTTAAGTATGGTATATTTGTATACAAAATTAGAACTAGCTAACAATAAGCAAACATAAAGGATGAGTTCGGCAATAGCAAAATAAAGAAACTAGTAGGTGAAGTTGAGAAGAAATGAATAAGAAAAGAGGAAAAAAGAATGAGAGAGAGAGAGAGAGAGAGAGAGAGTGAAGAAAAATCAAGATGCTTGAACAGAATATTTGAGTGTCTGATTTATATACAGGTAAATGATTTTATTTCAAAGGAATTTGAAATTCAAGAAATTAGTTAATTTTTTCATAAGTTCTAAATTGAGTTTATATAATTTTAGAGTGGATCAAGACTATGAGGAATTAGATAGGAACCAATATTATACCTACAAATAAGCAAATGAGTTATATGAATGAATAATTTTATTTTTAATTGAATTGATTTTATTACGATTATTTATATTTTAGCTTTTATTATTTATTGGAAATGAAATATTTAATCTTTCAAATAACTTGTTTGGATTATCAATTATGTTTTACAATTAAAATGAGAATTTATTATGTATTAGTAGATATGTACATATATAAGAAAATTCAATCGGAATTTTATGCTTTCAACTTAAGTTTAATATTTGAAATATTTAGAATATTTTAGGTATGATCATATTATGTCTTGAGAACGAATATTTATTTATGTTTTGAATAAAGTATTTACTCAAAAATTATATATATTCAGAAAAAGAACTTTATATATTTGCATATGGAAATTGTTTTAGATTTGAAAGGAAAACAATGATGTTTTCTTAATACCAAAATTATACTCTTTCCTTAATAGTTAGGCTACACATGTGTGAGTTCTAAAGTCAACTAGCATGTGTATAATATATGTCGGTAGAGTCACTAAGTCGCCCAGCAAGTGTATGATTGATGTTATGCTTGTTCTGCATGTGCGATAATGTTTTCTGCCATGTATGACAATGATTATCCTTTGCTCTGTGTGTGTGTTGAGTATCTCCACCATATATGATCTATTTCTCTAGGTATTAGTTAGTGTAGATTTTTATATTATAGATGTTATATACTAAGTTTGATCAATAAAGAAAGATATTTTTTGAATATCAGTTTCATAAGAGATTTGATGAAAAGAGTTTCATAAATGTATGATATTATCTATATAGCAGATTTTTGGATTAATAAGTTACTCAAGGATTTATGTTTACTAAATATTTGATCATATTATGTTATCAGATTTAAATAGTTTTCTAGCTTACTTTTACAAAGTGAATCTAGAATAATTTCTTGTTGCTTCCAGAGAAATTTTATGCATATTATATCATATACGATTATAAAAATGATTCATATAGATGTTTATAGTTTTACTATGATGTGCGGTTTATATTCAGTTTTATTTTTCATATATGAATGTTTGTGTATCATAAGATTACAAGAATTTCTCTAAAAGGTTTTTTAGTAAATCTAGATTTCAATTAGAAAGACCATAATTTTCATGAGATTCTCTTGAACTTAAGAGAGGATTCGGGATGTTTTCTATCAGGAATGATGCAATAGAGTAGAGTTTTGCGATTCTTAGGTAGAGATTGACAATTGCACCGGAACTTGCTCTACCAAATTTTGATATGTTATTGATAGTTGACTATGATACTTCAGGAGTAGGAATTAGAGTTGTACTTTCTCAGGAATGCTAACCTATGGCTTTCTTTAGTGAGAGGCTTAGTGATGCTTCACGAAGGTGGTCAACAAATGAGCAAAAATTATAGCAGTATTCAAAACTTTACAACAATAAGAGTTATATCTACTACAAAGAGAGTTCATTTTGAATAATGATATAATGTCCCGATATTTACTTCCGTATAAGTAATATTATTAAATCTAGAATATAATTGCATTAAATGAGATTAAAATTTAGTTTATTTATAATTAATATAATTAGTGAAATAATATAGTTAATTGTTAAAAAATTTAATAGTTTCTTTAATAATTTATTTTAAAAGTAAGATTTGTGAGATCCAATAGAAATTAAGCAAGTGTGTGGTTGAGAGTGAGTGGAATGATGAGTTGTATTGATTATCCAAT
Organism: Litchi chinensis; assembly: GCA_019925255.1. NCBI lineage: Eukaryota > Viridiplantae > Streptophyta > Magnoliopsida > Sapindales > Sapindaceae > Litchi > Litchi chinensis. The sequence goes on from CM034461.1 coordinate 16,140,802, forward strand.
AGAAAAGGGGCATGTGTAAAGGTTTTTGGGCTTAAATAAAATTTTAGAAAGATGTAGGGTCAAGGTATAATTTTAAGAAATGGTTTAATATAAAAAGGGGATTAATTTTTGAAAATTCTATATTCTTCCTTCCTCCACCATAACCGGCTGCAATTCTTCTTCTTTCTCTCCATTTTTTTTCTTCTTTCAAGCTATTAAACACACTAATCCTCTTATTTTCATCTTCCCTACCTATCTATGACCTCATTTCTTTCAAAAATCACTAAGAAACCAAGATAGACTTTCGATTAAAAAGGAGTTAAGTGAGGTATGTGCATCTTTTTCTAGTTTTGTGTTAAAAATTTTGATTTCCAAGGATGTAGATGCATCCATAAGCATGGGTAGTTAGTGGGCTTTGCATTTAATTGAGTTGTTTTGCTTTTTATGATTTTAAAGTATGATTTTCAAAACCTAGGTGATCAATTAGGGCGTGGAGAGTTTAGCAAAGGCAAAGAAAAACTTTAAGCTTCTAATTGGAGTGCTAGAGAGTGGGTGAAGGCTCAAAGAAGTTGGTATGCACTTAATTTCGAATTTGAAATTTTTTAGTAGTTAAAAATTTAATATTTTGTTTCAAAGTTTTGCAATGATTTGATTTTTATGTGATAAGTTGTTATTTATGATATGTATGTGTTGGTTGGATGATGATGGAATGGATTTTATGTGTCAACACCGAGTGAAATAACATTTTCTCTTAAAAACCCCCTTATGACTGAATTTAAATTAAATAGGGGTCTAGAGGTATTTGCATTATTTTAAACTTATTTATGTATTAAATAGATGATGTCGGAATGATGTGTGAAATAAAGTTTGAAGACGAAACAAATTTCAAAAGAAAAAACCCCTTTGGACGAATTTGAAGAATAAAAAGCCTAGGGGTATTTTTGGTAGTTCACATGTATTTACGTATCAATTTCATTGTAGTATGATGATTCGTGCTATAAACTATGATTTCGAAGAGAAAAATTCGAAAACGACCTCTTGAGGCCAAGAGGAAATGTGAAATGAATGTAATTATGTAATAAAGTTATTATTGTGAAACTAAGGGCGAAATAGTCCTTCGATAAGGGCCAAGAGGGAGGTTTCGAAAGATTTCGAAACGTGAAAGTAAATAAAAATGTTTGATAATGAAATGATTTATAAAAGTTTAATCGCAAACGATAATTTTCGTAATTATTACAAATATCAAGAGCCTGAATAAACCTGTACATTGGTAGATGAGAATTGGTAGTTGGCATGCCAATATGGCATTTGTTAGCAGTACTGCACCGTTTCACTTATATACCGAGGTGATTAACAGATCTTGAGAGGCATCGAGTGTCTTGTAGCTTCGAGAGGGCAGAGACCTAGTCAGGCAGGGACGGAGGGAAGTGTTCAGAGAGGGACTCCAGAGTCAGCAGCCAGGTTAGAGACTTGTGCGCCAGCTAGAGCTTATGCCATTAGGGTTCAGGAAGAGCAGGATGTGCCCGATGTGATTGTTGGTAAAATCTCAGTCTTTGATATCCCTGTGCATGCATTAGTAGATCCAGGATCTACGCATTCATATCTCAGTATTGCTAATCCGAGATAGCAGAGTCTTCAAGCGGAGTCGACGGATCTTGAGGTGTTGGTTAGTAATCCCTTAGGTCACAGTGTGGTTGTAAATAAGGCGTTTAGAGAGTGTCCGATTCAGATTCAAGGTTATGAGTTCCCGGGTGATTTGATGGAGCTGCCATCTTGAGAGTTCAATGTAATTCTAGGTATGGATTGGTTATCCAGGCATCAGGTGGTGATCGATTGCCATCTGAAAAGGATCTCTTTGAAGAGTGGGAAAGGGAAAGAGATAGTTATAGTGGGTGAGAGGTTGGATTACCTCTCTAATGTTATTTCAACCATAGTTGCTAGAAAGTTGATCAGAAAAGGGTGTGAGGCATATCTGGCACATGTGGTTGATTCTCAAAGGCTTGTATCTAGCCTTCAAGACATACCTACCGTGTGTGATTTTTCATATGTGTTTCCAAATGAGTTGCCGGGCTTGCCGCCAGAAAGGGAAGTGGAGTTTGTGATCGATGTGATGCCAGGAACTGCTCCGGTAATTATTACCCCTTATAGGATGGCACCTGTTGAGTTAAAGGAATTGAAGATTCAGTTGCAAGAGTTATTGGATAAGGGATTTATAAGGCCTAGTGTATCTCCGTGGGGATCTCCGGTGTTGTTCATGAAAAAGAAAGATGGGTCTTTTAGGTTGTGTGTGGATTATCAGCAATTGAATAAGGTGACGATCAAGAATAAATATCCCTTGCTTAGGATCGATGATCTATTTGATTAGTTGAGAGGGGCTAGTGTTTTCTCTAAGATAGATATTCGATCAGGGTACCACCAATTAAGGGTAAAAGAATCAGACATTCCTAAGACAGATTTCCGGACGAAATACGGACATTATGAGTTTGTGGTGATGCCATTCGGGTTGACGAATGCGCCTGCAGCTTTTATGGATTTGATGAATCGTGTTTTCCATCCGTATCTAGATCAGTTTGTGGTGGTCTTTATTGATGATATCTTGGTGTATTTGCAGTCTCCAGCAGAGCATGATCGGCATCTTCAGATTGTGTTGCAGACGTTGAGGGAAAAACAATTGTATGCCAAGCTGAGCAAGTGTGAGTTTTGGTTAAGTGAGATTTCTTTTCTTGGACATATTGTTTCTTCTTAGGGTATAAAGGTCGATCCGAAGAAGATAGAAGGGATTGTGGAATGGAAGCCTCTCAAGAATGTTGTTGAAGTTCGAAGTTTTCTGGGTTTGATTGGTTATTATAGGCGGTTTGTGAAAGGATTTTCTTCATTAGCGGCTCCGTTGACCAAATTGCTTCATAAGGATGTTAGATTTGAGTGGACAAATCGGTGTCAGAAGAGTTTTGATAAGTTGAAAGAGATGTTGATTAAGACTCCAGTTCTTACTCAGCCCGTATCTGGTAAGGTTTTTGTGATTTATAGTGATGTCTCTCTTAGTGGTCTCGGTTGTGTGTTGATGCAGGAAGGGAAAGTGGTTGCTTATGCTTCCAGACAGTTGAAGAATCATGAAAAGAATTATCCAACTCATGATCTGGAGCTAACAACCATAGTTTTTGCTTTTAAGATATGGAGGCATTACTTGTATGGAGAAAAATGCTATATCTATATAGATCACAAGAGCCTTAAGTATCTGTCCACTCAGAAGGAGCTTAATCTACGGCAGAGAAGATGGATGAAGTTGCTAAAGGATTATGATTGCATCATCGACTACCATCCGGGGAAAGCAAATGTGGTAATTGATGCGTTGAGCAGGAAGTCCTTGGTTGCTTTAAGAGCGATGAATGTCCAGTTGCAGATCAAGGAAGATCAAGCTTTGGTAGTTGAATTGCAAGTGAGGCCTAGTTTCCTTCAGCAGATTCAAGAAAAGCAAAAGCAGGATGAAAAGCTCATGGCAATCTGTAGATTGATGCAAGAAGGGAAGGAGACTGAGTTTGTGTTAAGAGGAGATTGTTTGTATTTCAGAGATTGAATTTGTGTTCCTGATGATTTCGAGTTGAAGAAGGAGATTTTGATGGAAGCTCACAGTAATCCATATTCGATACAACTAGGTAGCACCAAGATGTATCAAGAGTTGAAAGCTCAATATTGGTGGCCTGGTATGAAGAAAGATGTAGTGGACTATGTGAGTAAGTGTTTGGTATGTTAGCAAGTAAAAACAGAGTATCAGGTTCCTTCAGGGTTATGACAGTCGATATTTATTCCTAAGTGGAAGTGGGATCGCATTACTATGAATTTCATTTTAGGGTTACCTCTTTCTCGGAGTAAGCAGGATGCGATTTGGGTGATTGTGGATCGAATAACCAAGTCAGCCATTTCCTTCATGTTAGGATGGATTATTCTTGGAAAGATTGCCAAAGCTATACATTAAGAAAATAGTTCGATTGCATGGAATGCTAGTGTCGATAATATTAGATCGAGATCCGAGATTTACGGCAAGGTTTTGGAAGAAGTTTCAAGAAGCTTTGGGTACTCAATTGAGTTTCAGCACTGCCTTTCATCTGCAGTCTGATGGGCAGTCAGAAAGAGTAATCCAGGTGCTAGAAGATATGCTCAGAAGCTGTGTTAGCGAGTTTGAAGGAAGTTGGATTGATAATATTCCTTTGATCGAATTCGCGTATAATAACAGCTATGAATCGAGTATATACATGGCGCCTTATGAAGCTCTGTATGGAAGGAAATGTAGGACTCCTCTGTGTTGGACCGAGCTCAGTGAAGACAAATTAGTAGGACCAGAATTGATCAGGCAAGCTGAAGAGAATGTTAAAATAATCAAGGAAAGATTGAAAGCTGCATCCGATCACCAAAAGTCTTATGCGGATTTAAAAAGGAAAGATATTGAGTATGAAGTTGGTGATAAAGTCTTTCTGAAGGTATCTCCTTGGAAGAAAGTGTTAAGATTTGGTAAGAGGGATAAGTTGAGCCCTAAGTTTATTGGCCCATACCAGATCATTGAACGTGTGGGATCGGTAGCCTACATGCTAGCTTTACCACCAGAATTGGATAAGATACATAATGTATTTCATGTATCTATGTTGAGGAGATACAAATCGGATCCTTCGCATGTGATAGCCGCTGAATCTATTGAAGTGCAGCCTGATTTGTCCTATGAGGAAGAGCCTGTGAAAATTTTAGATCGCGAAATCTGAGAGCTGAGAAATAAGAGGATTCCATTAGTCAAGGTGCTCTGGAGAAATCATAAAGTAGAAGAAGCGACGTGGGAAAGAGAGGAAGTAATGCGTCAGCAGTATCCGCAGCTATTCGAATGAGGTAAATTTCGAGGACGAAATTTTCTAAGAGGAGAAGAGCTGTAACATCCCGATATTTACTTCTGTATAAGTAATATTATTAAATCTAGAATATAATTGCATTAAATGAGATTAAAATTTAGTTTATTTATAATTAATATAATTAGTGAAATAATATAGTTAATTGTTAGAAAATTTAATAGTTTCTTTAATAATTTATTTTAAAAGTAAGATTTGTGAGATCCAATAGAAATTAAGCAAGTGTGTGGTTGAAAGTGAGTGGAATGATGAGTTGTATTGATTATCCAATAGAAAAGGGGCATGTGTAAATGTTTTGGGGTTTAAATAGAATTTTAGAAAGGTATGGGGTCAAGATATAATTTTAAGAAATGGTTTAATATAAAAAGGGGGTTAATTTTTGAAAATTCTATCTTCTTCCTTCCTCCACCATAGCCGGCTGCAATTCTTCTTCTTTCTCTCCATTTTTTTTCTTCTTTCAAGTTATTAAACACACTAATCCTCTTATTTTCATCTTCCCTACCTATCTATGACCTCATCTCTTGCAAAAATCACTAAGAAACCAAGATAGATTTTCGGTTAAAAAGGAGTTAAGTGAGGTATGTGCATTTATTTTTAGTTTTGTGTTAAAAATTTTGATTTTCAAGCATGTAGATGCATCCATAGGCATGGGTAGTTAGTGGGTTTTGCATTTAATTGAGTTGTTTTGCTTTTTATGATTTTAAAGTGTGATTTTCAAAACCTAGGTGATTAATTAGGGCATGGAGAGTTTAACAAAGACAAAGAGAAGCTTTAAGCTTCTAATTAGAGTGCTAGAGAGGGTGGGTGAAGGCTCAAAGATGTTGGTATACACTTAATTTCGAATTTAAAATTTTTTTAGTAGTTACAAATTTAATATTTTGTTTCGAAGTTTTGCAATGATGTGATTTTTATGTGATAAGTTGTTATTTATGATATGTATGTGTTGGTTGGATGATGATAGAAGGGATTCTATGGGTCAAAACTGAGTGAAATAACATTTTCTCTTAAAAACCCCCTTATGACCGAATTTGAATTAAATAAGGGTCTAGAGGTATTTGCATCATTTTAAACTTATTTATGTATTAAATAGATGATGTCGGAATGATATGAGAAATAAAGTTTGAAGACAAAACAAATTTCAAAAGAAAAACCCCTTTGGACGAATTTGAAAAATAGAAAGCCTAGTGGTATTTTTGGTAGTTCACATATGTTTACGTATCAATTTCATTGTAGTATGATGATTCATGCTATGAACTATGATTTCAAAGAGAAAAATTCGAAAACCATCTCTTGAGGCCAAGTGGAAATGTGAAATGAATGTAATTATGTAATAAATTTTTTATTGTAAAACTAATGGCGAAATAGTCCTTCGGTAAGGGCCAAGAGGAAGATTTCGAAAGATTTCGAAACGTGAAAGTAAATGAAAATGTTTGATAATGAAGTTATTTATAAAAGTTTAATCGCAAACGATAATTTTCGTAATTATTACAAATATCGAGAGCCTGAATAAACCTGTATATTGGTAGGTGAGGATTAATAGTTGGCATGCCAATATGGTATTTGTTAGCAGTACTGCGCTGTTTCGCTTGTATACCAAGGTGATTAACAGACCTTGAAAGGTATCGAGTGTCCGGTCCTGAAATAGATATGAATATGATATTAAGCCCCGGCGGGTAGGCACCGAGTGTCCTATGCCGGAGGGATATGTGAAACCCGTTATCGATCCATGATATCGTGGCAGTAGTTACGAAAGGCTCTTATAATATTATATCAACTAATAAATGACTTATCTTGAAAATATGCGCTTAAAAAGTGTTTTATGTAATTGGAAATTGTTGTATGAATAATATATTGTGTTGAATATCAAATGATTTGTGAAATGATATATTTTATATGTTATGTTTGTGGGATTTTGTGATTGATATTATTTTGTGTATACCAACTGAGCTATTTTGTTTAGCGCGTTGGATTTTCCACGCGTAGGTAGTTTAGAGGAGCTGAGTATTTTAGCAGAGTCAGTTGGAAAGATAATCTCCAGTGCGATCCGTGAGTCACAACTATTCTCCGATCTTTTTTATAGACATCTTTGAGGTGTATATATATATTTTGTAGAAAAAAAAATATATATATATAGTTTCTGAAATTATATTTTGTATTTGTAATCGCGTGTTTATGAGAGGTTTTGAAAAGTTTAAATGCATATGATTTGTATTATGTTTTAAATGTTTTCTCAAAGAGTGGGAAAACTAGAAGTTGTTGTACTTTAAAGTAATTGCATTTATTTTGTTTTGAAGTTGTATGTGAGGAAAATGTATGCTTACTTTAAATTTGTGTGTTGAAGTGATTTGGGATGGACGAAGTGTCCGATTATGGAAGTTGAGAAAATGGAAAATATATTTGGAGTGTTTCTTTGATTATGCAGGTTTTAAAAATTTTAGGTTTTTCAATAAAACATGGGAAACTCTGCCGAATTTTTAATAAATTATATTAAATTAGTAAATGGATTTTCGTAAATAAGTAATGAAAATATCGTAACGTCCTTCGCCTCAGTTATCAGTGTCCGGGACGCTGAGGATCGAGGGGAGAGTGTTACAAATGATCATCAAGCTCTCAAGTTTCTCAATAGTTTTGCTAAGGCTATCGGATGTATGCACATTGGATTGCTTATATCAAGAGATTCACATTCTTCCTCAAGTATAAACTAGGTCAACTCAATAAAGTAGCTGATGTATTAAGTAGGCGATCAGTTATATTAACTGCAGTTAGGAGTGAGATTATTGAGTTTGACAACTTGAAGGATTTGTATGTTGATAATGAAAATTTCGAGGAACCTTGGAAACCTTGTTTGAAGGGAGTACCTCATCTTAAAGGATTTTAAGTACACGATGGATTCTTATTGTCTGAGGAACCAGTATGTATCCCATAAGGATTTCTGAGAGAACATATATTTCGAGAACTACATGGAGAAGGTCCGGGATGCCGAGGATCGAGGGGAGGGTGTTACAAATGATCATCAAGCTCTCAAGTTTCTCAATAGTTTTGCTAAGGCTATCAGATGTATGCACACTGGATTGCTTATATCAAGAGATTCACATTCTTCATCAAGTATAAACTAGGTCAACTCAATAAAGTAGCTGATGTATTAAGTAGGCGATCAGTTATATTAACTGTAGTTAGGAGTGAGATTATTGGGTTTGACAACTTGAAGGATTTGTATGTTGATAATGAAAATTTCGAGGAACCTTGGAAACCTTGTTTGAAGGGAGTACCTCATCTTAAAGGATTTTAAGTACACGATGGATTCTTATTGTCTGAGGAACCAGTATGTATCCCACAAGGATTTCTGAGGGAACATATATTTCGAGAACTACATGGAGAAGGATTAAATGGACATATGGGAAGAGGTAAAAGCATATCTATTGACTAGTAGTGCCTCAAAAGTGATGTTGAAAGATTTGTGAAGCGGTGATATAGTTGTCAAACAATAAAAGATCAAGTGCAAAACATGGGCTTGTACACATCTCTCTATTCCAGAAGCTCTTTAGAAAGATTTATCTATGGATTTCGTATTAAGACTTCCACACAGCTAACAAGTTATGAATTCCATCTTTGTAGTAGTTCAGAGATTTTCCAAGATGACTTATTTCATACCATGTAAGAAGACATCATATGCTAATCACATCGCCTAATTGTTTTTTAAGGTGGTAGTTCGTTTATTTGGATTACAAAAACAATAGTCTTTGATCGTGACAATAAATTCCTAAATCATTTTTAGTGTACTCTATAGAGGAGACTGGATACATTTTTAAATTTTAGCAATACTTGTCATCCACAGGCAATTGGGTAGACATGAGTTACCAATAGAACACTTGGAAATGTTTTTTGTTGCATTACACAAGTGCATTTGAGATAGTAGGACCACACATTACCACAAGCAAAGTTTGCTTATGACAATGTTCTTGATTGTTCTACTAGAAAGTGTCCATTTGAGATCTCTTACCTTCCTCCACTCTTGCATACTTTAGATTTAGTTCCTCTACCGAGGCTTCCTAGTATGAATATCATTGTTAAGCACATGATGGAAAGGGTCACAAGTATTTATAAAGAAATCAATTAGAAATTAGAAGAATCTACTGTAAGATACAAAGCAACAGCTAACAAACATCGATACTTGAAGAGTTTCAATGTTGGAGACACGGTTATGTTTCATCTGCGCAAAGAGCGATTGCCTACAGGGGAACATGAAAAACTCAAGCCCAAAAAGATCGGTCTATTCCAAATTCTATAGAAGATCAATGACAATCCTTATATAATGAACTTTTCAGAAGCTTTTAATATCTCCAAAACTTCTAATGTCCAAGATTTATATGAGTACCATAGATCGGACTCCCATCTTCTTCCTTTTGAAAACTCGAGGATGAGTTTTGCCAAAAATGGAGGGATCTGATGCAGGAGTTGATTGTAGTACACCTATTACTCCCATACCCCAACTTTGCAAACTTCAAACAAGTTGTAGAAGCAACTAACCATTCCCATCAATTTCAAGCGCAATTTTAGGCTAATTTTAGAAGCAACCAGTCACTCCCATAATCACTTTCAAATCCAGTTTCAAAAGTAATTAACTATTACATTTATGAATTTGGTTTTATGTAATGATTTCTTGCATTTTGTTTTTATATTTTTTGTAACTCCATAAATAGATTTGTAATTTATAGTTTTAGACCATTCAATTATCAATCAAAATTTCAATGCTTGTAAACTTTAGTTTGAAGTTTGTCTTCCAAAAGTCTCTAAAACCATATCTAACTCACTACCAGATAATTTTCAAAGTAAGTTTATCTTATCTAAAAACTATCCCACGTCATTGTGGGGTAAAAAGGTGAATTATGAAGTGCTCATTGTGGTAATTGAGTAGTTGAGGAATCTTATCAGTAGAGTGGAGGTTAAAGCTATAAGAGAGAATATCTTTGTGTTTTACTTCTTCAAAAGTGAAGACAAAAAGGTAGTTTGGTCTCGAGGACTTGGCACTCTAACAAAATTCTAATAGCTTTAGAGGAACCAAATGATGTGGGTGACACTACTAAAATAATTTTTAACAAAGTAGAGTTCTGGGTCCAAATCCATAACCTTCCATTGATGTGTATGAATTGACGAATGGCAAGGTTTTTAGCGGAGTAAATTGGTTTGGTCATTCAGACACCTGTTGAATCAAAGAATAGTTTGTGGTAATTTTTAACAGTTAACTCGTAGGCCTATGGTAATCACACTTCTCCATAAAATAGAAGTATTGATTTCAATTCTCCTATTCTCCAAAAGTGATTAAAAAAAAAAGTTCAAATTGATAATTCCGAACAAGGACGTAGGGTTGTGTGGCATTGAGCCTACCCTCGCCCACACTGGAAAAAAAATTTATATTAATAAAATTATATTTATTTTCAAGAGAATATATCTATAGGAGAAGCAGCCTATAATGGTGTTTATGGCCTTATGGGTTGACGAAAATATATTATTTTTTTATTAAAAGTAGACTTGACAAATGGGAGGATTTCAAATGTTTAGTATCGAAACTTTTCTTGAGCTTTTGGTCGATAAGTACAAGCCAACTGAAGCTTGTATACAGGCTTATTATGTTGGCTAATATGCCACTTAAAGTCCACCAACTATTTATTTATTAATTCTTTTCACATCAAAATAAATACGTATTTAATCTAAATCTATTATATGTATTTTCTTGTTTATATTAGATTTCTATTCAACTATTATATATGTAATAATTTTATTTCATATATTAGATATGAAATTTTACTTAAATTTTTTACATTTTATTTATTTTTTATTATAATATTAGTTGTATAATATATTACTTAAATTTAATATCTTTGGTGTTTTTTTTTTAATGCACTCTTTAATTTAAAATGTGGTAGTAATTATGAATTATGATTGTTAAAATATAAATTGTTTATACCTAAAAAAATTATTAAATATCTTTAATTACAACTTGATTAATGTTTGACTTTACTTATATTTCAAGTTTCTTTAATATTTTGTTCAGCCATCTAACTTTTATTTTTGTTTATTTATAATATGAATTTTAATGAATAAGTAAGACTTATTATATCTTTTTTAATTAGATATATCTATATTTTTTTAATTTATAAAATATTTTTATACCATTAAAGTTCATTTAAAAATTTTATTCCAGCCCATCCTAATGCAAATTCCTGAATACGCCTCTGTTTACAAACATTTTAAAATGAGTTTACAAATGAATTTGGATGATTTAAGAAAAGTGGTTGTGGCTCTTCTCCGATATGAACATCTTCTTGAATTCTGTTATTGGAAGGTAATGCCACTAAATATGGTTCATGTTTATATATAATTTTCTACTAAGCGCATAAATAATTAAACCACTAGAGTAAAAACATATGATAGTGCTACATCGGTTCAATCTAATTCAATTTAATCCGCTAAAAATTACAAAAGAAGCCTACCAATCAGAGTGAAAACAATGTTGGAAATCTAGAACAAGCTCTCAAGTCTCACAACACAGCCAGACCCTACCATGTACATGTCAGTTATGGATCGACATCTGAGCTTTAAGAACAAGCTTGTTTGATTCACAACCAGATTATAACAAATGGGTTCGAGTCTGAATATGAATTCGGGAACCAAACCAATCATATTTTATGCTGAAGTCTGGTTGTTAGTAACATGCTTTCAGCACGTAACGTTGTGCCTGAACAACAATGATTTGTGGATATACCCTGAATAAATTTTATTAGAATGTGGTGGTTTGAGATACAAGGTTGTGATGATAAAGGAAGGTTTTTGGCGAAGTTGATTTAAGTGTGGAAGGATTGATGGGCAACTTTTGTTTGACGCAATGGAACAAAGGGACATGTTTGTGATTTTTTTGGAATGCAATGATTGGTGGATTTCTGTTTAAGGTTCTGTCAGTACTTCTTCTACTATTTTTGTAAGCAGAGACACAATCATGGGAATGATATCGTCAGTGCTGATTTATTCATTCACTTAAGTCAAAACCATTATTTGCATGCAGAGACAAAGCCCACTGTGTTAGCAAGGAAAACCAAAATAATACACGGAAAAGAAAAATCGAACAATCATGGGGTCCATAAATAGATCACAGAAATGGAAAGAGATCATTTAACAAGGAGATCAAGAACCCAGAAGACTAATTAGGAGCGAAAAAATGGCCGGCAACAGTGGTGAAGTGGTAAGCAACAAGCAAGTGATATTCATGAACTAAGTCAGTGGCTTCCCAAAAGAATCAGATATGTATTTGAGCAATGATTCAATTTGCTTGAAAGTAGAACAAGGATCAAATGCGGTTATTGTCAAGAATCTTTACTTGTCTTGTGATCCTTACATGAGGAATCGCATGAAGTCCATTGAAGATCCCACGTTGGCTACCTACTCACCTGGCTTTGTGAGCACTCTTGAGTCTTGACAGGAAGCGCTTTCATTTCTTTCTTTTTTGTTTTTGTATACATTTTTGACTTGTGGTTTGTATTTGCTTGAAATATAACTTTTTTTACAAAGCCGATACAAGGGTTTGGAGTGGGAAAAGTTATGGATTCAGGGCACTAAGAATTCAAGAAAGGGGACTTGGCTTGGGGAGTAACTGGATGGGAAGAGTATAGTCTCATAAAAAATACACAGAGCCTCTCTAAAATCCATCACATAGATGTACCTCTCTCTTATTATACTGGAATTCTAGGTGAGTTGTTATGTCTTGCTAGGATTAGTTAAAGTTATATTGTCAATATTTCAATCCTCTGTTTTTCTTTTTTTGGAGTAAAGTTGGACGGCATGAATCACTTCTGGTAGTGTTAGATGTTTATACAAACGCTAGTACATATTTTTTTTGAGATCAGAAGAAATTAACTCTATTTTTAACATGCTTTTCTCATTGGTTTTATGTGGGTACTGATGTTGATGATTTTCACTTGCAAATAGGTATGCCTGGACCGACTGCATGGGCTGGTTTCTATGAAATTTGTGCTCCCAAGAAAGGAGAATATGTCTATATTTCAGCAGCATCTGGTGCAGTTGGTCAGCTTGTCGGGCAATTCGCCAAGTTGTTTGGTTGCTATGCTGTTGGAAGTGCTGGAAGTAAAGAAAAGGTATTGTTTGCTACTGGTTAGCTAACTGTTACTGTCTACTTAATATTTTTTTTGCTGTAATAATTATGTTGAACATTGTTACTTTTTTTAGGTCGAGTTATTGAATAACAAGTTTGGATTTGAAGATGCTTTCAATTACAAAGAAGAGCATGATTTGGATGCAGCTTTGAAAAGGTTAATGTCACTGAATACTCTAAAGCTACTGGTGATTGTCAACGTTGAAATCCAGTCGACGAGAATTCAATGCTCAGTACCTGCAATCAATGTGAGAAAGCACAAAAACCAAGAAAAATATAGCAAAGAACTCAGGACAAAACAAGAAAGCAGAAGATTTTTAACGTGGTTCAACGAGTGCGCCTACGTCCATAACTGTCTTTCTAAAATTCTGCAGAGTGACAGTATGCTATTAATTGTGTCGTCTTTTACAATTGTTTTGGCCTCTATTTATAGAGAAAGTAATGTTACAGATCTGACAACAATAAAATAGGAAGAGAATTATGAATTAATTACACTTTCTAATCAGTCAGAATAAAATCAGGAAACCGTTCCATAAAATCCAAGATAACGTTGACTGAGTTTGAATTTGAATTAACTTCCATATCTGGTGAGAGAATCACGATTAGATTGGATAACTGCCATATCTGGAAGATTTGATATTAACTGTCCGCTGGGCGAACTGTTTACTGCCTTGAGCGACCTCGAGCTTTACCTCGCTGAGTAGCGAGCTATGTATGGAGCGAGCTTCATAGTGAACTGTAATAAAGTGAAACGAGCTGATTGATGCGAACTGAAGAGCTCGCTGGGGTGAGCTGAGCTGTAGAGCTTTCTGGGCTTGAATTGATAACTAGGCCTTGTCTGATGGGCCTTTGCATTTGGGCTGACTTGATTGGGCCTTCATGGGCTTTTATCAGCCCATTTAATGAGTCCAGAAAATGCACATAACATCAGCCCCCCAGCTCTCAGTTCGTTTTGCGAATTAGGAACTCGAGCTCGCTGGTAAAAGCTATACTTGAATTTCTGTTCTGCGCCTTTTCAAATTCAGTCCCATCAACTCTGACACGTGACGGTCATGCAGGAGGTAACTGAACCGTCTTTGGCACGTTTCGTGCCACGCGCATTTAATGCGCATGTCTTTCAACTGACGGTTACATGATTACAGAACCGTACTCGTGCTGCACCGTTGGATCAATGGCGGTTACTCAGCACGCAGATCTGATTACTGAGGTTCGAGCTTGACCACTTATATAAACTGGTGGAGCCCTTCGTTGCCTTGTTCACTTGTCATTTTCTTCTGCCACCAAGTTCTTCATTGCTGCGCGTTTCACCATCAACTTTTTACAAGATCTTCAACCTCAATCGCTGTTTCTTACCATTTCATCAAAGATTCACGGTAAGTTCTCTATCTAACTTCAAGCTTTCAGCTTTTGATTTATTTTGTTGAGTTAATGTTGCATTGTGCTTGCATCTTGTCATTGCTGTGTCTGAGATGGTCTGAATACGTCATATTCTTGATGATAAACTTTTGTTGTTATGAGTTTCTTGTTGAACAGGACTTTTCAACTTCTGTTGATTTGATCCTGTAGCATGTTTGTTTGAGACCTGATTATTGTTTGTGGCCCGTCATGCATGCGAACTGTTGGATTAGATACATGTAGAACACTAGCTTGTAGATCGTTTTTTCATAGATTGAGCCCCCCATTGTATGAATGATCTGCAAAATAGGAAACTTAGAAAACTTTTAGCATTTTAATAATCTGCTTGCTGTGACCTGAACATGTTTCCTTTATATAGATGTCTTCAAGTGGAGCTCGTAATATCAATGAAGCAGCTCGAGGTAGAGAGGCTCATGAGCTGGATGAGGCTCGGGCTGTAGAACAACAAGCTCACGAAGAAAGAAAAAATCGCGAGATATTCGCACACAATTCCTCTACATTGGGTCTTTTCGATCTAATATGGCTTGTTATTCAATTTCACATCCTTAAGGGTCGTCGTGCGTTGACACCTATTCCCGCAAGCCATGCATGCTATCCTCCATGGGGGTACATCGCTGTCAGTACCCAACATCTCGAGCACGGACTAAGGTTCCCTATTCATCCTTACCTGATCGAGTTCCTAAACACAGTCAAGCTTCGCGCCATTTCAGTTGACACCGAATTCATATGCACAGCTGACCTTGTTGACTCTAACCTTCCTTAGAAACGGTCTTCCTCCCTCAACTCCAAAAATCGTCCAACATTTCTATAGCTTCAAGGCTTTGAGCACTAAAAAGGTGGAAAAACTAGATGGTATCTACTATCTCACTAGCTCGTCCGTCGGAATATAAGAAACTTTTACCCCAAGGAGGTGCGAAAGGCAAGTCTAATATCGGGGCATATAAGACGAGCTGGTTCTTTGTCTCCTGCCCTTCTCTCATGGGTCTTAACAATTTCAGCTTCGTTTTGAAACCAGGTATGTAGAGGGGAAACTTTAGCGAGCTGAGGAAATTTATTTATTTATTATTATTATATTTTTTTAACATTTTGCTTTGTAGAGCTACAAATGGACGAGTCTCCTCTTAGTGACGAAGAGAAAAGGGCTCTCGAGGTGCTCGCGAACTCGGGTGAAGCGGGCATCAGTAGCAAATTTGACACTGCTCTCATTCAGGTTCATGGTCTTGCTCCTCCTAAGGATTCTCCGCTAAAATCCTGAAGAGGACTTAGGAAGCATGGACGATGACCCTATACTTCCTTCTGTCCTTGAAGTCCCTGTCGAGGAAAAGGATGCACCTACTCCTCGATCATCTCCAAGTCTTGTCACCACTTCGCGAGCAGATACAGCAGCTCCTGCCCTAACTCTAGCTCAGACAGCTCCAGCTCAGGAAACTCTTGTTGTACAAATAGATTCAACCCCTTCTCCTGCTCGAGTAGCTATTCTAGAGGTTCCATCTCCACCTACCCAAACAGATCCAGTCCCCAGTCCAATAGTTCCAACACCTATTGAAGAGGCACCGATTCCAGCTCGTACTCCACCAGTGGGTGTATCTCAAATAGCCGCTCCTTCAGCTCTTACTTTTTCCTCTGGGCGAGCTCCAACTAAGAGGAAAAAACTTGCTCTTTTGGAGTGCCCTTCAAAGCGACCTGCCAAAGCTTCATCCTCATCTATTTCAGCAAAATGACCTGTTGAAACTTCAGCCTCTCCAGCTGCTATTTCAAAACGTTCTAAGCGACCTGCTAAAACAAAAGCTCCCTCAGTCACCGCTTCTAAAGAGAGGTGTCACCTTCTGAAGCAGTAGATCTTCCCCAGGATCCAGCTCCTAGCTTGCAGCCCGAAGCACAGGACACTCCATTCGAGGTCGCTCCCCAGACAACCCGAGCTGGCACCAGCAGGAGAATAGCGAAGAATTGGTCTAGGCGTACCTTTTTTACACGACATCATGTTTACTGGAGTGAAAAGTCTGAGGCCCCGAAGGCTGAAAGGATTCCATTGCCAACAAAGCCAGACGTTGAAGTTGGACCTGGGGGGAGATATTTAACTTCCTTCCTCGACAACTGGCCAACAATTATGTTAACTCACGCAAGGGTTTTAAAGAATAGGTCCCTTAAGGGTACGGACTTAGACAAGTACGCAACTCGACATGCCATGCTGGTAAGTTATTTCTCTTTTCTCCTGGCTTCTTTACTTTATTAAATATTAACTTGTAGAATTTTTAGGCTGCCCTTGCATCAATAAAGCGAAGGAGATTGACCAAATTCACTAAGGATCGAATAATGAGGCTGGAGAACGAGCTGGAGGAAGCTAGGGAGGAGATTACAAACTTAACCGAGAGGACTCGAGATGGGAAAAGGTTCGTCGAAGGCCACGAGGCATAGATAGCTGCGGCGACCATTGCTAGACAAACAGCCGAGGAGGCTCTAGTGTGGGCAGAAGAGAATTACGAAGCCACTAGGTTGCACCTCACTGCCTTGCTACGCAATTGCGAAGATGAATGTGATAAGGCAAAGGATGAATTAAACAAAGTAAGGAACGAGCTGTGGCAGTCTGAGCAGCAGGCCGAATTGGCCGATAAACAAGTTAAGCGAGCATAGGCTGCAGCACAGCGGACTGAAGAAACCGAGCAACGAGCTGAGATTGCGGAGAAATAAATCGAAGCGCTCGAGCAATGAGTTAATGTTGCAGTGCAACGGGCTAAGGTTGCTGAACAGCGGGCCGAAAGGGCAGAGGTTGCCATTCAATGGGCTGAAGAAGCTGAACATCGAGCTGAGATGCTCAAGCAGCAAATAGGGGACGTAATGCAGCGGGCTGAAACTGCAGAGCAAAAAGTGGAAAATATGCTACAGTGGGCTGATGCTGCTGAGAAGCTAGTTGAAGTAGCCGAGCAACTAACAGGGGTTGTGTATCAAGAAGTCGAGGTTGCTAATCGCCGAGCAAATGACGCCTTCGAAGAGTTGAAGGCTCTCTGAGAAAGATCTATTCAGGAAACGGAAGAGCAGGTTGCTGAAGCCAAAGATGAGGCTAAGGAAAGAACAGACCGTAATTTCCTTTACATGCTATGGATATCCCGTCTTGACATGGATTTTTCCATCGTTGACGAAGAAAGACTCCGAGCTGTGGAGGAGTTCAAGGTTGGGACTACCTCGTCTCCAACTGATGAAGTTCCTCTAGCAACACAAGCTCCTGGCACAACTCCTCAGGTTGAGCCCACTGGTGACCTCGAATGTTCCAACACATCTTCGAGTGATAACTCTCTTTTAGGGCCGGATTCTTCAGCTCGAAACTAAGAGCTCGTTTTTTGCACTCGTGTTCTTTCAACTTCAATTTGTAGAGAATTTTTGAATTTTAATAAAATTTATTTTTTCATATCTCATTTGTCGAATATGTTTATGTTATTGTATTGGCTATAATACATTGCATGTCTTCATTTTATAATTCATAAGATTTCTTGCGAGCTAATTGTTTTAACATAAACTTGTTCGAAATTTGATAACTTAAGCAATCGCTTAATTCAATAGTTAATAAAATTTTATAATATAAGCAACTGATCAAAACCTCTTTCTGCCATATTGGAGTGTTGATGAGCTGTGCAGGGGTACGTAACCTCATCTGCTTTTTAGGCTCATTTTATTTATAGCGAGCTATGTAGGGCATTTAGCTACCTGCTTTTTAGACTATTTTCTTTTTTAGCGAGCTATGTAAGAGTACGTAACCTCGCCTGCTTTTTAGGCTCATTTTATAGCGAGCTATGCAGGGGCACTTAGCCATACCTGCTTTTTGGGTTTTTTTTTTTTTTTTTTTTTTTTTTTTTTTTTTTTTTTTTAATAGCGAGCTATGCAGGGGTATGTAACCTCACCTGCTTTTTAGGCTCTTTTTCTTTTAGTGAGCTATGCAGAGGTACGTAAGCTCGCCTACTTTTTAGGCTCTTTTTCTTTTTTAGCGAGCTATGCAGGGGTACGTTACCTCGCCTGCTTTTTAGGCTCATTTTATTTATAGCGATCTATACAAGGGTACGTAACCTCACCTATTTTTTAGGCTCTTTTTCTTTTAGCGAGCTATGCAGGGGTACGTAACCTCGCCTGCTTTTTAAGCTCTTTTTCTTTTTTAGCAAGCTATGTAGGGGTACGTAACCTCGCCTGATTTTTAGGCTCATTTTATTTATAGCGAGCTATGTAGGGCACTTAACCACCTGCTTTTTAGGCTCTTTTTTATTTATAGCAAGCTATGTAGGGGCACTTAGCCACACCTGCTTTTTAAGCTCTTTTCTTTTTAACGAGCTATACAGGGGTATGTAACCTCGCCTGCTTTTTAGACTCATTTTATTTATAACGAGCTATGCAGGGGCACTTAGCCACACCTGCTTTTTAGGCTCTTTTTCTTTTAGTGAGCAGCAAGTTAATCAGCACGAAGCCCGTCAACTTTGTAACTTGGTTTGGATTTCGTCATGAGGGAATTGAAGCTTTCATTAGCTATAATAAGATTGAATTACATAACAAAGAGGTTATCGATAATATGGACGGAGATGCTCGATATTGCAAGCTCGAGGAACCTTAGCTCCATTCATATTGGTCAAACGATATGCTCTATTCCCCAAGTTTGATTTGATGATATAGAGTCATTTCCAATTTAGGCCTAAGGACCCATCACTGGGTTTGCGAGCTCCAGGTAGAATGAGACGTAGTACTAAATCTCCCACGTTAAAGCTGCGAATTCGAGCATTCTTGTTATAGTATCTCACAATTCTTTATTGATAGACAACTACTTTCAACCTAGCTGTCTCCTTGATTTCTTCTAGTAGGTCTAAGTTTGTAGCAAGTAGCTGGTCATTGTCATTTGGATTGAAGATCGCTCTGCGTTGCGAGATAACTTCTAGTTCTACAGGGATCATGGCCTCAGATCCATACACCATCAAGAAAGGCATCTCGCCTGTGGTACTGCGAGCTGTGGTTCTTTAAGCCCATAGTACCTTCTGAAGCCCATAGTACATTTTGAAGCTCGTCTACCCACGCTTCTTTCTTCACTTCCAATTTCATCTTTAGGGTTTGCTTTATAATCTTGTTCACAGCTTCAACTTGGCCATTAGCTTGTAGATGGTCCACTACTGAGAAGTTTTTCATTATTTTCAGTTTGCTACAGAATTTGAGAAATTGTTCACTACTAAACTGGGTCCCATTGTCCGTCACGATCTGCTGTGGGACTCCGAATCTACAAATAATATTATTCCACACAAATTTTTCAATCTTTGTGGTGGAAATTTCAGCCAACTCTTTTGCTTCTGCCCACTTGGTGAAGTAATCAACTGCGACCACTGCATGCTTGCATCTTCCACAAGCTTGTGGTGGAGGTCTGATCCAATCCATCCCCCAAATTGCAAAAGGCCACGAGCTCACCATTTGTTGGAGATAAACTGGTGGAGCTCGCGGAATCTGGGCAAACCTCTGACACTTGTCACATCTCTTGACCAGGTCCATGGCACCCTGCTTCATGGTAGGTCAGTAGAAACCCTATCGCAGTGCTTTTTGAGCCAAAGACAGCCCCCCAGCGTGGTTTCCACAACGACCTTCATGTATTTGCCTCATTACCGCCTCACAATCTTAGCCATCTATGCATATCAAAAGTGGAGCTGAAAACCACTTCTTATACAACATGTCATCGTAGATGCAGTACCTGGCTGCTCTAGCTCGCAAGGGCCGTGCTTCCAGCTTATCACTTGGCAGCTTCCCATCTTGCAGATAGCTCAAAATCGGACCAATTCAGGAATTGGACTGCACAGTTATGGCCATCATTGAATTCTTCTTTTCTGTATTTGGACCTAGTAGAAACTCTACTGGGATCGCCCCAAGAAAGTCTGCGTCTCGAGTGGTTGCCAAGCGAGCTAAAGCATCTACGTGTGCGTTCTGAGCTCGCTGAATCTGCTTCACTTTATACTTTTGAAAAGAATCCAGCATTTCATAGACCTTTTGGAGATATAAAGCCAATTTGGGCCCCTTGGTCAAGTATTCCCCCAGAATGTAGCAAACGACAAGCTGCGAATCATTGAAAACCCTTAGTCGTTCAGCTCGCATCTCTTTAGCTAGACGCAGACCTACGAGCAGCGCTTCATATTCAGCTTCATTATTTGTAGCCTGGAAACCAAACCTTAAATCATAAAGGATCTTGTGGCCTTTAGGACTAATCAATAAAATCCCAACTCCAGCTCTCTGCTCGCTAGACGATTCATTAACATAAAGCTCCCAGGTCAGACCTTCAGAAGATTCAGCTTCATCATCCACAGGCCCTGTAAATTTTACAATGAAATCTGCCAAAGCTTGAGCCTTGATAGCCATCCTCGGCTTGTACTGAATGTCAAATTGTGCGAGCTTAACTGCCCATTTTAACGAACGACCTGAGGTGTCCGCTTTCTGTAGAACTTGCTTTAGCGGATACTGGGTGAGGACTTCAATTGTATGAGCTTGAAAATAAGGTCGCAGCTTCCTCGATGCGATCACCAAGTCATAAGCGAGCTTCTCCATCTGCGAATACCTGGTTTCAGTATCTTGCAGCCTTTTACTTACATAGTACATTGGAAGCTGCGTCTTCTCCTCTTCTCTCACCAATGCAACACTCAAAGCCTACTGTGACACTCACAAGTATAGAATAAGCTTTTCTCCTTCTTTGGGCTTAGAAATGAGTGGAGCTCGCCCCATATATTCTTTCAACTGCTGAAAGGCAACTTCACATTGCTCGACCCACTTGAAGCTTTTTGCTTTCTTCAAAATATTAAAAAATGGGATACATTTATCCGTAGCCTTCGAGATAAACCTGTTTAGTGCTGTAACCTGGCCATTGAGGCTCTACACATCCTTTACCCTAGTTGGCAACCTCATATCGATCAGTGCTTTGATGTAAACCCTTAGTTTCGAATTATAAAGTCCTAGCGTTAGAAACTAAGTTAGAGAGATAATATAACTCTCTACATTTAATAGGTTGATAGTCATGGCCTCAGAAAGTATTAAATTAAGAGTACGACAAAAATCGTCGGCTATGAAAATCTAAGTAGTATTTTAATAAAATCCAAGTTAGGATTTTAAAATAGTGGTCAATGATAATTCGAATTAAAATTCGATTAAAAAGAGAGAGTTAAGATTAATAAGTCAAGCTTGATGTTTAAGATAAATACTAGCGAGACGAAAATATAAAATCAAATGAGAAACGAAAAGAAATACGGAAGAACCAAGAAGGGTGTTACCGTGAGAGAGCATCAAGAAAAGGAGATGGGAGCGAATTAAAGAGAGTTGGGGCAAGATGCAATTAATAGAAGTTGTTGACTATATAAACAACACTTAAGCTGAATTTTTTTCAGCCAATTTCAGTCATTAGCCGAGAACTTTCGAGAGAGATAGAGAGAGAGACCAGCGAGCATTTCAGATGTGAGCCGTGAGAGGAGAACTAGAAGAGAAGAAGAGAAGCAACCAGCAAGCAAGAAGAGAGCAAGGTGGCTGCTGGTCGAGCAAGAGATAGCAGCTGAACCAAAACAGTTCAGACGTGGAAGCAAAAGCAGAACCAGACGAGCAGAATCGTCCACGCAAGGGCTGGTCGCGAAAGGGGGGATTTCTGGCCGTGAACTGCAACTTCTGGGCAGTAAAGGAAGAGGATAAGGAGGAGACATGAAGAAGAGGGATCACCAGCAGCTGCTGGTCGTGAGAAACAGAGCAGAACGCGAGCAGAACTGAAGCGGATTCGCGCGAGCCAAGGACGCGACGAGGCTGGTCGGCCAGGAAAGAAAAGAGAGGAATGACCTCCCAAGTTGCCTTCCAAGCCCTCAAATCTCCTTCCAAGACTCTTCTCAACTCCCTAAGCTAAGAACAAAGTAAGATTTCAGCTTGGTTTTCTTTGATGTTCTGCTGAAACAGAAAATAGTGACAGCTTGTGTAATTGTTGTTGTTATGGTTGGATTTTATTGAATATTGCTTTTAAACCTTGATAGAACCTTAAGTGATTGTTATAGAATCATAAGTGATGAGTTTTGAGTGTAATAGCAGTCATAAAATGATGTATAAGGGCTGTCATATCCTCTCTCAAAATAGAAACCGAAAATGGTGTTTTATGCACACTAAATAATTGATAAAAGTTTTGAGTGAAATTTGGGCATTTAAATGTCCAAGTTAGATTTATGTATGTATTAGAGACTTGAAGGGCAGTAGCTAGACCTTGAAATTAGATGGTTTTAAAACCAATTTTGAGCCTTAAAGAGGTTAGAAAAGTTAAAGATTTGTTAGAGTTGCAAAAAGGGATGTTATAGGCCAAATGTGATTCCCGAGCTCAAATTTTGAGCTCTAGAAAACCTGACATTATTTCACTTATTTGAGAGTGTTCTATACCTCAAATGATGCCTAGGAACCATAAAAAATCATAGGTTTTGGAACGGATTGAATCCGATAAAAATTGCGTAAGTTATGCATAAAATAGTGCCGTTAGAGCTCTGAGAAGTGAAACGGCTAGCTTAATGCAATTTTTACTGCATGAAATTAGTTTAGTTAGTCATTATTAGTTAAATGAAACTTAGTTATGGAAGAAAAAATAGCATCGCTAACCCGAAACGAAAAGTTTACAAAAAGTGCATTAAAACGCGCCCGAAAGTGTCCAAAACGGACGTTTTCCTTAGATTTGACTTAGCAAACGATAATATTTTTTAATGAAATTTGACGTGTGACTAGGATGTAAGATAAGTGAGCCGTAGGAAAAAGAATGAAGGAAAAAGGAGTCCCGGGCAGCGCGTCGCAGTGCGTTCTGTCAAGGGCTGTCCGTTTGAGTAAAAAATGTAATTTTTCGTTTTAGGCCTCTAGCAAGTAAACGGACTGCGTGGGGGTATCCCTAGGGGTCCAAAACTAAAACTTTTTCATAAAAATTGGGATTTGAGAGTCTCGGTTGAATTAGAAACAAGTTAAGAGGTATATAGAGAAAAATAAGTATTGTTGAGACTGGAGTTTGTTATTAGTAATGATGAGGAAGTATTGTGTAGGTGGTGAGCACGTGAGCGGCGTCTAGGAGCCTCGTCGAGACGCTTGACGCGGAGCGATGCCGACGCGGCCTTAAGGTAAGTGGTTCGCCACTTAAGACCTTTTTTCAATTTCAGATAAATGCGTGATGTTTGATAATGAATATTGTAGTAGTTAATAAAAGAGAATGGGAGTAATTTTCTATATAAAGTTAAAGTGTGAGTGTATAGGTTCCTATGGAACTTATATAGAAATAGAAATTGATACTAAGTTGCTATTAAAGAGAATGAAATAAAAAAAGTTTTCAAGATTTTAAAACTAGAAAGTTTTGTGCTTTGGCATTGGAAAAGTAGGAGAAAAACCCATGTGTATGCCTTCAAAGTTTAGAGATTTAGCGTTACGTGACGACGTAGAGAATTCCATCCGTAATCGCTCAGTTTATAAAAGAGTATAGCGCTATGTTGCGATGCAGATAATTCCGCACGTAGTTGGTTAGTTGTTAGTTAGCGCTACGAAGCGATGTAGTAAATTCCGCTCGTAGTCGCCTAGAGATTTAGCACTACACTTGCGATGCAGAGAATCCCGCATTGTAGTTGCTCAGTGAATAGATTTAGCACCCTACGTACGATGCAGTAAATTCCGTAACGTAGTGGTTGAGATACACTAGTAAGCTTCACGTTGGCGTTAGTTAAAATCGCCCGTGATGGTTAGAATGATTCGAGCATATACATGGGAGATTTTGAAAGGAATTATAAAACTTGCATAAGTAATAAATTTCATGTTAGTGTATATGATATCACATATCCTTGTTGCACTAACCCCTTGTTTATTTTGTAACTCATTTGTTGTATTGCGTGACATCAGACGTGACTGCGATCTTTTGTTTGCATATACATTGATAGGTGGGCGATTGCGCAAGACATTTGTATATACTTTTTGTATATGTATTTAATCGATTACGATTTGAATTACAATGATAAGGAGATTGTAAAATTGTAAATTATTCATGCATTTATTACCTATGGTGCATATCTACATATTTTGTATTTGAGTTTATTGTTGATGCCCATGGAATTTGTGATGAATGGTGCATGTTTGTGGATATAGAAGTTGGGAGGTTTTCAGAAATAGTCGAAGTGTGATTTTCAATACAGGTGAAATTTTGGTTTTATAAAAAATACAACCGTTATGCTGCCGAAAATTTTATAAATGTCTTTGAAATAGAATCAAAGAAAATGTTTATCACTCCCAACCAGTTACGATAAAAATTAAATCGCTAAGTTTTAACGAGTAAACCGAAGAAGAAAGTTAGGGTTCGCTTCCCTGATGTCTTCGATCCGACTAGTCGGTTTCGATGAGTCCGTCGAAGTGCCCGGCAAGATCCTCTAGACGAGAGCTTAGATAAGGTCTGGGAAGGGTCTTGTCATTTGATCTTCTCAAGATTGGCTTCAATACCTCTACTGTTGACCATAAAGCCCAGAAACTTCTCAGAAACTACTCCAAATGCACACTTGTGCGGATTAAGTTTCATTTGGTAGCTCCTTAGAATTTGAAACATCTCCCCTAGGTCGTGCACATGATCACCCACCTGTTTGGATTTTACTAACATGTCATCCACGTAAACCTCCATGGTCTTCCCAATCTGCTATTTAAACATCATGTTTACCAAGCGTTGGTAGATCGCTTCTGCATTTTTCAACCCAAAGGGCATCATCTTGTAGCAGTATAAGTCGCGATCAATCATAAACGAGGTGTGCTCTTCGTCCTCGGGATTCATTGGGATTTGATTGTAACCCGAGTAGGCATCCACAAAACTCAGGAGCTTGTGTCCAGCTGTAGCATCAACGAGTTGATCCATCCTCGGTAGGGGAAAACTATCTTTAGGGCACGCTTTATTCAAATCAGTGAAGTCAATGCAAGTTCTCCACTTCCTATTTTTTTTCTTCACCAACACGGGATTGGCGACTCAGGTCGGGTAGTAAGCTTCTCGGATAAACTTGTTGGCTAGCAGCTTATCTACCTCATCTTTCAGTGCTAAGTAGCGCTCCCCCGTCATTGACCTTCTTTTCTGACGAACTGGCTTGTGATGAGGATCAATATTCAACCTGTGTGACATTACCCTGAGATCTATTCCCACCATATCCTCATGATTCCACGCAAATACATCCAAGTTCGCCTTTAGGAAGTCAGCGAACTAGGCTCTTAATTCTGGAGCTAAACCTTTTCCTAGCTTCAAGCACCTCTCTGGATCTGCCTTGCTGACTTGAACATCTTTCAATTCTTTAACTAGACCAGTAGCTCACTCTGCATCCACTTCGCGGGGGTTGAGATCATGACTAACCCCCTTTTCTGTTGTAGCTCGTGGTTCGTCCCCCGAAACCATATTCACATTCTTTCCTTTTACACTTATCTTTACTGCGTCCTCATAGCAGCGTCTGGCTAAGTGCTGCTCTCCCCGAACGCATCCGACACGCTGGGAGTTGGGAATTTCACTATAAGAGTCCTGGTTGAAGTAACTGCATCCAGGTCGTTCAACGAAGGCCTTCCCAGGACTACATTGTATGCTGATGGGCAGTCAATAATCAAAAAATCTGCCAACACAGTTGCCTGGTGACCTGCTTCCCCAAGCGTAAGTGGCAGTTTAATCTGGCCTACTGACACAACAACATCTCCAGTGAAACGAAATAGAGGCTCTGGAGATGGTCGCAATTGCTCTGCTCCTAGCCCCATCTACTCAAAACAGTTCTTGTACATCACATTCACCGAGCTCTCAGTATCTATCATGATGTGTCGTACTTCCATGTTGCTGATTTTAGCTCGTATAACCAGCGCATCATTGTGTGGCCAGATCACACCTCTAGCATCCTTTTGAGTAAAAACAATCTCATCCAAGGTCGTCTTGGCTTTCTTGGTAGGTTCTTCCAACCCATTGACTTGAAAGGTGTGATTTGCTTCTCGGACATACCTCTCATGCGACCTGTTTGAAGTAGCTACGATATGGAGGCCACTATAGATTGTAAAAATAGTTCTTACCGCATGCTCATGCTCTGGCTCAAGAGCTCGCTGGGGCTGTTGTTGTGTTGGCTACTGCTATTGAGGTCGTTGTTGTAGAGGTCGCGAGTCTGCAGGTCGCTCCACATAATTCCTCAAGCGACCTCTCCTGATTAATTTTTCAATGGCGTCCTTCAACGCCCAACAATCTGAAGTGTTGTGCCTGACCTCATTATGATAGGCACAAAACTTGCTTCCATCTCTGTGCTGAATAGGGGCTCTCAAAGGATAAGGCTTGCCAAAGTCTTCCCTGTTCCTTTCTGCTGCAAAGATCCTGTCTTGCGAGTCTGACAGGATGCTGTAATTTTCATAGCGATCTTGACACTAAGGTCGCTCATTCTTTGGCTCTCTCCTTACCTTTTTAGCAATCTGATTGTTTGAGCTACTATTCCTACCCTCTTCGTTCCTGCCAATGTTCCTCTTTTTCGTTTGGCTGGAACTGCCCGCTTCATTCTTTTAAGTAGGCTTATTTGGGTCAAATGTCTCTTCCCACCTAATCTCCTTTGCAGCTCGCTCGTAGAACTCTCTAAGATCCTTCACTGGGGACTTGTAAATGTTTTTATACAACTTTCCATCCTTGCGCAGCCCAACTGAGATCACTGTCAGTATACTCTCATCTGACAGATTTTCAACATTTGCGACCTCGCATCTAAATCTGGTGATATAGTCCTTCAACGACTCACCCTGACGCTGGAATATGGTGGCTAGGTGGCAGGATGGAGCGAGCTGCCTTCTCAATGCCCTGTATTGGCCAACGAACTTTTGCTGACATTCTTTCCAACTACCTATGCTGCGAGCTGGGAGATTCTTGAACCATGTCCTTGGAATATCCCTCAAAATAGTTGGGAATACACGGCACTTCACCATAGGATTACCTGTCTGCAGGTCCATCTGAACTTTAAAAGCATCTAGATGATCATAAGCGTCACTGTCCCCATTGTACTACTGAATATTTGGCATTTTGAACCTCGGAGGGATAGGCCGAGTCTCAATTTCCCTTGTGAATGGGGTCATTTCCCTATAGTGCCCGCGCTGCTCTAGGGCTCCAGGTCGCGCTTCTAACTATTGGACCCTCTGGAGGAGCTCTTCTAACTACGGGTCTCGGGGCTCATATCTCCTCCTGAGGTCACAACCTAGGAAAGGATGCTCTGGGTCATATCTCTCGTCCTCTCCAAGTGAGCCTCCAGGTCTATGGGATCTCGCATGTCGCTCACCCACTTCGTCTACATGCCGAGCAGCAACTCGGGGTCTATCGTGCTCAACTTCTATCCACCGGCTTCCATCCTGGCTCAACCTTACTACCAGGCTTGCTGGGAGCGCGACTTCCCTTTCTCCGTGGACAAGGTGGCTTCCAGCTCTAGAGCACGTATTAGAGGAACGAACTGAGCCGGCAGGTCGCGGGATTTCCCTTACTGGCCTTTCAGGCATCTACATTGCTTCATGCTGTTGGGGTACGTGCCTTGGTGCCTGAATCTCAACCCTAGGTACGTTTTGTACTTGAGCATGCACCAATATATTGACGACCTCTGTAAGCTGTCTGACCATATTCTCCAGTGTCTTATGCCTCTGATACCATGCGTGCTGCCATTCTACCATTGGGGTGATTGGAATCGGTTGACGAGGAGGCAGAGGGGGTATTCTTGTTGCAACACTGATTGCCTGGCCATGGGACGTACCTGTTGCATGCATGGGTGCACACTCTACGTGCTGCGCATCATGTTGATGGTGACTGGGCTGACTCTCCGCCTGGTCAGCCTATGAGCCCACATACTTGGTTTGTCTGGTTTTTGCCATGTTATTGGAAATCGATGAACTGAGATGAAAAATATTACAGTTTGGACCCTCCTTTTAGTGCCAAAATGTCGACGTTGAAATCCAGTCAACGAGAATTCAATGCCCAGTACCTGCAATCAATGTGAGAAAACACAAAAAGCAAGAAAAATATAGCAAAGAACTCAGGACAAAACAAGAAAGCAAAGGATTTTTAACGTGATTCAACGAGTGCACCTACGTCCATGGCTGTCTCTCTAAAATTCTGCAGAGTGACAGTATGCTATTAATTGTGTCGTCTTTTACAATGGTTTTAGCCTCTATTTATAAATGAAGTAATGTTACTGATCTGACAACAATAAAATAGAAAGAGAATCATGAATTAATTACACTTCCTAATCAGTCAGAATAAAATCAGGAAATCGTTCCATAAAATCTGAGATAACGTTGACTGGGTTTGAATTTGAATTAACTTTCATATTTGGTGAGAGAATTACGATTAGATTGGGTAACTGCCATATCTGAAAGATTTGGTATTAACTGTCCGCTGGACGAACTATTTACTGTCTTGAGCGACCTCGAGCTTTACCTCGCTGAGTAGCGAGCTATGTATAGAGCGAGCTTCATAGTGAACTGTAATAAAGTGAAACGAGCTCATTGATGCGAACTGAAGAGCTCGCTAGGGCGAGCTGAGCTGTAGAGCTTTCTGGGCCTGAATTGATAACTTGGCCTTACCTGATGGGCCTTTACATTTGGGCTGACTTGATTGGACATTCATGGGCTTTTACCAACCCATTTAATAAGTCCAGAAAATACATATAATAGTGATTATATGACTCATATTTAGATATATGTAACATGTGGGGCTAATTGATGGTATTTTTGGAATTAAAGTTTGATATAAATAACTGTTATAATCATATTAAAAGTTTAATGAAATTTCTTTTGGTCATATGAGAGTGGATGTGGGCATACTACCAAACCACTATAATTCTCTATAATGTTCTTTCTTCCTTATACTTTATTATTTGTGTCTCAATTGCACATCAGCTAGAAGACCTGGAAGTTATAGCAATGTTGTTATTTTTAGACACAATTGAGGCTCATGATTTTCTTTTCTTTTCTTTTCTTTTTGTCTTCTTTAAGGTGTTTTCTTGCAGTTATTGACATTTACTTTTAGAATGTAGGGGGAAAAATGTTGGATGTAATCTTCTTGAACATGAGAATCCATGGACATCGTTATATGTGGAATGATCTCACAATACAATCTTGATAAACCTGACGGTGTACATAACTTGGGGAACATTGCCTACAAGTGGATTCGTATGGGAGGATTTATAGTTTATGATTACTTTCCCCAATATTCAAAATTTTTAGACGTGGTGATGCCTTCCATCCGAGAAGGAAAGCTTGTTTATGTGGAAGATATAGTTGAAGGTCTTGAAAATGCTCCTATTGCCCTCGTTGGGCTATTCAATGGCCGAAATATTGGAAAACAAGTTGTTGTAGTTGCCCGAGAGTGATTAAATACCATTTCCTTTACATTACTAGTACTTGTATCGAATTTTATTGAATTTGTAATAACATGTAATCTCTCTAGAGGTTTGTATGTTTTTATCTACACTTGATTTAGTGATGTACTCTCATGAAATTCTTGTTGTGATGTGATTTGAAGCACACCATATTTAGCTAATTTAAATAATAAAAGATTTCGATACGGAAACAAGGTTATATAGTTTGTAGATATGGATTAAACACAATATTATCAAGCTAGCTACTAAAAATGATCAACTTTCTTGTTAAATGTATTTAATCTTCATTTAGAGTTTCTCCGCTTGTTGTAATTGGGATGGAATGTTCGATCTTATTATTTTTGATGTATTAAAATGGAAAATTATTATCTCTGCATTTAAGTTTCACTTAATTTTTTAGAATTTTTGTGAAATATCAATATTATTGTCAATAAAATGGTAAAAATTTTATTCTTTTTCAATTTATGATTCTATTAAAAATTAATAATAAACTTTTAAGGTTTATTTAAAAATTAAAAATTCTTAAAATTCTAATTAAATTTAGGTGAAGCTGATAGATACTACTAATGGTTTTAATTTAATTATTGAATTTGAATTTTAGTTTAATTATTAGAGTTTTCCTGTCAGATTTCAGTCTTTTTTTAATAGCACTTTATTTATGAATATGTCTCGATACATATGCTCGACCATTGGAATCATACCATAAAATTTTATATGACCAATATTAATTCACATTATAAAATTATTTGTGTACACTTGGACCATGTTTGATGCACCATAACGTATTATATAAGATTGTACTAAATAGAATTATATTGAACTTCATAGTCTGTATTTGTTAATACTAGATTAAGTTTAATATTAAATGATCTTTGGTGTTGGACCGTACAAAATTTATTAATACAATTTTTATTTACATTAAATATTTGAAAATATTAAATAAAAATATATTTTTATTAGAAGCTTGACAGCAAAATTGGGACGCACGTCAGACACCGCATGTCATGGCTACAGTTGCGCACCACAGTGCACACTCAAATTTGATGGTGCAAAAAAAGAATGAATCTGTTCTCCAAAAAAAAGAAAGAATGAATCTAAACCATTGAAAATTTGGACGACCAGGATTTCACCTGAAAGTCTTCATTTGGGCCAAGCATTGCTGAAAGAGAAAATGCATAAAATAGCCCATTTGGAATGGTCAACCTCAAAATTAACCCTTATATTTTTTATTCTTAAAAAAAATCTCAAATGGACAAAAATGTCCTTGATGATAACCCCAAAAGGAGTCAGTTGGTTTGAGGCCCTGAAATCATTCAGCTCTCTCCTAAATAAGTTCCCGATTTCACTCTTTTAGCTTCTCTCTACTCATCTTTACAGCCTTTTGTCTTCTACTCTGACGACGGTCGACCCAGAGTTCAATAGATCGATTTCAATGCGACCCGAGAGCTGACCCAGGTCCTGCTCCGCCATGACCACAACCTGGTAATCTATCCGCTTTTGTGTTGCTTTTACGGCTTGTTTAAATGAGTTTTAGATGGGTTTTACGTTTTAGCTTGAATGATGGGAGTTTTCATTGGATTTGATGTTGCTATTGTTTTAAAGTTTTGGTTTCTATTTTATGGGCTGGTGTTTGTTGACGTAGTGCATGATGTAGATAGTTCAAGTTTTGATTTTGTGGTGATTTTTGAACATTTTAGTTGCCTATATCAAGTTTGAGATATCAGATTTTGGGTAAAGATTCATTGTTATGCTAATTGATATGGTTTGTTTGATGTTCTGTTTGTTTGAAAGTTTTGGTTTATATTTTCTGGGTTGGTGTTAGTTGATGTAATGCATGTTGGAAACTGCCCAAGTACTGATTTTTTGCTGATCTTTGAACATTTTAGCCCGTGTTTAGTTGCTTATATGAAGTTTGAGTTATGACATGTTCATTGAAAACTAATTGTTCTGTTAATTGAATATTGTAATTGATGCTATAAAAGTTTGGTTGTTGTAGTGTTAAGGAGAAGGAAGTGGATGATATTATGAATTTACGGTGGTTGGAAGGAGAGGTTAGTTGAGCTATGCCAAGGAGTTGAACTAGGCTATTCGGGTTTTCAATCATATGTAGTCTCAAATGTAAAATTTAAAGGTTTGATGGAATTTTGTTGTGTTTCAGCTTCTTGTGAGCTTGAAGATTGCATGAAGTGGTTGAATGTAGTTTTGAGTCGTGTTGAGTTATTGCCCTATTAGATTGCCAAAAGTTTTATTTGAGATTATCTTTTTTTTATTAGAGAATCATTTGGCTTAAGGGTTAAGAGTTGTTTGAATCATACATCTCATTATTGGTCTAATAGCCACTATGAAATAGATTCTCATTGTTTTAATATCAAAAATATTACATTTGCAGGCATGGTTCCTCGATGAAAATGCAAATTATGCCGTTTGTGAAAATGCTTGGGAATCTACAACTCCTCCGGGTAGTGCCCTGATGTTGGTAGACACGGATAAAATGGTTGCTGCTGCTATAACTTGTTGCTGAAAACAAAAGGACCATGATTAATTAATTCAATTGTCATATCTTAATGTATCTGCTTGTGTGGGATGTCTCTCTTAGTTAATTTTGGAATATACAAATTTTATTGAGTTGTTGTCAACCTGCATTTTTTTTTTTGGTTGATTTATTTGAAACACTAACGATTTTAGTTCTTGTGAGCATTCATATATTAGCTTTTTGAGTTGTAATAGCATGTCATTTTTGCAGGTGCTCTTTGATGTTGTTCCAGGCATAAAATTTCAGGATGCTATCGAACTGATTAGCTTGCAGCCAATTGCTTCTGATGTAGCTGCCTGGAAGCGGTGTGTATGCATATGAAATCTTATATCATGTTGTATAATGGTGATTGGTTCAGTTTTTATTATGTTAGGAATGATGTGGCGATATATATTTAAGTGAGCTTGGAAAATGCAGCCTTGATTCACAGACGTTATCACACTATGGAATTGATGGTTGTTTCTTTATTAGTTATGCATTGCAATTTTGCTGCTGTTATTTTTCATTATCGGTGCTGGTGTAAGCTGCAGTGGGCCAGGGGATGTGGTTCATGGTTGTAACATTTTTTATTTGTTTGTGTTGTCTGTAATAAAACAAATTATGTTGTGTTTAGGTTGTGTCAGTCAATGCATTATCTTATGTCTAGGTTTAATAGTTCCTATTCCTACTATATGAAGTGTATAACTTCTCAATATATCATTAGGTTACGTTTTATTGTACAAGATTTCACGTGTGTCATTTGTGTAACATTTCATTACAATGATTTCATTTTCAATTTAAAGGGGTCTTCCATTTTTTTACTTGAAAGTGTACACCAAATAATTTAAAGGCCCATAAGTACATTTATTATTATTTGTTCAGATATAAGCTTGTAAATTATCCGTATAAGTTTATAAAATGTATTTGTTGAGAATCAAATCCTCAACACCTTAGCGAGAATGAATAAACTTATTTTGTTCACAAATCTTCACTTGATGCAAGAGTCACAAAATAAAAAGAATGAACATATCAAATAATAACAGATAGAGTGATTTACATAAGCAATTGTAGAGTTCATCTACATTATAATATTACAGTAATTAATGTCAAACCATTAAACATTAATTAATTTATTTTGTGTCCATTCCAATACTACAACAAAAAAAACAAAAAAACATTACTCTTGGTAGAGATCAATTTCATTTACACGAAATACATCATACGTTCCATTCAGTCATTTAGTAATAGCACATGTAAGCTAAAGCAGTAATGTCAAAGGATGATTTGTCTCATGTCAATCATGCATGTACAAGCTAACATTAAGGCACACGACCACCTGTTCTAGCGTATAGCTATAAAGTTGGGAGACCCAAAATCAAGTAGGCATAAAGTAGGGATTGTCCCAACCTGCAAATTGGAACTCACAACCTGCAGGTGGGGAATCCGAAAATAACGTAGGGAAACATGTAAGGGATCAAAACACGTACAAGCATGTTGCAAAAACCAGATTCAACATACAAAATGGGAACAAAATCATAAACACAAACGTTGGGACTTAGGGGGGGGCCTCCCAACCTGGATGTAGGGATCCCTACCTACTGGTTGTGATCACAACCTGGAGGTAGGGATCCATACTTTAACGTTGGGATCATCTCTTGATGTTGAGAACAAAGCTCCAAATTAAATCCCAACCTGGAGATTGGGCTCCCTACCTAAAGGTTTTGATCTAAACTTGGAGGTAGGGATCCCTACTTTAATGTTGGGATCAACTCTTGATGTAAGATGCAACCTCCAAGCTGGATCCCAACCTACAGGTTGGGACCCTACCGGTTGGTTTTGGTCCCAACATGGAGGTAGGGATCCATCCTTTAACGTTGGGAGCATCTCTTTTACTGGCATCCATAAAGCTTAAGTTTGATCCCAACCTAGACGTTGGGATCCCTACCAACCCGTTTTTATCACAACCTGGAGCTAGGTTTCCCTACTTGGAGGTACGGATCATCCCTTGATGGTTTCAAATCCTGGAGGTGGGATCAACACCTAAAGGTTGGGATCCCTACCTCCAGGTATTGATCCCAACCATTTAGGTTGGGATCCCCACTTTAAGGTTGGGATAACATTTCATGTTGGGACTCATCCGGGTCTGATACCAGCCTGTCAGTTGGGATCCCTACATCCAGGATTTGATCCCAACCTCTAGGTTGGGATCTCAACTTTAAGGTTGGGATCAATAACTCCAGTTTGATACCAACGTAGAGGTTGGGATCCCTACCTCTAGGTTTTGACTCCAACCTGGAGGTTGGGATCCCCACTTTAAGGTTGAGATCATCCCTTCATGTTAGGATCCATCCAAGTTTGATACCAACCTGGAGGTTGGGGTCCTTACTTCCAAGTTTTGATCCCAACGTCAAGGTTGGGATCCATACGTTAAGGTTGGGATCATGCCTTGATGTTAGGATCCATAACTCCAGTTTGATCCCAACCTGGAGGTTGGGATCCCTACCTCAGGTTTTGATCCCAACCTGGAGGTTGGGATCCCAACTTGAAGGTTGGGATCATCCTTTTATGTGGGTATCTATACATCTAGGTTTGATCCCAACGTCCAAGTTGGGATCCCTACCTCAAGGTTTTGATCCCAACCTGTAGGTTGTGATCCCTATCTTAAGGTTGGGATCAAACGAAGCTTAGGAGGGAAATCCTTACTTGCAGGTTGTGAATCCCAAACTCATATACTAGCATCCCAAACTCAACATAAAGGTTCCAAATCCCAACCTCTAGGTTGTGATACCCAACCTTCTGATCGGAATCATAGTAGATTGCAGGTTCTGATCCCAACTTCCACGTCCGGATTCACAACATGGGAGTTGGGAGTCCCAACCTTCAGGTTGGGTTTCAACCTCCATTCGAAAGTTGTGTTCAACCTAAATCCCAACCTTCAAGTTTGGATTCCCAACCTCGTGGTTGAGAATTGCTAACCAGTAGATAATTCCCAACTACCACGTTGGGATTCACAACCTACAGGTTAGGAATTGCAGCCTCTTGATTGGGACTCCCACCCTTGAGGTTGGGAATCTCCACTTGGAGCTTACACATCCAAACCTCAGTGTTGGGACCTATACCAAATGTAAACCATCACAACCCCAATGAATTAGTTCACAAAAACCAAACCCAATGCAGCAAATTCAATCGCCACTATACCAAACCCAACAACGACAGTACGATAGCAATCATTTACAAAATTAAAAAATGTAACAATTATTGTTTTAATCAACGAGTATTTCAACAATGAGTAATACAATCATTCATAACTCAAATAGTAGGAATACTCAAACAACAACACACATAAAATCTTTTACAATAAAACGTAACCCGATGACATATTGAAAAGTTATATACTTCATATGATAGAAACTACTGAACCTAGACACAAGTTAACGCATTGACTGATACAACCTAGACACAAGATACTTCATATAGTAGCAAGAATTAGCAGCAGCAACCATTTTATCAGCATCTAACATCATTAGGGCACTGCTCGGATGAGTTGTAAATTCCCAAGCATCTTCAAAAACGGCATAATTTGCATTTTCATCAAGGAACCATAACTTCAAGAATTGATTCCCTAAATTCCCTATACATGAAGTGGGAGCCTTGGATTACAGAGAAAGCAGTTATATTTGACTCCCATTGCAAACACCATGCTAAGCTTCTGTTCTCCATATTCCAAACTTGCCAAAATTGAGAACTTACTAAATTTAAAATCATTTAATACATACATATGGCCCTAATAGTTACCCTAACTAGTACTGCATATAGAAGGCTCCTCCACTAAATTTATTTGTATTGTATTAAGATCATATAAACAAGTAGAGGTGACTAACACCAAAAACAAGCCAACATCTGCCACATTAAAAATGAATTCGGGGCACCATCTTAATGAGAAAGGGAGGTAAAAAAATGCTTCAAAAGATTCCATCGCATTAAGTTATTTGTGATGCAATTTGTAAATGTGACAAACCTACCTGTGACAGTCAGTCACTAAACTAGCAAATCAACTATAGCAAATAGATTTACATTACATTTTTGTCATTTTCAGAGACGTCCAAAATATTACATGTAGAGCGAGGTATGGAATATGCGGACACTGGGCGAGAAGAAGCAGAGTGGCAATGAACCATTTAGAAGAACATTATAATTGTCTTTAACAGATTACCATATAAATCTGCAATCAAATTGAATACAACCCACTTGCCTCTGACACACAGGATGTGAAGTTATTGTTCTCCTGCAACTCGCTGTGAACTTATTTGTTATCCTGAAAGGGTGATGAAACTCCAATTTGGTGATATTTCTCCACCATTTTGAACTGTACCTTCAATCCTGGTAGATTATTACAAATTAACAATTACAAGATTAAAGGATACAGCAAAGGGAAAAGGTAAAAATCATAATGAATTCAATTTGAAAATTAACATGTAAATTTCAACAAAACTTTTTCAAAAAATCATGTATTTCTTTGTTCACCATGATCATATTAACGGAAGAAGTTTGAACTTTACACAGTTTCATGTCCATCTATTTAAGGTGCTCATTTAGTATGTCAAATATTTTAGGCAAATATATGACTTGGCTAGCATGAATTCTTTAAAAAAAGAGAAGAAAAAAAAAAAAAAAACAAGCTTATCATCCAATGGTAAAGAGAAGAGGATATAGAGGTGAGGATTGTCACTATTACAATCATCCTATCACTAAATCACTTCTTCAATGTTGACACCATTACTTTTAGCTATTTTTACTAATTGTAACTATTCAAACACATGATCTCTATAACCTGAACATTGTAGTCAATACAAACAATTATAACAACATTCTAACCAAAAAAAGCATAACCTTAAACAATACATCAAGATATTGACAATCTCACAAAGAATCTCACATACCCCATCAACCTTTACAAGAAGACAGAGGGTGTCTCTGTTGATTTTGTTGCTCACAACTCTGATTTAAGAAAGAAAGAAAGAAAGACAAAAAGAATTGTATAAGCAAAATATTCAGAAAAATCACTTCCCTACCTAATTATTGAATTAAATTTGCTAAAGCAATTAAAAATAAAAAAAGAGAAGCAAGATAACTTGTGTTATTTATGAATGAAAATTACATTGCCTTCTTACAGAAATCGAAGTGACAAAGTATAACATCTAAAACCTTAAAAAGGACATGTAATATGGCACCAGATCTCCCCCATCAAACTCGTACTTAAGTGTTATAATGCTGTTGATATAGTCATTACTTAAATAATAATCTGCATCAGAAAATTTTGTATAAGCAATATGAACAAGAAAAAACCATTTCAAAACAGAATACGTTTCAAACAAATAGTTTAAGGCTTCCATAATGTTGGAGATTGTGTTTCCAAGTGACAACAACTTCCAAACCCCTCCTCCAAAACCCAAGTGCTTGTGCACAGACATGCCCAAGAGAGACTAAGAAAACCCAAATATACAGGAAGTTTACCATAAATAACAATGGAACTTGCATCTTACATATTGCCTGTTCATTCTCCATATTTTGAATCATTATGCTCAGATACTGAAGTAATGGAACTTCAATTTTAGCTTTTCTACTGATCTTTAAGACATGAACAAACTCTACTAAAACTTGGCATTCCATAAAACATCTGCAACATTTAAACATAACCCTATCAAATTCCGTCCAAACAACAGAAAGCATAAACACATAATAAGCTATATCAAAAGGCAACAGCATACTCGAAAATCAACGGATTTTGTCTATCACCATATGTAACAATCTCTACAATAGATTGCAGCAGATCAATCACTAATTCCTGGACAAAAAAGAGAACACAAATAAGCTAATAGAAAACAAAAACAATCATACAACTATATTATATAACATGAAGGTAAATGGAGTTACCCTATTACAATTATCAACGACTTTGATCTATCGCAATTCATTAATCACGTGTCTACATCCATAACAAACACTTCATAAGACTACAGAAAAGAATGACCATAATTGTAATGCCAGGGTTTGTGAGAGACAATGAAAAAAAGGGTACCTATTCTTCGCCGGAGTTGAGAGTCAAGCAGACCAGACAATTGGACGGTAAAGGGTGGAGGTTGGCGATTGGTGAGATGCGACGGTCAAACAAAAAGGTTGGCGACTCAGATAGTTAATGCTGGTGGTTGGAGATCCGATAGTGAGGTGCGATGATGGTGGGTGGAAGCGCGAGGGTGAGAGGGTCAAAGAAAATTCTTGGACAGTGAGAGAGTGACCGACAGTGGGTGGAGGTAAGGTGTAACGGTGGTGGGTGGACGTGCGACAGTGAGGGGCGACGGCGAGGACTTTAGACAGTGGGTTGGGATTCCTAGAGCGAGAATGAGGGAAAAAAGTTGGGAATACAGAGAGAGAGTGATAGAAAGCAAATCAGGGTCACCGAAATGGGTTGGGAATAGAATAAGGGTTTTGGTTTTTGGTAGGGAAAAAAGGGGATGGCGCATTTGTTATTTTCTCACTAACCAGGGGTATTCTTGTCCAACACTATAGCCTTTTGCACAGCCTTACCACCTGAAGGGTTATTTCTCAACAGGGTCATCCAAAAAAGGTTAGATTTCAATAAAACCCTTGCTGAAATTGCTCCACTTAATTGGGCTTCAAACGGGCTTCGTTGATTTCAGAGGGATCGGTCACAACGGCACCGTTTCACTCACAATCCGCATCCAAATAAATAACACAAGAGAACAAATGAGACGGCTCCAGAGCAGAAAATAAAATATGGGATTGTTGGAGTTGTATCGTCATGGCTGATTCAAACAGGCATTTGCTGTCAAAAATGAACCAATGGATTCACTCCTCCATGAAAGCTAAACCAAAGTGAAAAACGCAAAAAATAAAAAAATAAAAAATAATAAAAATCAAACAATCATGTGTCTATCTTCAATACATCTATAAAAAAAGAAACCACAAAACCAGACAGACAGCAACCCAGAAAAGAAAAACGAAAATGGCCAGCAACAAGCAACTGATATTGAAAAACTATGTGAATGGTGTCCCAGAAGAATCAGACATGCATTTGAGGACTACTTCCATCTCTTTGAAGGTCGAAGAAGGATCAAACGGTGTTATTATCAAGAATCTTTACTTGTCTTGTGATCCTTACACCGTCAACCGCATGAAATATAGTGAACATGATGATGAGGAGTATAGCTCATGCAAACCTGGCTCTGTAAGCACTCACAATCAAAACAATTAACAAACTATATATGCATGCTTTGTTTTTTCTTTTGTATGATTTGATGGATTGTTTCTGCAACCACTTATTGGGTTTGGAGTTGGAGAAGTTGTGGATTCAGGGCACCAAGAATTTGCAAAAGGGGACTTGGTTTGGGGGATAACTGGATGGGAAGAGTATAGTCTTATCACGAATCCTAAGAGTCTTTTTAAAATCGATCATAAAGATGTACCTCTCTCTTATTATACTGGAATTCTAGGTCAGTCCTCGCTTTGTTTCTTCACTTTATTGAGTTAGGATTAGAGCTTAATAAGGCTTGTTTAGTTGCAGTTACTTAACGTGATATCTAGGAGTAGGCATTTTCGAGTTTAGATTATATTAGGTTGAATATCTCAAAACTTCACATAAGTTAGGTTAAATATTTCTCAACCCAACCCTATTCAATTTAATGTTACATTCAATTTTCATCCCAATTTTTTTAAGATTTAAACTCAACCCGATAAAAAATTATCGGACTGAGTTGGACTTGTCAAGTTGGATTGGAAATGCCTACCTTGATTTCACTGTATAGGAGTTGTGTTTGTGTTTGTTGAATATTTGGTATTAGTATATTTAATTTTTGTGATGTGGAATGACCATACTACTATTTTATCAAGGGGAAACAAAAAGAGATATTTTAAATTTACAAACTGGTTTCAATGATCCAAGAGACCAACAAGACTATACAATTATGCTCTATGAATTACTTCTTGAGGTGTTAAGGTGATTATAGACACATATTTTGACATTTTGTCATTGGCTCGATTTGGGTATTATTATTATGTCAATTATCTTTGTAATTGTCTGTGCATTGGTTTTGCAAATAGGTATATCTGGAATGACTGCTTGGACTGGTTTTCATGAAGTTTGTACTCCTAGGAAGGGAGAATATGTCTACATTTCATCGGCATTTGGAGCAGTTGGTCAGCTTGTTGGGCAATTTGCCAAGTTGTTGGGCTGCTATGTTGTTGGAAGCGCTGGAAGTAAAGAAAAGGTAAACCAACTCTGAACAGATCAATACATTCTTCTTCTGTTTGCCATTTAATACTTAGAAATAATTCTGTTGAATACATGTGACTGTGTTCTCTCTGTGATCTAGTTAAGACACATAGTTGTTTAATTTTACCCTTAGATTCTCCAATTAGAATCCTAGAAGCATGTCGTTGAGTTACACTTACTGTGAATCTAGTTTTGTAATTGTAATTCTCTCTCTATATCTGTTAATTCTTTTTGTCTCAAATAGATTTAGTTTTTTGGTCATCTCTTCCATAATGAATCTTTTGCGGTTTTCCTGCTTTTTCTTAGGTTGAATTATTGAAAAACAAGTTTGGATTTGATGATGCTTTCAATTATAAAGAGGAGCAAGATCTAGATGCAGCCTTGAAAAGGTTAATGTCTCTATATACTAATGGCCTTTCGGACATATGGTAATGTTATTTTAGGCACTGCTGAGTATTGATCAGGCTCATAATTTTTCCTTTTTCTCTCTTTTAGGTGCTTTCCTAAAGGTATTGACAATTACTTTGAGAATGTGGGGGGAAAAATGCTTGATGCAGTTCTTCTAAACATGAGATTCCGTGGACGTATTGCTGTAGGTGGAATGATTTCACAATACAATCTTAATAAACCTGAGGGTGTACACAACTTGATAAACATTCTTTATAAGCGGATTCGTATGGAAGGATTTGTGATTTTTGATTATGTCTCAATACCCAAAATTCTTAGATGCGGTGGTGCCTTCCATCCGAGAAAGGAAGATTATTTATGTGGAAGACATTGCTGAAGGTCTTGAAAGTGCTCCTGGTGCTCTTGTAGGGCTATCCAGTGGCCAAAATGTTGGAAAGAAGGTAATTGTAATTGCTCGGGAGTGATTTAGCATCCTTTAGTTCGTAGTTTTGCTACTCTTGTATGAAATTTTATTTCTAATAATAATTCAAGAGGTTTTTAGAGTCATTAATTGAAAAATTTTCATTTTAGTTCCCATATTTTGTGGATTTATTATTCTGTTTTACATTATGTATATATGCCTTATTAGAAGTCAATATCCATAAAGTTTCCAAAATTCATCATATTGGTCTCTCAAACCAAATTTTTAATGATCAAACTTGATAGAAATGGAAATAAAAAGACAAAACTACCCTTATGATCTATTAGACGTTTTTAAAAGATGATTTCACTATCCATTACAATGATGATCAGTGGTGGAGATATTTTTATCAAAAAAATAAATAAATGAAAAGATAAAGATAAAAAAAATTTTGAATTTTAAAAAGAATATATTTGAAAAATATATATATATATATATATATTTTTCCATTAGAGTTAGGATTCAAATTGGATCTCTATTTTGTTGATGGACATTCATAGTGTTTAAGAGATGGAGGTCGAACTTACATCTCAGCCTATAGGGGAGGTCGAACTTTTATCTTAACGCATTGGTGGAGGTTCAATCTGGGCAGAGATGACCTCTATCTCTACTTAGAGATGGAATTGAAACCTTCATACTTGCCCAAAGATGGAGTTCAAACCTTCTTCTCTGTATAGAGATAGAAGTTCAATCTAGTTAATTCTAGATGGGTTTGAAATCTTGACCTTTATTTTTTCACGAAGATGGAGGTTCAATCTAAGCAGTCTGTCGACCATCTTTGAGTGGAGGGTAAAGATTGAAGTTCAAACCTCTAACTCTACGACAATAGATCGCGATAAAGTATCACAACAATCTCAACAATCTTTGCCACAACCCATGACATTGACCATCTAATAGCAACACCATTGCCACCCATGGCAAACCCACATCTACCAATTTACCCCTTAACTACAACTACAAATCCTAATCATTATCCATTAATCACTCCCTCCCTCAATCTTCAGCCTCCATCAAATTACAAATTTGTTTTTGCTCAATCTTCAACCTCCATCAAATTACCAATTTGTTTCTACCTACAAATTGCAACATATGGTTGTAAGAAGATTAACTCATAGAGGCCATTATGCTACTATTGAAAAAATTTTCTATGGTGATGTGATCAATGAACTAAAGCAGTCATCTAAGAAATTGCATTAGATGATGGAAAAAGTTCTTTAAAATTTTCCTACAAGATAAATTGAAAACAATCTTCTGTATTTCAATAAACCACTTGTCAAAAGGGAAAAACTTAGAAAATAATTTAGCGACTCTTTTGATGAACTTAAGCCTATTTAATATGAATACGAGTAAGGTGACTTATATGAATCTTTTATGCTCTTGTAAAACTCGGTAAGTAGGTTCGACTGCTCATCGAGAACTCAGTCAGTAGGGTTCTATCGACCCGATAACCTCCAAATCAAGGGTTCTACTTGCCAGAAGCAAGTTATCATCGAGTTAGGCTAAGTAGTTGGCCCAACTCGGTAAGCTCGGCCCAACACTTGCAAACACCCTTAAGTACAAGCCCAAATCTCCAACATATAAAGTAAAATCTAAACCTTTAATAAGCCCAAGTCGTCCACATATAAAGTGAAATTCACATTCTAGAGAGAGAATGACAACCTAAAGTTTATTAATTAATTAATTTGAACAAAAACAAGGAACACAAACCTTGAAAATTCTTACCTAAGGTAAGATTAGAGCTTATTTCCTCTACGTGTCTCTCCGTGATTTTTGTTTCTTTTTCAGTCTTGGTTCTTCCTTCTCTCTCTAACTCTTCTCTCTTTGGCTTCACTCGGCTTCACCTGCACCTCTCTCTCACTTCTAGTTGATTTCTAATTTGGCTAAAAGACAAGTTTACAACACTCTTCTTTTCAAGCTTTTCTATTTTACTCTCTCTCTCTCTCTCTCTTCGATTTATGGTTTGTTTTTACTTTATTGGTTCATCATGTGATGAACACTTGTTTTTCTTTCTTTTAAAATTCCACTGACTTTGATGGACATTTGTCTACTATTTATTATTATTATTATTATTATTATTATTATTATTATTATTTTATTTTTAAAATAAATGGAGACACTAAACAAGGCTCATGGATGTATCAAAGCAACATAATTTTATAAATAATTGGGCAACTAAACATTGGGCTCTTTGAATTAGTAATTTCATTTGGGCTTTTAATTTGTCCCCAATTGATGTATGAGTGGGTGTGTTTAAAATCTCATGCTTAATGGACCCATTTGAACTCAAACAATTGGATCCAATTGTCCAATTAGGCTTGTTGATATGGAAATTGGGTTAGCTATCATTCACTTGTATTGAGCTTGGAATCAAGAATGGGCCTGATAGTATGGAAATTGTTTTATATTAATTATTAATATGTTAATGGTTTGTTATTTCCTTTATCTTATATAATTTATTAAATTTCTTGGGTAAATTAATGAGAGTAAATTCATTAATGTGTTAGATTTTGGGTTCATGTGATTGTACTTTGACCTTATAAATTTTTATTTTTATTTTTTTTTACTAGCTTGACCAAGTTCAATCATTGATCAACGAGTTGACCATTAACCGACAGTCAAACTGAATACTTATTGAGTAATTGAGTACTTACTACTAGCTAGGT
This sequence comes from Litchi chinensis, assembly GCA_019925255.1. Lineage (NCBI taxonomy): Eukaryota > Viridiplantae > Streptophyta > Magnoliopsida > Sapindales > Sapindaceae > Litchi > Litchi chinensis. The sequence goes on from CM034461.1 coordinate 16,184,951, forward strand.
TACCGATCAACTAATGACTAGCGAGTTCTAAAACATTAAACAATATTGAAAACATAGATATACTTCGTAGTATTGATGATCACCTGTGATTAGTTTGGATCAACCACCAATTTTTCATGGGTAGAAATTTGAAATTTGTGAGAAAGACTCAATTTTTACATACTTTCTATATGAATCTTATATCCATTGTAACACTAAAATAGCTACAAACTTTTTCATGCTACAAAAATTGATGATTGATGCATATGTATCATTCCATTGGCATGACTAGATGGACGTGATTAGGGAAGTTGGAAGATTGATGATTCATCATCCTTTACAAGGAAATATATGTGGCTATGTACTTATATTTCGAAAACTTGAATGAACTAAAACTCGAGGACGAGTTCATTTCGAGAAAAGGAGAATGATGCAATCAAAAGTCATGACTATAATTAAATTTATCATAAATTGATTGTTTATTTTAAGAGTTATTTATTGTTATGACGACTCGATATTATTTTGATCCTAACGTAAATTCGAAATCGAGAATAACATAAAAGAAATTGGAAGTAATAAAATAAGATATAGTGGACACTAGAGTTACGTGACAAAACCTTCAATGTAAGAAAAACATAGACTACAAGAATATTATTAAACCAATAACGATGCAACCTATCTCTAAAACTTTAGGAGAGAACTAGGAAGAGGGAACTCTCAAATACACTTGAGATTTTGGAAATGGGATGACAAATTACAAAGTTCAATTGTTTATTTGTAGGCAATATGTAGAGGTGCAAATCAATTTGCTCAACCACTAAGTAGTTGAGGCAATGGCGGTTAAGAAATTAATAAGAGTGGTGTCAATTGGCTTCTAATTGTCTTCATGATTAAGCTAGCTCCCATATACACATTTATTGACTTTAAGTTAACAAATGTGGCTCCACCACCATATGCATATATGGCTTCACTAAGTCAATAACAACTCCATTTCTAGCCAAAGATGGCTTGACCTTTTTTAACATTCTTCCATTTGAAACCATTTTTAATGATTTAGTTTATTCTTCTAATCTTTGATCAAACTCCTGTTGGTTATGTTTTCACGAGACTATATGAGGATCTACACCAAATGAATTTATCAGTATTGATAGGCTTGGTCATTACATCTGCTAGGTTCTCCTTAGTGTGTATCTTTTACATATCCACACTACTATCTTCCACTGCTTCACGAATGAAATGATATTGGATTCTTATGTACTTTGTTCAGGAATGAAAAGTTGGATTCCTTACAATATATAAGACACTTTGATTGTCACAAAACAAAGAGATTTTCTGTTGTTTGTGCCCCAGCTCCTCCAATATCTTTTTAATCCAAATTGCTTCCTTATAAGCTTGTGTAACTGTCATGTTCTATTATAGATAAAGCTACAACGATTTGTAACTTGGATACCCAGCTCGTAGTGCCTTCTGCAATTGTAAAAACATAGCTTGTCATGGATTTTCTTTTATCGAGATTCCTTGCAAAATCTAAATCCACATAGCTTTTGACTATAAACTCTGATCCTTCATAACATAATACAACATCTGAGGATCCTTTAATGTATCTCAGAATCTTCTTCACAACATTTCAATGCTCTTTACTAGGATTCATCATATATTGATTAATCATTCCCACTGTTTATGCAATGTCCAGTTTTGTGCATGTCATAGCAAACATTAAACTTCCCATGGCTGCTACATACGACACTCGAGACATCCTCTCCGCTTCATTTCTAAGGCTCATACCCGAGGATAATTTGTAATTTATAGGAAGAAAGGTAGAAATTAGCTTACAATCTTGCATGTTGAAGCAATATAAGATCTTTCTTAAGTAGTTTTTTTTAGAGAGTCAAATCTTTCTATTTTTTTTGTCTTTGTGAATTTACATCCCTAGAATCTTGTTTGCTTGTCTTAGATCCTTCATATTAAACTTCCTAGCGAATTGTGCCTTTAATGCTTGAACTCAATTTTTGTTGGGGCCTGCTACCAATATGTCATCTACATATAATAGCAAGATAATGAAATTATCACTATCTCTAAATCTTTTATAGTATGTACAATGATTTGAATTAAGTTTGTTGTATCCAAGACTTATAATGAAAGAATCAAATCTCTTATACCAACATCTCGATACCTGTTTTAAATCGTACAAAGATTTCTTTAACCTATAAACTAAGTTCTCTTTGCCTTTTTTAGCAAAACCTTCTAGTTGAAGCATATAAATTTGTTCTTTAAGTTCTCTATAGAGAAATGCAGTTTTCACATCTATCTACTCTAAGTGTAGATCAAATGTAACACATATTGCTGGAAGCACCATTACTGTTGTAAGTTGAACCATCGAGGAAAATATCTTATTGAAATCAATACCTTCTTTCTAAGCATATCCTTTCACCACCAATCTTACATGATACCGCTCTACTTGGTCATTACCATCTCGTTTGATCTTAAAAGACCAACCTATTTCCAGTGGCTTTCCGACCTTGTGGTAAAGGTACAAGTTCTCATATCTTATTTTTGTGTGAAGCTTCAATTTCTTCCTATATAGTTGTCATCCATAGAGATGTATCTAGGTTACTTGTAGCTTCATGGAATGTTAAAGGCTCTCCATCTTTTGTTAGAAAACATTATGCAACATTACTTTCTGTAACATACTCCAAGTGTTATACTAGTGGTTTCCTCTCTCGAGTTGATTATCGAATTTCTGGAGCCTCAGTCTCAACTGGTTCTTGTTCTTCGTGTTCTGATTTTGCTTCAAAAGAATCTAAATTTTCATGTTCTGAATTATTTTTCATTTGTATAATTGTAGTCTTTGAATTTTCTTTTGAAATGCTATCATCTTCAATTATTTGAAGTTGATCTTCTACAAAGATGAAATCCCTATTGATGATAATCTTATGGGCAGTGGAATCCCACAAGCAATACCCCTTCACTCCATTAAACCCTAAGAATATATATTTCCTTAATTTTAGATCAAACTTCGTTTTTTCTTGAGCATTATACATCACATATATAGGACATCCAAATGAATATTAAGTAGAATAATTAGCGAGTTTATCGATCCACATCTCTATTGGTGTTTTCAACTCAATTACTGTGGATGGACATCAATTTATCACATAACACGCAGTCTTCACTGCTTTTGCCTAAAATGACTTGGGTAAACTTGCAGTCTTCAACATAGCTCTTATTCTTTCTACAAGAGTTCTATTCATTTGCTTTGCCACCTTATTTTGTTGAGGAGTGTATAATACTGTGAACTAGCTTTCGATTCTTTCTTGGTTGCAAAAGGCAAGAAACTTTTTGTCTGTATATTCTATTCCATTATCTGTCCTCAAACACTTGATCTTTTTCTCAAATTCAAGTTCTACATCACTTTGAATGCCTTGAACACTAGAAACACATCTAGCTATCTCTTGATAGGGTACACCCAACTTTTCCTGATGTAATCATCAATAAATAATACAAAGTATTTTGCTCCTCCTAGGGATATATCTGGTGATTCTCAAACATTAGATTATATCAAGTTTAGAATGCATTTGCTTCTAATAATAGAATTACTGAACTTCAATCTATGTTGTTTACTTGTCATACAAAGCTCACAAAAATGTAGATTTATTCTTTTAAGCCCATGAAGCAATCTACATTCGGAGAGAATTTTCAAACCTCATTCAAATATGTGGCCTAATTTGGGATGCCACATCATCGTTGACTCTTCCCCATGGTTGGTTGATGCAACACATGAATCAGCCTCTAGTAGTATTTTTCCTTTAAGCATGTATAGATTTGCAGTAATCATTTCTCCTTTCATGACAACAAGTGCATCTTTGACAATTTTCAAGACCTCATTTTCTATATGGGTCTTATAGCCAAGATCATCCAATTATTCTAAAGGCAATAGATTCTTTTTCAAACCCTTCACATGTCGCACCTCCTAAATGATGCGAACTATACCATCGTACAACTTTATCTTGATTGTGCCAATACCCGTAATTTTCAGAGCATGATCATTACCTATAAATACAGATCCTTCTTAGATAGTTTCATATGTGTGGAACCATTCTTTACGAGAGATCATGTGCTAGGTGGCTACTAAATCTAAAATCCAGACGTCAGCAAACTGTAATTTGCTTTCCACAACAGTGGTTGCTTCACTGTATAAGACGTCACCATTATCTGAGGTACTTGTTACATATCCCTATGAGTTTGATGACTCAGAAGCTTTATTCTTCTTATTTTACCAACACTTACTTTTGGTATGCTCTTTCTTGCCACAATTGTAGCATCTGACATTCTTCTTACTCTTGATTTTGATCTATCATGATTGAGACTCCTACTGGGGTTATGTTCCATTGATCTCTCTTTTATCGTTGATAAAGCCTTTGCTTGTGTACTACTTACCAATCTATCTTTTTTATTCTTCTATCTGCTTTCTTCTTCTAAGACAGCAATTGCGAGCTCATCGAAAACTAGATATTCTTAAATAATATTATTTGTTAGGTTAATAACAAGTTGATCATACTAATCAAGTAGACTTTGAAGTGGAATTTTTGCATGTTCATTTGCCTTTATTATATGATCCAACACTGAAAGTTGAGAAAATAGAGTATTTAAGGTGTTGATATGGTCGGTTATTGCTATAAATTTCGTCATTCGAAGATTACTAAGCTTTCTTTTTAAGAAATTTTGATATGTAGTGACTTGGACTTGTACAATTTTGTTAGAGTATCCCATACCTCCTTAGCCGTCTTCTTCTTCACCACACTTAATAATACACCATCTGCTAAGGCCAGATAGAGATTGATAATTACATTGTCATCCATCTTGTTCCACTCGACGTCATAGTGATCTCAATTGGCCTTCCGTCTATTGCTTGTAAGCAATTATTTTTCCTCAAAATAGTCTTTATCTTTATCTTCCATAATGAAAAATTATTTCCATTGAACTTATCAATTTCAAATTTCCCTACCATCTTTATGAAATATTCACAAGATATCCAATGAACGGTATCGTCAATAGTACCCATATTTCGAAATAATGCATGTATCTATTAATAGTATCTCAGGTAAGTTTTCAAAAAAGAGAGATCTGTCACAATAGACATATTTGAATATCAAGTCTTTTCTAATTAAAACCTTTCTTAGGTATGCTTTTCTACACCACCACACTTATTTCCAATAACTAAGAACAATTCTTTTTCTAATGTAGAAGATCAGACAATACTACAACTACAAAACATACTAAGAATTTTCTAAAGAATTTGTCTAAACCCCTAGTCTCGATTCATAACCTCTTAGTGTTAAAAGATGAATTAGAGAGGTAAACTAAATCTCTACATTAGATTAATTGAATTTCATGGCGTTAGAGATTTATCAACTTAAGATCGACGACGAAATTCGTCAATTATAAAAATTAAGTAACATTACAATAGAATCAAGTTAGTGTTAAGCTAAATCGATTCATCGATTTTGTGAAAGCCATTCTAGAGTTTCACAACAACCAAATTAGCAAGAAAAAGATCAATGAAGAGTAAAGTAATTCATCCATAGATAAGAGACAAGTTAAAGAAAATAAAATGTTGAGTGCACGATTAAGAAAATTTTTACATTAGTTGTTCGTAAGTAATTGACAACTATTAAGCGATTTAAATAAGAGATTGTTGACAATCAAAAATAAATCAAAGGACAAGCTTGATATTCCATAGAACATCAATAAGATATATAAACAAAACACTTAGAAGCCAAGTAGACAAGTGAAGAGTGCAAAGCTACCATAAAACTCAAAAACAAAAGTGATTCCCGTATAGAGTAGGGGAGGAGGGAAAATGATGGTCAAACAAGTTAAACATGAGACTTAAGTGCCATTTTCATGAAGGCTAATCATATATAATGAACATTTAGCAAGATTTCAACAAGAAAAGATGAAAATAGGTGAGAAATAAAGAAGAAAACAGCAGCTGCCAGAGAATAAACAAAACTGGACAGCAGTGAAAAGAAAAGAGAATTTGAGAGGAAGTTGTGTGAAATTAAAAAGAGATGGGGCAAGGATGCAAATTAGAGAAGTAGGAGTAGTATATAAGCAACACTTGGCTGAAAGTTTTCAGCAAACTAAAGTCATTGTCGTGCCTTCACTCAGCTGAAACAGTGAAGCACCAGAAACAGAGCAGCAGAAGTGCAACTGCAGGGCAGAAATTGCAGCAAGGAAAAGTGGAAGAAGACAGCCCCTTTCCAGCCCATCCAAGCCTCAAATCTTCTCTTTAAACCCTCTCCCAAGTCCCTCTCAACTCTTTAAGTCAAGAACCAAGTAAGAAATTAGCTTACTCTTCCTTTTCTTTACAAAAATTTCCAGCAGTGTGCTGAAATTATTTCTGCAGAATTGTGTTGTATGTTGTTGGAGGTTTTGCACTAGAAATGGTGTCAAAACCTAAGTGATTGTTATAGAACCTTAGAGGAGATGTTTTTGAGTGTAAATGATGACTTAGGGTTTTATTCATGGGCTGTTATAGGCCTGAGAATCATAGAAACGAAAATTTGTTTTTCACACACACAAACTAGTTGATAAAAGTTTTGAGTGAATTGTTAGTGTTCAAATGAACAAGTAATGTTTATGTGTGTGTTATGACCATATTAGACAGTAAATAAGCTCTGAAATTTAAAGGTTTTGAACCCAAGTTTGAGCATAAAAATGATTAGAAAAGCATAGGAAAGCATGTGGGAATAAGAGAAGCTCAAGAGAGCTAGTTTTGACAATATTAGTGATTCCCGAACTGAATTTTTAGCTAGGGGAGACCTGACCATATTTGGCTTATTTGGGGGTGTTCTACACCTCAAATGATGCCTAGGAACCATAGAAAACCATAGGTTTTGGAACGGATCGAATCCGATAAAAATTGTGCAAGTTATGCACAAAATAGTGTCGTTAGAGCTCTGAGAAGTGAAACGACTATCCTAATGCAATTTTTATTGCATGGTTTGAGTTTGGTTCATCATTATTAGTTAAATGAAGCTTAGCTATAGAAGAAAAATTAGCGTCGCTAATCCGAAACGGAAAATATACAAAACACGCACTAAACGTGCTAGAAAATGCCCGAAAAAGTGATGTTTTCCTTAGTTTTGACCTAGCAAACGATAATATTTTCCAACGAAATTTTACGTGTGACTAAAAGGTGATATAAGTGAACCATAGGAAGAAGAACGAAGGAAAACAGAGCCCCGAGCAGCGTGCTACCACCTGTTCTGTTATGGGCTGTAAGTTGAGTATTAAAAATGTAATTTTTCGTCCCGAGCCTCCAACGACTAAACGGACCGCGTGGGGTGATCCCTAAGGGTCAAAACTAAAACTTTTACGCAAAAATCGGGATTAGAGAGTCTCGGTTGAGTAGAAACAAGTTAGGAGGATATATAGAGAAAAATGGTCTTAGTTGAGATTCTTGACCTTATAGTTGAGAATTGAGTTTTGTTATTAATAATGATGAGAAAATATTGTGTAGGTGACGAGCCTCGTCGAGACGCTTGACACGGAGTGACGTGGCTTCGAGGTAAGTGGTTCGCCACTTATGAGTGTTTAAATTCTATATCCATTCATGGTTATTCGTAATAGATATTGTAACTAAGTAATAAATGAAAATGAAAAGGATTTTCAATGTTAATGTTCAAGTTAAGCATATAGATTCCTATGGAATTTATATTGTACTAGAAACTAATACTAAGTTGTTATAGAAAGAGTAAAATGAGAAAATTTTCAGAAGATATAAAACTAGTGAGTTTTGTGCTTTTGCACTTGAAGAAATTGATTATAAAACCCATGTATATGCCTTAAGAGGTTATGAGAGTTAGCGCTACGTGACGACGCAGAAAATTCCGTTCGTAGTCGCTCAGAGTATAGAGAAATTAGCACTACGAGACGACGCAGAAAATTCCGTCCGTAGTTGCTCAGTTTCCTAGAAAATATAAGCGCTACATTGCGATGCAGAAAATTCCGCACGTAGTTGGTTAGTTGACAGTTAGCGCTACGAAGCGATGCAGTAAATTCCGCTCGTAGTTGTCCAGAGTTTTAGCACTACAATTGCGATGCAGAAAATTCCGCATTGTAGTTGCTCAGCGATAAGCTTTAGCGCCCTACGTGCGATGCAGTAAATTCCGTAACGTAGTGGTTGAGATAACTTAGTAAGCTTCACGTTGGCGTTAGTTATAATCGCCCGTGATGGTTAGAATGTTTAAAGGATATACATGGGGGTTTTGAAAGAAATCATAAAACAAATGATAAATTGTCATGTTAGTGTATGTGATATTATATCTTCGTTGCACTAACTTATTTGTTTATTTTGTAGTTATTTATATTTCATTGTGTGCCACCGCGGACGACAGGACGTCATCATTTTGTTGTATATATATATAGGTGGGCGATCTATGATATGTGATGAATGTAAACCTTTATGTATGAGATGGATATGTAATTGAGAAACAAATATTCATATTTTGAAATTGTATATTTGTAAATATTCATGCATTTTATATATATGATGCATCTAGATATATTCTACATGAGTTTGTGCTTATGAAAAGAGAATTGGGTGTTGATGTTGCATGTTTGTGGAGAAATGATGATGATTTGTGCATGTTTGGGAATAAAGAAGTTGGGAGGAATTGAGGTTTTAGTCGAAGTGTAAATTTCTTGACAGGTAAATTTTGGTTTATCAAAAATGCAGCCGTTATGCTGCCGAAAATTTTATAAAAATATTTGAAATAGAAAAGCGAAAAATTTTATCACTCTCCACTAGTTTAAAAGAAAACGGAATTTTTGAGACTAAACGAGTAAACCGGTTGAAGAAAGATAGGGTTCGCTTCCCGGATGTCTTCTATCCGACGAGTCGGTTACGAGGAATCCGTTGAAGTGCCCGGCAGGATCCTCCAGACGAGAGCTTAGATAAGGTCTAGGAAGGGTCCTGTCAAGTTGGTATCAGAGCATTGGATTGATGTAGTCCAATCCTGGGGAACTCTCGCGTGTGAATGTAGGGCGAAGCATGACTCTCCGCCCCAGGGCTCTATGGGGATGGGGCCATGGAGTGTTCTGAGAGGTACCATTTGATGCCCTGTGGTTATGGGGCCATAACATGTCAAGTTGGTATCAGAGCCCGGTTCTCGTTCAGTTGAAAGAAAGTGTTAAGAGAAAAGTTTGAGCTATTTCGCACAAATTGTGTGCTAGTTATGCTTAAGGCACGAAGTTATTTTGTGCACGCATCATTTTTCAGATTTTAAGAGTTATGCTTTCATCGATTGCATAATCTAAAGCATAAGTTATAGTACTTGAATTCAGCATATTACGAATGTGCATCAAAGCGAGTTGTTAAGTAAAAGTTTATGCATTGAATTGTGAGTTAAATATTGCATGAAATTATCATGCCAGATTATATTGAGCTAGTTGCTGAACTTGAAATTTTGATTTGTGGCTATTAGTGTACTAGTACACATTTAGCTATGCAGCGTCGAGATCGTCCGAGGACGAGACAGGTAGCCGTAGAGGCACCTCCATCATCAGATGAGCATGTTGACGAGTCCGTCGACGTGCCAGCTAGTTCCTCACACCCAGGGCCGTCACAATCGGTCAGATCAGAGCCTGCCCCAGGACCTACTCCAGGGCAGATGGAGCAGATGGTCCAAATGTTAACCGTGGTCCTTAAGCACTCGCGGGAGACAGGAGCAACTGTAGAGCGCGCCTGCAGGTTAGGCGCGAAGCCATATGATGGGACTGGGGATCCCGAGAGAGCATGGTCATGGCTAGAGATGAATGAAGAAATATTTCAGATCCTAAGATGCACCGAGGATCAGATGGTCATCTTCTCAGCCTTCTTACTGAAGGATCGAGCTAACGATTGGTGGAAGGCGCATCAGAGAGCGCATCCGGGCCGAACATCTTGGGAAGAATTCAAGAAAGAGTTTACAGATAAGTTCTTCCCAAAAGTTTGCAGAAATGCTAAGATTGAGGAGTTTTACAGGTTAGACCAGGGGAACTCTACAGTGACCGAGTATGAAAAGAGATTCTCCGAGCTAGTTCGTCTAGTTCCTTACATTGCGGAGAATGAAGAACAGAAAATCGGCAGATTTATGTCAGGCTTAAATCCCACAATCAGGACTATTGTGACGTCCTCAGAATATACGAGATATGGACAGCTGGTGGAGGCAGCCACCAGAGTAGAGCAGAGCGCACAGACTGCTTTGAAGTCAAAGTCATCATTCAGTCAGAAGCTGAGCAAGACCGGTAGCCATCAGGGAGAGTCTAGCAAAGTGGCCAAGTGTGGGCAGCACCCAGTATGGTCACAGAGTCGGCAGCAGAGTCAGAGACCCCAGACCAGTTAGAGTTCTTTTCGGTCATCAGCAGGGTCCAGGAGCCAGCAGAGCTGGAGGAGCCGACCGTTGTGCGCTAGATGTGGCCGATTACACCATGGTGAGTGCCTTCAAGGCAAGACCGAGTGCTTCAGGTGTGGACAGGAGGGCCACTTCATGAGAGACTGTCCCAGTGCAGTAGCTTTGAGCCCATCAGAGGCCAGATCAGCAGTTCAGGGGCAGATTAGTGGGAGCCATGGACCCGATAGGGGAGGCCCCCAGACTGGAGGAGCTACTAGTGCATGGCAGCCTAGTGGCGGAGCAGGCAGAGGCATACCCCCCAGAGCACCGACAGGTAGACCTCGTAGTCAGGCCGCCAGAGTATATACAGTGACCCAGCAGGCGGCAGATGCTACACTAGATGTGGTCACAGGTACCATCTCTTTATTTGATGTTGATGCTCATGTATTGGTGGACCCAGGAGCCACCCATTCTTTTATTTCTCGAGAGTTCATAGATAGAGTCGGGATAGAGTTGAGTCCGACCAAGTGTAGCATGGTAGTGTCACTTCCCACAGGTGATTCGCTTATTGCGGATAGAGTTTACATGAAAAGTAAGGTGACTATAGCAAGTAATGAGTTCGAGGCTAATTTAATAGTACTCGATATTCATGACTTTGACATCATTTTGGGCATGGATTGGTTATCCAAGCATCGCGCGACTGTAGATTGCTAAAAAAAAAAAAAAAAAAAAAAGTTCAGTTCAGCAAGCCTGGGGAACCAGATGTGATCTTTTGTGGAGAGCAAAAAATACTCTCTACAAGTTTAGTAAGCGTGATTCCTGCGAACAAGATGCTCCGTAAAGCATGTCAGGGGTACTTGGTCTATGCAATAGAAGCTAGCGACAGAGAGCTACAGTTAGCAGAAGTCCCGGTGGTGAACGAGTTCTCTGATATATTTCCCGAGGACCTTTCAGGACTACCCCTGGATAGAGAGATTGAGTTCGATATTGAGCTAGCACTTGGCATAGAACCCATCTCTATAGCTCCGTATCGGATAGCACCAGTTGAGCTAAAGGAATTGAAAGTGCAAAGGGAAGATGTTCCCAAAACAGCCTTCAGAACTAGATATGGGTATTATAAGTTCTTGGTGATGCCATTCGGCTTAACTAATGCCCCAGCAGCCTTTATGGATCTGATGAACCGTGTCTTCAGACCATATTTAGACAAGTTTGTCATAGTCTTCATCGATGACATCCTGGTGTATTCAAGTAGTAGAGGGGACCATGCAGAGCACTTGAGGATTGTATTGCAGACTCTAAGAGAGCCTCAGTTGTATGCAAGTGCCAGTTTTGGCTAGATCGCGTGGCATTTCTGGGACATGTAGTATCAGCAAAGGGTATTTCAGTAGATCCCCAGAAGATAGAAGCTATTGTAAATTGGAAGCCACCTACGAGTGTAACAGAAGTCAGAAGCTTCTTGGGTTTAGCTGAGTATTACAGAAAGTTTGTAGAAGGATTCTCCAAGATAGCTACTCCACTGACCAAGTTAACAAGAAAAGAAGAGAAGTTCATCTGGTCAGAAGCCTGTCAGAGCAGTTTTGATGAGTTAAAGCAAACGCTGACTATAGCACCAGTGCTTACACTTCCCTCAGGAAGTGAAGGATTTACAGTATATTGCGATGCCTCCAGGCAAGGTTTAGGTTGTGTGTTGATGCAGCATGATAGAGTGATAGCTTATGCTTCAAGGCAATTAAAGAAGCATGAAGTGAACTATCCAACACACGACTTAGAGTTAGCAGCTGTAGTGTTCGCTTTGAGAATATGGCGACACTATCTCTATGGAGTACCTTGCAGGATCTTCACTGATCACAAGAGCCTACAGTACCTGTTCACGTAGAAAGACTTGAACATGAGACAGAGGAGGTGGATAGAACTCATCAAAGACTATGACTGCACTATTGAATACCACCAAGGCAAGGCAAATGTAGTAGCAGATGCACTAAGCAGGAAGCCCTCTAGTTCCCTAGCTCAGCTTAAAGCAGAATACTTGCCGATGCTAGTAGAACTGAGATCTATGGGGGTTAGTTTAGAGACAGTAGAGTCAGGTGCTCTAGTAGCAGCTTTTCATGTTCGGCCAGTATTAGTGGACAGGGTTAGAGACTTGCAAGCTCAGGACCAGTATTTGATGAAATTGAGAAGCAAGATAGAGGCTAGACAACCAAGCAGCTTCACCTTACGAGGTGATGGGACACTAGTGTTGGGCCAGAGATTATGTGTCTCAGATGTAATAGAGTTGAAGAAAGAAATCATGGAAGAGGCACACTCATTAGCATATGCGATGCATCCAGGGAGTACTAAGATGTATCGGACTCTGAGAGACCACTACTGGTGGAGAGGTATGAAGAGAGAGATAGCAGAGTTCATATCTAAGTGCCTAACTTGTCAACAAATCAAGATTGAGCATCAGAAACCCGCAGGTTTATTACAGCCTTTATCCATTCCTGAGTGAAAATGGGAAAGGATCACGATGGATTTCATGATAGGACTTCCCAGGACACAGCGTGGACATGATGCCATTTGGGTTATCGTGGATAGATTGACGAAGTCGGCCCACTTCATTGCTGTTAATCAAACCTATTCTCTGGAAAGATATGCACAGTTATATGTAGACGAGATTGTGAGGCTTCATGGCGCACCAGTATCCATTGTATCAGATAGAGATCCTCGCTTCACTTCTCGATTCTGGCCGAAGCTACAAGATGCTATGGGCACCAGATTACACTTCAGTACTGCTTTTCACCCACAGACAGATGGCCAATCAGAGAGAACCATTCAAACTCTCGAAGATATGTTGAGAGCTTGTGTGATGGAGTTTAAGAGAAGCTGGGATAATTACCTAGCATTGATAGAGTTTGCCTACAACAATAGCTATCAGTCTAGTATTGGTATGACACCTTATGAGGCATTGTATGGCAGAAAGTGTAGAACCCCAGTCTGTTGGGACGAAGTGGGGGAGAGAAGATTAATTGGCCCAGAGATTGTCCAAGATACAATAGAGAAAGTAAATATGATAAGAGAGCGGTTGAAGATAGCAAGCGACAGGCAGAAAAGCTATGCGGACAATCGAAGACGAGATCTGAAGTTTGAAGTGGGTGATCAAGTATTCCTACGAGTCTCACCCTGGAAAGGTATTTTGAGATTCGGGAAGCGTGGAAAGTTGAGTCCACGATACATAGGCCCCTATGAGATAGTAGACAAGGTGGGTGAAGTAGCGTATCGATTGAGGCTACCATCAGAGTTAGCCAACATCCATGACGTATTCCACGTCTCTATGTTACGTAAGTACATAGCTGATCCTTCTCACATTTTGCAAGAGCAACCAGTTCAGTTGAAGGAAAACCTGACCTACGAGGAGCATCCAGTAGAAATCATAGATCGTAGAGATCAAGTATTGCGTAATAAAGTGATTCCGCTAGTGAAGGTGCTATGGCGAAATCATGGGGTAGAAGAGGCTACATGGGAGCCCGAAGCACAGATGCGTGCCCAATACCCTCAGTTGTTTGAATAAGGTACACAATTTAAATTTCGAGGACGAAATTTTTATAAGGGGAGAAGAAATTGTAAACACCTAGTCTCGATTCATAACCTCTTAGTGTTAAAAGATGAATTAGAGAGGTAAAATAAATCTCTACATTAGATTAATTGAATTTCATGGCGTTAGAGATTTATCAACTTAAGATCGACGACGAAATTCGTCAATTATAAAAATTAAGTAACATTACAATAGAATCAAGTTAGTGTTAAGCTAAATCGATTCATCGATTTTGTGAAAGCCATTCTAGAGTTTCACAACAACCAAATTAGCAAGAAAAAGATCAATGAAGAGTAAAGTAATTCATCCATAGATAAGAGACAAGTTAAAGAAAATAAAATGTTGAGTGCACGATTAAGAAAATTTTTACATTAGTTGTTCGTAAGTAATGGACAACTATTAAGCGATTTAAATAAGAGATTGTTGACAATCAAAAATAAATCAAAGGACAAGCTTGATATTCCATAGAACATCAATAAGATATATAAACAAAACACTTAGAAGCCAAGTAGACAAGTGAAGAGTGCAAAGCTACCATAAAACTCAAAAACAAAAGTGATTCCCGTATAGAGTAGGGGAGGAGGGAAAATGATGGTCAAACAAGTTAAACATGAGACTTAAGTGCCATTTTCATGAAGGCTAATCATATATAATGAACATTTAGCAAGATTTCAACAAGAAAAGATGAAAATAGGTGAGAAATAAAGAAGAAAACAGCAGCTGCCAGAGAATAAACAAAACTGGACAGCAGTGAAAAGAAAAGAGAATTTGAGAGGAAGTTGTGTGAAATTAAAAAGAGATGGGGCAAGGATGCAAATTAGAGAAGTAGGAGTAGTATATAAGCAACACTTGGCTGAAAGTTTTCAGCAAACTAAAGTCATTGTCGTGCCTTCACTCAGCTGAAACAGTGAAGCACCAGAAACAGAGCAGCAGAAGTGCAACTGCAGGGCAGAAATTGCAGCAAGGAAAAGTGGAAGAAGACAGCCCCTTTCCAGCCCATCCAAGCCTCAAATCTTCTCTTTAAACCCTCTCCCAAGTCCCTCTCAACTCTTTAAGTCAAGAACCAAGTAAGAAATTAGCTTACTCTTCCTTTTCTTTACAAAAATTTCCAGCAGTGTGCTGAAATTATTTCTGCAGAATTGTGTTGTATGTTGTTGGAGGTTTTGCACTAGAAATGGTGTCAAAACCTAAGTGATTGTTATAGAACCTTAGAGGAGATGTTTTTGAGTGTAAATGATGACTTAGGGTTTTATTTATGGGCTGTTATAGGCCTGAGAATCATAGAAACGAAAATTTGTTTTTCACACACACAAACTAGTTGATAAAAGTTTTGAGTGAATTGTTAGTGTTCAAATGAACAAGTAATGTTTATGTGTGTGTTATGACCATATTAGACAGTAAATAAGCTCTGAAATTTAGAGGTTTTGAACCCAAGTTTGAGCATAAAAATGATTAGAAAAGCATAGGAAAGTATGTGGGAATAAGAGAAGCTCAAGAGAGCTAGTTTTGACAATATTAGTGATTCCCGAACTGAATTTTTAGCTAGGGGAGACCTGACCATATTTGGCTTATTTGGGGGTGTTCTACACCTCAAATGATTCCTAGGAACCATAGAAAACCATAGGTTTTGGAACGGATCGAATCTGATAAAAATTGTGCAAGTTATGCACAAAATAGTGTCGTTAAGGCTCTGAGAAGTGAAACGACTATCCTAATGCAATTTTTATTGCATGGTTTGAGTTTGGTTCATCATTATTAGTTAAATGAAGCTTAGCTATAGAAGAAAAATTAGCGTCGCTAATCCGAAACGGAAAATATACAAAACACGCACTAAACGTGCTAGAAAATGCCCGAAAAAGTGATGTTTTCCTTAGTTTTGACCTATCAAACGATAATATTTTCCAACGAAATTTTACGTGTGACTAAAAGGTGATATAAGTGAACCATAGGAAGAAGAACGAAGGAAAACAGAGCCCCGAGCAGCGTGCTACCACCTGTTCTGTTATGGGCTGTAAGTTGAGTATTAAAAATGTAATTTTTCGTCCCGAGCCTCCAACGACTAAACGGACCGCGTGGGGTGATCCCTAAGGGTCAAAACTAAAACTTTTACGCAAAAATCGGGATTAGAGAGTCTCGGTTGAGTAGAAACAAGTTAGGAGGATATATAGAGAAAAATGGTCTTAGTTGAGATTCTTGACCTTATAGTTGAGAATTGAGTTTTGTTATTAATAATGATGAGAAAATATTGTGTAGGTGACGAGCCTCGTCGAGACGCTTGACACGGAGTGACGTGGCTTCGAGGTAAGTGGTTCGCCACTTATGAGTGTTTAAATTCTATATCCATTCATGGTTATTCGTAATAGATATTGTAACTAAGTAATAAATGAAAATGAAAAGGATTTTCAATGTTAATGTTCAAGTTAAGCATATAGATTCCTATGGAATTTATATTGTACTAGAAACTAATACTAAATTGTTATAGAAAGAGTAAAATGAGAAAATTTTCAGAAGATATAAAACTAGTGAGTTTTGTGCTTTTGCACTTGAAGAAATTGATTATAAAACCCATGTATATGCCTTAAGAGGTTATGAGAGTTAGCGCTACGTGACGACGCAGAAAATTCCGTTCGTAGTCGCTCAGAGTATAGAGAAATTAGCACTACGAGACGACGCAGAAAATTCCGTCCGTAGTTGCTCAGTTTCCTAGAAAATATAAGCGCTACGTTGCGATGCAGAAAATTCCGCACGTAGTTGGTTAGTTGACAGTTAGCGCTACGAAGCGATGCAGTAAATTCCGCTCGTAGTTGTCCAGAGTTTTAGCACTACAATTGCGATGCAGAAAATTCCGCATTGTAGTTGCTCAGCGATAAGCTTTAGCGCCCTACGTGCGATGCAGTAAATTCCGTAACGTAGTGGTTGAGATAACTTAGTAAGCTTCACGTTGGCGTTAGTTATAATCGCCCGTGATGGTTAGAATGTTTAAAGGATATACATGGGGGTTTTGAAAGAAATCATAAAACAAATGATAAATTGTCATGTTAGTGTATGTGATATTATATCTTCGTTGCACTAACTTATTTGTTTATTTTGTAGTTATTTATATTTCATTGTGTGCCACCGCGGACGACAGGACGTCATCATTTTGTTGTATATATATAGGTGGGCGATCTATGATATGTGATGAATGTAAACCTTTATGTATGAGATGGATATGTAATTGAGAAACAAATATTCATATTTTGAAATTGTATATTTGTAAATATTCATGCATTTTATATATATAATGCATCTAGATATATTCTACATGAGTTTGTGCTTATGAAAAGAGAATTGGGTGTTGATGTTGCATGTTTGTGGAGAAATGATGATGATTTGTGCATGTTTGGGAATAAAGAAGTTGGGAGGAATTGAGGTTTTAGTCGAAGTGTAAATTTCTTGACAGGTAAATTTTGGTTTATCAAAAATGCAGTCGTTATGCTGCCGAAAATTTTATAAAAATATTTGAAATAGAAAAGCGAAAAATTTTATCACTCTCCACTAGTTTAAAAGAAAACGGAATTTTTGAGACTAAACGAGTAAACCGGTTGAAGAAAGATAGGGTTCGCTTCCCCGATGTCTTCTATCCGACGAGTCGGTTACGAGGAATCCGTTGAAGTGCCCGGCAGGATCCTCCAGACGAGAGCTTAGATAAGGTCTGGGAAGGGTCATGTCAATTTATGGCTCTGATAATACTGTTATGATGACCTTATATTATTTTAATTCTAGTGTAAATTTGAAATCGAGAATAATATGAAAGAAATTCGAAGTAATAAAATAAAAATATAGTAAACACGAGATTTATTAGATAAAACTCTCAATGTGAGGGAAACATAGACTATAAGAATTTTATTAAACCAATAACGATACAACCTCTCTCTAAAATTTTAGGAGAGAACTACGGAGAAAAGAACTCTCAAATACACTTGAGATTTTGGAAATGGGATGATAAATTACAATGTTCAATTGCCTATTTATAGGCAATATGTGAAGGTGGAAATCAATTTGCTCAACCACTAAGTAGTTGAGGCAATGGTGGTTAAAAAATTAATAAGGGTGGTGTCAATTGGCTTCCAATTCTTCTCATGATTAAGCTAGCTCCCATATACATGTTTATTGACTTTAAGGCAACAAATGTGGCTCCACTGCCATATACAAATATGGCTTCACCAAGTCAATAACAACTCCATTTCTAGCCAAAGATGGCTTCACCTCTCTTAACATTTATTACTTAAAAAAATGAATTTGAAGATGGTATAAACAACAAATTTGAATCAGCTCTTTTGAGTTTCGATTAAAAGAGGATTCAAATCCGCAACATAAGCAATTTGATGATTATTGTGCCTAACTAGAAGGATTTTTTAATTTTTAATTACTTTACTCACAATTTTTGGACGTGGTTCTACCATCTATATAAGAAGGCATGATTGGCTATGTAAAAGACGTAGTCAAAGAGGAGGAGTGATTTAGTTGTTTTCTTCAAGTATATTATTCCGTTCTCTATTGATTTCTAATGTTAATAATAATCGGACAGGTGAATTATGTTCTTGCTTCCTTTGATAGGTATTAATTTTTGGATATTTATTAATTTGCTCTCATAAAATTAGCGTTTTCGTCTTGTACCATTAATGTTATGTGGTCCAGGTATTGACTCATTATATATATTCAATGTCATGTTTGTTGCATGCACTGAGACGGAATGTTGGTAGATACGTCGAGAGAGATTTCTAAACAATGTATCTAATACCTTTTGAAAGGTGTTCTGACGTATATAGATATGAACCGACGTTTGTGCACAGTTTGAATTGAATTTGTGTTCAAACCTTGAGTCTGTTTTCGTGTTGTTTAATATTTCTGTTTGTTTTTATTTTTATTTAGCTGCAAAATTCGGAGTTATCGTTGTACAGTACTAAGCTCGCAGGCTGCGGTGGTGCATTGCATGTGTCCACAAACAAAGCATATTAGATGGAAAACAAGACAAAATTCACTTCTGCTCCTGCCTCCAGAAGAATCACACGTAGGCTTCAACCTTTCAATGGCAAAAAGAAGTAGATATATCTAAACTTATCAACCTCAAAGCATCTTCCAGAAATTAGATGGGGAGTAATGTAGTAATGAGAAACAGGCCGGTGATAGAGATGGGGAGTAATGAAGTAATGAGAAACAGCAGGTGATACTGAGAGGTTATGTGTCAGGTTTCCCAAAAGAATCTGACACGTATGTCAAACCCAGTACCATGAGACTGAGGCTCCCACAGAACCGAAAAGGGGTCGTTTTGGTGAAGAATCTTTACTTGTCTTGTGATCCCTATATGAGGATTTGTATGGGGAACATCCAGGATGCTGAATTTGGCAACTTCACCCGCGGTTATGTAATATTCCTTATAAGAGCTTTGAGTGTCATGTACTTTCTGTTAAAGAATTGTCATCTATGGACTATGGTAGTCCTTTATTTATTTGTTAATCTATTGAATTTCTGTTATTTAGGCCTCAAGAAAACAAAAGCCACAGCCTATAAGTTCTTTTGTTACTCATATTACAGACTTTGAAAGCACTTTTTTGGTGGTTAATTAATTATATATTAAGTGGGTTTTTCAAGTTGTTATTTCATTTTTATAGTCCCTATTAGATGTGTATTTGAGAGAGGACATAGAAAGTATATTAAATTATTGTGTATGAAATACAAATAAAGCATGTTGTTCGAAAGAGAATGAAAAAAAAAGTTTAGGTCCTTATCAAACTTCTGCGCATCAAGAACCTTCTTTAATATGTAATTTTTGAACTTTCTTAAACAACATAAACGAAATCATGAAAGATGATTCTGTTTTCTCTGTTTTGTTTTTAGCTAAGATTGTAGTTCTGATTTTTGTCAAAATTTCTGGCAGCCAATAAATGGGTTTGGAGTGTCAAAAGAAGTGGATTCAACCTTCAAGGAAGGTGACATTGTCTGGGGAACAACAGGATGGGAAGAGTATAGTATCATCACAACTCCTGAAAGACTCTTTAAAATCCAGTATACTGATGTACCCCTTTCCTACTACTCTGGAATTCTCGGTAAGTACTATTCTAATGACATTTGACAGTACATCTTATACAACTATAAGAGATTTCACTAGCAACTCTAGTTTAACATATAATTTCATTAAGTTTAAGAATTAGAAAAAAACAGCTTGTTTCACGATAATACATATATATATTTTTATAGGAATGTCTGGTTTGACAGCTTATGTCGGTTTTTTCGAGATTTGTACTCCTAATACCAGAGAAAACGTTTTCGTATCAGCAGCATCCGGTGCAGTTGGTCAGCTTGTTGGACAATTTGCAAAATTTATGGGTTGTCGTGTTGTTGGAAGTGCTGGAACTAGAGAAAAGGTAAGCTAGTAGTAAGCCATTGTCCGCACTAGATACATGCAACACAACAACTATCAAAGATGTAAGTAACCTGGTCTTTATATTAACTAACTGTTTGCACATAGTTGAAATCTTCATTTTAACAAAATTGAGACTTGAATGTGACCATTCCCTGCTTCTTCATATGTGTATATAATCATACTCTTACTTACAGAGAAAGTGACCATTCCATTGTTTTAAATTAGGTGGAAATATTGAAGAACAGGTTTGGCTTTGATGGGGCTTTCAATTACAAGGAGGAGCCAGACTTGAGTGTGACCTTGAAAAGGTCAGTTTATGATAAGCTAATGTGAAGCTTTAGTGCCTCATTGTTTTATTCATTTTAAACTCATATTGGTTTGTGAGTTGGTCTTCATATGCAATATATACATGTATAATGTTTGTTAAACTTTTTGCACATAGTAGTAGTGCCTTCAAACAGAATCAGATTCAGTTTACTTAGTTTTCTGAGAGGGTCCTGCACTCGATCAGATTGAATTTTGTATTTATATATGCAATATTTATGCAATTGTTGATTGTTGATTTGACTATTTCAATCAGGCACTTCCCAGAAGGCATTGACATATACTTTGACAATGTTGGGGGCAGACTACTGGATGCAGCACTCCAAAACATGAGAGTAAATGGTAGAATCTGTGTAACCGGAATGCTATCCCAGTACAACCTTGAACAGCCTGAAGGCATCAAAAGTTTGATGTATCTTGTCTTTAGGCGGATTCGGATGCAAGGATTCGTGGTTTTCGATTGCTGTAGTGTGTACCCAAGTTCTTGGACATGATGCTGCCATACTTGAGAGATGGGAAGCTTGCTTATTTGGAAGACATTACTGAAGGAATTTTGAATGGCCCTGCAGCTCTCATTGGTATTTTTCATGGTCAAAGTTGTGGTAAAAAAAGTTGTTGCAGTTTCTAGAGAGTGATCAACAGCTTTTTAATTTTTTTTTCGTACTTTTTTCATCATGAACATATTTAGTTTGACGTGAAATTAAACATAAGAAAAAGGAATCTCAATTTTTGTGAAATCTCTTTCTGTGTTGGAGTTGATTGAAGGATTTCCTTTACAAGGTTGGTTGAGGAGGCAGAGTTGATCTCTAACCTCTGGCTTTTGTTATAAGTGTTTAAGTACTATTGTTGGATTCTTTATTAATGGCTGAAATTTTTTGGTCTAGTGACTTCTAATACGATTCTAGAACCAGCTTAACCAAAGGTGATCATATTGGAGTCCCTCTTGTCCAGAGTTTGAATACTTTTTTGAGCTTAGTCCATGTGAAAAGTCAATCAATCTTGAATCTGAGTAAATACTGGAAGTACTTAAAGATTGTGTTGTGTTTTACTACAAGAATTGAAATTGGCTGAATCTGTAATGGAATTTTTTTTTTTTTTTTTTAAATCTTCCATCAATCAATTAATTAAATTTGGATTGCAATTAAGGGAGTGATTGATGGAAGTAAATTTGGCAAAACATATGTTTCCTAATCACTACAATTAGGGCTTCAAGCTATAGACATATATATATATATATATATATATATATTTCTATTCACAGCAGCCAACACTTCCTCTTGAAAAATTATATACATTATTCAAAATTTTCTTCTTAACAAATTTGAACCCTTAACCATAACAACATCGGAGATCAAAGTTGATTTTGAAAGTGTTTGGGAATCAAGTAGATTTTCTTCCCTTTCATTCATTTTGTTTTTTTTTATTAATATTAAGTCATGGTATGATAGGCTTATGGTATCATACTATTTAAGTTTTGAGTTATTTCAAGGTTAGATTAAAATTTTATGGATTATTTTAGAAGAATTAAAGGCTGTTGGAAATTTTGCTTCCCAATAGGCCTGTTAGTTTTGTTTTATTGTTTGAATAGACAAATCAATATATAAAATTATGAAATTTAGTATGAATTCTCTTTAGGATGTTAGGTTATAGTCTAAAAAATTTCATCATCATATAATAAGTGTACAATTAATTAGAAATTTTTGTTTAACTTTGACTCAATGAAACAAATATCTACACAACACGAACTAGGTGGAAACGTGATTTGTTTTTTCAGACATGCATTTGATGTTATTTCGGTCTCATTAAATTTCTAGAGGAACAATTATGAATCTTCTTTAAGATATTAAATTTTCAAGGATTTTTATGGAGAGATTTAATTTTAAAAATTCTACTATTTAGGGTTGTACAATTTCGAAACTGATGTTGATACAGTCTTGACTTGGATTCAGAGATTTAAATTGATAGGTTAATAGAAACATTTAAAGCTAGAAATTTTTATGACATATATTCTCCTCTTTAGACATATATATGTGTTTTTAGGACGATTATTTTATATACAATTCATCAAAACTTAAGAAAATGTACTGCATCAATAGAGACAGTGTTGATAGTAATGAATCTTAATGATACTTGGAGTTTGATTAATTTAGTAAAGTGTAATTTGTGTTAAGCTAATGTTAGTATAACATTTATAAGATGATATGTCGAGTTTTAATGTACTTTTGACTAGTCTAGAGTAATTTATAAAGTTATAAATTTCTATAAATTTATATAAATGAGTTTCGTTATGTGATTTTATGTCGATAAGTGAGATTATTTTGTAAAGTTATTTTCTTTATTGAGATAAGAAGAAGAAGTAAGTGAACGTCATGCATTAACTTAACATATTATCAATTCAACTTTAAAAAAATTATTGATTAGTCATTTTAAACAATCAAATAAAAGTTTGGGTTTTTCAATGTTACTTTTTATTATATTCTATTTAAATAATTTTACATCCTCAAACATATGTCTTTTGTACATTATTTGATTGTATTAAAATTATTGTCTTCCTATTTAAAAAGTGTGATATGTTTTATCGAAAATATTTCTTTATATTTTAAAAGTATGATATATATTCCACTTATCCAAATAAAGAAAAAACTTTACAAAATAATCCCATTTATCAACCTAAAATTACATAACAAAATTCATTTATATACATTTATAAGTATTCATAATTTCATAAAAAAGTCTAGACTAGTCAAAGGCACATTGAATCTCAACATATCATCTTATAAATATTATACTAACATTAGCTTAACACAAACCACACATTACTACCAATACAGTCCACTTGCTAAATTTTTAATAAATTGTATGTAAAACCAATTATCCTAAAATGCATACATATGTTTTAAAGATCTAGAATATATGTCATAAAAATTTCTGGCCGTAAATATCTTTGTTGACCTATCAATTTAAACCACCAAATTCAAGCCAAGACTATACAGACAATAATTTCAAAACTAAACAACCCTAAATGCCCAAATTTTTAAAATTAAATCTCTTCATTAAAATTCTTGAAAATTTAATGGCTTAAAGAAGACTCATCATGGTTCCTAAGAAATTTAATGAGACCAAAATAACATCAAATGCATATCAAATTTTTTTTAAAAAAAAAAAAAATCACATTTCAGCCTAGTTCATGTTATCTAGATTTTTGTTTCATTGAGTCAGAGTCAAACAAAAATTCCTAATTAATTACATATTTATCATACGACAACGAAATTTTTTACTATAACCTAACATTCTACGAAGCATTCATACCAAATTTTTTAATTTTATACCTTGATTTGACTATTCAAACAATCAACAAAGTTGATAGGTCAATTAGGAAGCAGAATTTCTAGCATCCCTTAATTCTTCTAAAATAATACATAAAATTTTAATGTAACCTTGAAATAACTCAAAACTTAAACAATATGATACAATAAGTCTATCATAGCATAAACTTCTAATATATATATATATATATATATATAAAGAAAGGGGAAGAAAACCTATTTGATTCCTAAACACCTTCAAAATCAATATTAATCTCCGATGTTGCTATGGTCAAGGATTCAAATGTGTTAAAGAAGCAGAAAACTTTTGAATAAAGTATTGTTATATATATTTTTCGGACTCAGTAAATTGGCTGGTAAAAGCCTAGTTTAGGCCTGATAAGAAGGCCTGATAAGGTTAACCCAGTCAAAGCCCATCAGACGAGGCCCAGTATCGATTCTAAGCCCAGCGAGCTCTTTAGCTCGCTCAGGTAATTTCTTTAGCTAGCATCAACAGACCTATAAGCACAATCAGGATGCAGCTCGCCTCATGCACAGCTCGTCTCTTAGCGAGCTCGAGCTCGAAACCGCCATAGACAGTAGCTCGCTCAAGAGCGTAATAAATGCAGTATCTTCCAGAAATATGCAGTTGCCTAATCCGATCATGATTCTCTCACCAAACAAGGTTGTTACCCAATCAAACTATGATTCCCTCATCAGATATGAAAGTTTATTCAAATTCAAATCAACCTTATTTCAAGATAATTATGACAATTTCCTGATATTATTTCAACCGAATAGGAATTAACGTTAATTTATAATTCATTTTCTGTTTTTTCTGATTTCATTTAAATAATTTGGAAAGTGTAATTAATTCGGAATTCTTTTCCTATTTTATTGCAATCAGAATTGTAACGCTCCTTTTCCCTATAAATAGGGGTTAAAACCATTGTAACAGATATACAATATTGAATAATATACTGTCACTCTGCAGAGATTTAGAGAGACAGTCGTGGACGTAGGCTTAATATTACTGAACCACATAAAACGCTCGGTGTCCCCTTATCTCGTTAGGTTATTTGCTGTGTTATTATCTTGGATTTTTGTGCTTTCTCACATTGATTGTAGGTATTAGGCATTGATTACTCGTCGATCGAAATTCAACGTCGACAAGTATATATATTTTCTAGATTGAGATTTGGTTGTTATGAATAAAGAAAATAAGTATGTATATGTGGCTTCAAACTCTAATTCTAGCGATTAGGAAATAAATGTTTCATTACCAATTCAACTTCCATTGATGACTCCCTTTATTGCCAAATTTTTGGGCCTACTTAGGCCAAAAAGGAAGAAATCTTATAATTAATTATGTGATGAAAATTTTCTATTAAAAAAATAAAAGTTTCCATTACACTCAGATGAGACTTGAATTTCACCATTTAAATAAAGGAAAGATATCCAACACCACGCGGGCACACCTTCCTGTCACATCATTGAAATTTGAACATATAAACCAAGAAATTCTCAAACTAAAATTTTTGGTTTTATTTAAAAACAAATTACAATTTAACTATCCAGTTCAAATTCTAATTTGAATGGAATAACACTTTCGACGTTTTTACAATTCAACTCCCTACTATTGGTAAGATTCTGTTATATTTGACAGTAAACAGTATCAAAGTGATGAAAAGATGAAGTTACCCTTAATAATTGAAGTTGATCTGATTGATTGAACAAAAAGTAGAAAAAATAAAAAACTAAAAACTAAAAGTTAAATAAAAATACCAAAATAAATAACTATTTTTATTTGGCCAATGGTGGAGATTAATTAGAAAAGCATCAACCCAAATCATCTTCTCTCTCTCATCTTCAACCAAATCATCATCAACTAAAAAATCTCCGAACCAGAGTTCAATCACCAAAAATACCCTCAAAATACAAAAAAAAAAAAAAAAAACACAAAATTCCCCCCAAAAAAAATCATCTTCAAGCTCTTGTCCTTTTCAACATCAACTAGAATTAATTTAAAAAAAAAAAAAAAAAAAAGTTCAAACACCCAGTTTTGGGTTTCCAATGGAAACCCATAATCGTCATCATCAACTGATGATTCTGGATGTTTGAGTTTCCATTGGAAACCTATCAATTGACGATTTTGTGTTTCCAAAGGAAACCTAGAATCATCAATCGATTGGTTTTCAGTGGAAACTCAAAACTAGAAACTAGAAACTCATCGATTGACAGTGACCAAAATCCCTAAACAAATTCATCAACGACAACCCACCACACCCATCCATAATCACCCATCAAACACATCCATCAAACAATCAAATGGTGGCAAATGGGAAAGAAGTAGAGGTCAAACGGCAGCAAATGGGGAAGAAAAAGAGGAGTAGGTCAGTGATGGGAAAAAAGAAAAAGTGGATGTCGGCAAAGAGAGAAGGAGAGGGAGAGAGAGCTGCTGAAGTTAAATGGAAGAAATGAGATTTATATGTATATATATATTCTAATTAGTTAATTTTCACTGTCTATCTTTAAATAGACAGTCGAAATTAAAGAAGGATGATGAAAATTTAATAAATTTTTTTATTTAAATTTAAGATTTAATTTGTTTATTAATTTTTTAATTACTTAATTTTTAAAGTAAGGTCAAAAGATCAATTTTTAAAATAGTAAATAATGATAGAGATAAATTGTAATAGCATCAAAAGTATTACTCCGTTTGAATTAAAATTTAAATTTAGTAGCAAAATTGTAATTTACTTTTATTTAATTTGTAATCCAGTCGGGGTT
Source organism: Litchi chinensis (assembly GCA_019925255.1). Taxonomy (NCBI): domain Eukaryota; kingdom Viridiplantae; phylum Streptophyta; class Magnoliopsida; order Sapindales; family Sapindaceae; genus Litchi; species Litchi chinensis. The sequence goes on from CM034461.1 coordinate 16,211,705, forward strand.
TAGAATCTCAGCTAAAAAGGGGTGGGAACAACAAGACAATGGATAGAAAGAAGAAGACGACGATAGTTCAACAGTTTGAGGAGACACGTGTCCAAACTGAAGACCACAAAAGGTGTGAAACGCGTTGGACATAAGCTGCCGCATGTGCATCTGTCATTTTAATGTCTCGTTCCCTACCGGACGCAACTGGACCCTACCTACACCTAAGTACAATGGATTACTGCTTTCATTTGCTGTTTCAAGTAACAAATCCGAGTATCATTAAATCTCATATTTTGCATAGTGTTCATAAAGGTGTATTACTAGAGTTTTATTTATACAGTCATTCGAGTATTCATAAAGGTGTATTACTAGAGTTTTATTTAATAGGATTAGCTAGAAGTAATCATTCCAAGTGTATTACTGGAGTTTTATTCATACATTAATTCGAGTTGTATTATTAGAGGCTTGTGTGAATAGAATTAATTTAAAAAAAAAAAAAAGACTGGACACTTCCTGGCTTGGCTGGCACTTTCCCAAACATTTTCTACATTCCTCATCGGTTTCATCTCATGCAACCCACACTACACACCCTATGACCCCGACCCACATCCATTATTATAATATATACATACGCTTCTCTTCTTTGCTTTCATTACAAACGTTGGCAGAGATGGTGAGCAACAAGCAGGTCATATTGAACAACTATGTGTCTGGTTTCCCAAAAGAAACAGATATGTCTCTGACAAGTAGCTCCCTAGAGTTGAAGCTGCCTGAGGGTTCAAATGGGGTTCTTGTGAAGAACTTGTACTTGTCATGTGATCCCTACATGCGCCCCAGAATGCAGAAGTTGGAAGGCTCTTATATTGACTCCTTCAAACCAGGCTCGGTTAGTCACACTTTCTCTGATTATTTGTGTTGTTTTGGCTTATTATAACAGTCTCTTTGTAAAAGGTTTTTTTTTTTTTATTATTATTATTTATTATAATTTTTTTAATAATAATTTGTTTAAATGGTGTAGCCTATATCTGGACATGGAGTAGCCAAGGTTTTGGATTCTGGGCATGAAGGGTTCAAAAAGGGTGACTTGGTTTGGGGATTCACTGGCTGGGAAGAGTATAGTCTTATCACAGCACCAGAGGCTTTGTTCAAAATTCAACACACAGATGTGCCTCTCTCTTACTATACTGGAATTCTTGGTAAGCCAAGCATGTTCAATTCATTTCATTGATTGATAGTGCTAACTTTATAATTATTAGACGGAGAAAGTCAAGTTTGTCTCTGTTTATTTGACATTTGAGTTTCAATGGAATGTGTGGACTTTGTTTAAGTGATGGCTCAGTTGTTTGAGCCATTTAATTTGTGTTTGTGTATGGGGTGTGGAGGGGTGGGGTGTGTGGAAATAGTCTATCTTTTTGTAGGTAATGTCATGCAACTACTCACTAAAGTTTGTTTTTTATTATTTTATTTTATTTTATATTTTGATCACAGAAGTTTGTTTTATTTTGTTACATTGATTGAACCAAATTCTTACCAATCCCTGATTCAAGTGGGATTTAAACTTGATTATCGGACCATTGCAACGATTAATCTGTGTGAATTGTGAATCTTCGTTGTTACATATAGTGTTACCGCTAGTAGTTGTGAGTTAGTCCTGCCTCCTTGCTCATATTCATGTAGCCCCAAATTAACTGTTACAATGTCTGGTCAAGTTAAATTTATAAAACATTGCTCTCTTATTTGTAGAGCTAGAGTTTCAGTACATAGTCCTATAGGATACTGATGTTCCATTAGACTTACCTAGGAACCAGATAGCAAGGACTGAAGATAGCTATGCAAAAACAAGACCTCTGAAGTAACAACTTAGTTTACTTTCTCACAAAGAACTAGATATGAATCATACAAAAATGACTATTGATGTAGAAGAATGAAACAAATGTTGAGTATCAAATAATGTAATTTCTAATAATTGGTGTGGCAGAGTACTGTAATGTGGTTCGGAATGCAAGATACTTGATTTTTTAAACCAAAAAAAAAAATGTACTTCAAATGAATTGTATTGACAATCAAGAAGTTTGCTTTTAGTGTGCATATGGCTTGAGTTAATCTTTGCTAGACTTTGTTCTTCTTAGTATTGAGACTTATTAATAATAATAGAGTTTGAAGGAAATCATCTTTTTCGTGTTATATTACTGTAATTTTAACCATTTAAAATTAGACATGTTATGGGCATTCTTTTCTTGTTATGTTCACAAGTGGATAGCCAAAATTGACTGATTTGTTCTGACTTTATTTTTGTAGGTATGCCTGGTATGACTGCTTATGTTGGGTTCTACGAGGTCTGCTCTCCCAAAGCAGGAGAGTATGTTTTCGTTTCAGCAGCTTCTGGTGCAGTTGGTCAGCTTGTTGGGCAGTTTGCAAAGCTGTTGGGTTGCTACGTTGTTGGAAGTGCTGGAAGCAAAGACAAGGTATGTAATTAGTCTAGGGGTTGATTGTCGCTATATTGGTTTCAAACTCTTTTAACTTAGAAGTTAAACTCATCAACTGGCTTGTAACATTTGTTTTGTTTGTTTTGCCTTTTTATACAATTTTTTTTTTTTTAATTATATATATCGTCTTTCCAATCTTTATTCAAACAATAGGTAGATCTACTCAAGAATAAGTTTGGATTTGATGAAGCCTTCAACTATAAAGAAGAAGAAGATCTCAATGCAGCCTTGAAAAGGTTAGTATCAATATTTTTTGTAGTTGAAAAAAGCATATAACTATGAATTAATTAAAGGCAAAACACTAGAGCAGAACATGGCCACAAATTAAAAGCTAAGTAACGATATCTTATGATTTAAAGCTTTAACTAGAAGTACCCCATTAACAAGATCAATCATTTTGTTCTCTCTCTGAGGAAAGGAATGCCTATAGGAAAGAAAAGTAGAAATTGTCTCAAATAAGAATTAAACTTAAATTTTCATAACCGTGACTGATGAAGCTTTACCTATTTAGGAATTTAGAATAAATGATCCAACACTTAATTGATACGTTATTCTTTTATTCTGAGTAATGCGCAAGGGTGTTTTTATAAGCCTGCATATGAAAAATGTTAAAAGTACAATCACCTAATGTGCTCTTCAAGATAGTCGATCGTTTTTTGTTTGACACGTGCTTTGCTTTAGACGTTAAATGCAAAAATGCTGTTCCACTAATCTAAAATATTCATTATTTATTATTTAGATACTATATTGTCATGAGTGAATGTTTGTTGACCCAGGAAGAGGAGCTGCCTCAGGCATTTCTTGTCTGGCACATTAAATGTTTATTCCTTATATGCTAAAGACTACCCTGTTGTTTTGCTAGGTACTTTCCTGAAGGAATTGATATATACTTCGAAAACGTTGGGGGAAAGACGCTTGATGCAGTGCTGCTCAACATGAGGCTACATGGTCGAATTGCAGTGTGTGGAATGATCTCGCAGTACAACCTTGACGAACCAGAAGGGGTGCACAACTTGATGTCTCTTATTGCTAAACGAATTCGAATGGAAGGATTCATGGTTACTGATTACTATCATCTCTATCCAAAGTACCTTGAAATGGTCCTTCCTAACATCAAAGAAGGGAAAATAGTATATGTGGAAGACATCGTTGAAGGCCTCGAAAATGCTCCGGCGGCTCTTGTCGGTCTGTTCTCTGGCCGGAATGTTGGGAAACAGGTGGTTGCAGTTGCTCGGGAATGAATTTTAATAGATCTTTTAGTTTTTTGTGATCTGTACTTCTGCACCTTATATAAATTGGCTGAGAAAATGTTACATGTTTTAGCAGAGAAATAATTTTGATTTTGCTTTGCTTTAATTTCAATAGAATTAATTATAGAATGATTTTTTACGGGAGTTTGTTCAAAATAGTTTGAAATAACATTAATGATAGATAAGATAAACTTTTTCTAAACCCATTAAGTACTTTAAATCATTTGTGGCGTTATTCTATGCCACCTTTAACCTTACAAGGGAACAAGTTTTTCTAGTTTCTGAAACTCTATAACTTTAGAGACCATGTGTAGTGAGCTACTTTATATAGTTGTTGATGTAGGGGTCATTATCAGCTTCTTGGGTGCTAGCAATTTGCAAAAAAGTTAAAAGACAGACGAGTTACCTTGACATTGAATTGGTGCCGGCTAAAAGCTCTTCGACTCTTAAGTTATTAATGTGGTAGGAGGATGAAGGAAAATGTAAAACATTGAAATGTAAAGAGCAAGAATAAATATTGATGTAGTGATAAAGACAGTAGGAGCTTAAGTTGAAGGTAGTTGCTTTAATCGTTCAAACTTTTGCTGAGTTCAATATAAAATTTGGCAAAGTGATGGTATAGATGTGGAAGATCCCTCTTTTTCTCATTGGTAGCTCTCTCTTTTATAAGTAGGAGTTGCCCATTGGCGGGCAATAACTGGCTTTGAGGTCAAGGGATTGGATCCTTTGATCTTAGCCTTATTACTTTACCGCAATTAAAGCCAAACAACATTCAAAAAGAGATCTTTTATGTTATATTTGAAACATAGGATTTGAGATTCAATATCTCAAACTCTCAAATCCCACGTCTAGAGAAAAACTGAAGAACAATGGGTTTGAGATTCAAACTCTTTCATTTCATAATCTTTTAGGAATTTTTATTCTCAACCAAAATGGTGAATTTTGGTGGGAATGAGATTTCTCATTTCTCATATCCTTTCTCTTCTCTCACACCTCCATCTATCTCTTTTTCTCCCACCTTCTCTCCTTCTTTCATCACACATTCATAGAACCAACAACACTCTTTACCTTTCTCTTTTTTTTTTTTTTTTTCTATATATATATATATTTTTTTTTTTTCATTGGGTATTGTCGACGCCTGAAATTGGTCAACCTGGAGATTCCTTGACCCATACTACAACTCTGATAATAAATGAAAAATAAATAATGATGAAGGTTAGTGAAAATAATAAAGAAGCAATTAAGGAGTAATTAAGAACGAAAGAAACAGAGGAAGAACATTGTAAAGGCAAAGATTTTTACGTGGTTCGGCAAGTGTGCTTATATCCACGGGTCACTCTGAATGTATTTTGACAGAGTGATGGTAATACTAGCTTTAACTTGTTTTTTACAAAAGTTTTCACCCCTATTTATAGAGAGAGAGGGATTGCAATAGAGTGTAACACACGCCACAAAGTAATTATGATTTTAACAACTCTGACTTGACCATACTGAATTAATGGCTATTGAATTATTTTTCTTACATGTCCATGCCTACATTAAATGCTTATATAAAGTCTTCACTGCATTAATCGCACAGCCGTCACTGCATTAAATGTCACTCTGGATCAGAGACTGTAGAGATTGTGTCGGCATAAAATTGAGAAATTAGAACGATCTGACATTAGTTTCTTAGGAGACTTCTTGGCACGAGCTTAGCGATCTGACTTGTTAACCTTCGCGAGCTAAAGATGCACTGAGGTAGACCTTAACATAAATGCGAGCTGAGAGCGCGTTAAGGTAGATCTAGCATAAACACGAGCTGAAGAATCCAGCGAGCTCGTCATTACGACTTGAGGATTGGGCTCTTTAGGCCCTTCGCCACTATACTTAACCTTTGAGCCTTTAGTGACATATTTGTCCATGTTGTAAAAATTGCCATAATAGGTATCTGGTTCTAGAAAATGAACCTAGAACCTAGAGCCATCAGGTCCAAAGATGGACCTAGAAAAGGTTCGACGAACCTAGAACCACTATCTAGAACCCGATGGTTCTAGGTTCATTGAACCTAAAACCACTACATGCGCATCCTCGTATTCTTATTTTATTTATCTATTTATTTTTTAAGTTGATGTTTTAATGTTTTGATGTCACTGATGGATTTTGTTGGTGTTGATGATGTTGTTGTGAGAAATAATGATATTGATAAATTAGATTGATAATACTGATGAACTGTGGGTGGATGATGTTGAAGACAGTGGGTTAGAGATGAATTGGCGGTTGTTTTTAATTTTTTTAAAGATTTTTTATAAAATTAATTTTATATAAAAAAATTAAATTAATTTTATGTTAATCCAATCTTAACCTACAGTAAACATAATATGGTATAATTTTAACTCAAGCTCAAATTTAACCAAATATGGAATAGTAATTTTTTAATCTAATCCAATCCATTCCATTCAATAAACATTGCTCATTGAGTGTAAGTGGTTAGTTATAATTTTGATGCAAATAAAAGTCAGAATGACATTGTGCTTATCTTTGGATCTTCACAGGCCTTAACATCTTCATTGCTGACCATATCTTTTGGTACAGATTTTTTGTATTGGCTGGAAGTTAATGCTGTGTTTTTTCATTCACACTGACCTTCAAACAGAACAGGCTTTTAAAGCTCTGTTTTGACCTTAACATCCATTGTGACCACTACATGAGAGAACATATGAGCCTCTCTGATACGGCCTCCTTTTTTTTTTATTTTAATTTTTTTGCTCTTTTTCGGTCCGCCTTGGTTCGTTTTTTCAACACCCCCATCTTTTCATTTTCGTGTCTCATTAATTTTTTTCATTGGTGGGTACAAGGGTGTGTTAGGAGTATGACTATAGTATGTTGTGGATGTTGTGAGGCAGAGAAGGGTTAAAATATTAATTGTTCTTTTAATTTTTTGCAGTTGCATGTTAATGATCATTTGTTTTGTAATTTTTTTTAATTGTGCAACAGTACATCTGATCGAGTATCAGGACAAAGAGTGTGTTAGCATGGTGGCAGTCAGTTGTTTAAACAAAGGATAGGAGTTTGACTTGTTTAATATTATTCTACTTGTATAAGTCCTGTACTACGTGAAAACTACGATAGAAATGTTATTGGTTGTGTTTTTGATAGTTAGTTGATTGGAAGACTAGGAAGCTATGACGTGAATTTGTCTCATGTGCATTATAAACAACTATACATGTATAAAAGCAGAATCATTGGATTGATAATCACATACTTTCTTGCAAATGTTTCAAGAGAAGTCATTACCCTCATGTTTCTTCATTCCTGATTTTATACTAACTCTGGCAACTCGATCAAAATTAATGTCATTTTATTGTTAATTCTATCCCACCCTGCTCACTAGAAGAGGTTCATTGTCTATGACTCAAGATCAGTGAATCAAGCCACACCACTCTCTTTAATCAACTAATTTGGAAGAGCAAACCAAGTTCAAGACCCTATATTTATTGTGATTTGGAAAGAAAAGCATATTAACATGTGTACAATCAACATAAATTTCAAAACTAAACAACGACAAGCAAAATTTTCTGTGTGGAGTATCACATTCACACTAGTAAAATTCATTACATTTTCCCCAAGTAGTCAAATCATAGAGGAAATGAATATCCACGGAGATACCTAGAATCAACACCTGATTCACGCACCAGAGCCACTCGCCCAGTTCATGCCACCTACAAAAACAAAAATGTAGAAATGTCAGCTACAGCTAATAATAAGAATTTGTTGTGCATTAAGCCATATTTAAATTATGAAGTTATAATTGACGATATCATAATGAAAACCGAAGGAATCATTTTTATCCACCCAGATTCCTTGTTTTGTTATTATACCTTACAAATGCCGTAAGGCTCTAATAATCTCTGCAATGCAACCATCTTGTCCAAATCTCCGGTAAGCTGGAACACACAATAAAAGCCAATTTATCAATATGGCAGAAGGATCAGGACCAAAAGAAATCGGAGAGACAAGACAACTGAAAATTATTAAGATTAAAGAAGGACAGCCTATCATAACCCTGAAATTTTGCATGAATCAAGTGCAACCAAGTGAGAGCAAAACAAAATATCAAATTTAAGCAATGATTTACTCATACAATCCACGCATATATACATGAGTTATGCCGAAGTAACTTGGTAGCATAGAAAGAATGGCTAAAGAAAATGACATAATAGTGCCTAAAGACAATTCCTCGTCCATTATGATCAGACACATCGACGGCTTTCGCCCTAGAGATGCTGGCAATGTCAAGGACATCTCATCGTGCAGCAGAATTTACAGCAATCTTTATCAACATTAATTCTCTTTCAGCAAACGGCAGGTGAGTCAGATCTCGAACCTGAAGGAGTCAGCATAGATTTGAAAATTCACAAACTCAGAAATTTTAATTAGTAACCCAGTAAGGAAATCATTCCCCAACAGCCTAGGATGTGTAATAAATATCAAGTAGGATGTCAAAAGTTTCTAATCGTTAACAGTCAACCACGAATTCTATTTCTATTTTGGTTATATCACATTGACAACCCTTACAAGTTTTATATCTATTACTGGCCTAGGTGAATTATGAAGAGGAGGGAAATAGGACCCCATCAATTTGTTAGTGTGTTTTGCCACTGGCTATTGATCCACATGCCAGGTCGAATTCCGACATACAAATCATAAGATGATGAAAGTCTATATGTGCTAACAAAGTGGATCCATCGTACTAGTATTTTCACCTCATGTAGATCTATCAGTTTATACAGTTGCTGCACCAATTTGCTAATTGATTCATCAGTACCAGGAACAACGGTTGTAATGCGTGAGAGTCCCTCAGTTTCTGCAGGTCCAACTGCTATACTCTGATGACAAGAACATAATATGGCAGATGAGAAATTCTTATAATTGGAAACAGAAACAAAGGCAGAGAGAGAGAACAACACCATTTATCCCTGAATATTGTAGCCCCTTCGAGCAAAAACTCCCGTGACAATGTTAAGAACTCCAGGACAGTCATTTACAAGCATGGACAAAGTATGTGATCGGAGTCCACTTGTCTGAAAAATATAAACCAAGCAGTAATGAATTTCCATAAACACCTGGTCACCACCTGTCCAGGCTGATTGACACACAAGTCAACAGATTTTAACCGAGTTTAACTGAGTGTAACTATAAAGAGCACATATAAGAACTAGAAGAATTTAGATTGCTCTCCACCTGCTTCCATTTTTTAAATCAACAAATATCATATTCATAATTTTCAATGAATATTCAATACAGGTGCTAAAGATTTTAATTTTTTTCTTCTTTTTTGATATGATCATTATTGCATATTGACATATTGATATAATACATCAAGTTTATCAAGTATAATTTGATTAACAATTCTTCCTAGAATATTCAGTTGTTCAGCACTCTGGAAAGAACTTGCTACTCATCATCAGCAATGAGACTTGCATATTCTTAAATGTGAAGGAATCTTCATAGCAGACAAATCATATAAAATTTAGCAGCAACAACACCTTTTAGATGGTGAGGGGTGAGGGGGAGAAAGATTGCTTGTATGTTCATGAATAAAAACAAACCCATAAGTATGAGTATCAATATTAATTCAGAAGTAACCAAAATGTTTCAGGAGATTATTCCCAATTTTCCACACGGCGTGAAAATAATTGATAACATGCAAGCTTGCTTCATACGAAGGAAAGCTGCAACCAACTTTTTTTTCAGTAGTGGTATGGAAACCTCATTAACCAGTGCATCCAAGCCTGACAACTCTAGGTGTTTAGAAAGTCAAAAATGGTCGGCAGAAATCGAAAGCCAAGTGATCTGCAAGTGTTATCATTTAACTCAAACTGCAATACAGTGTGGTGAGGTGAGATTAAGTATGAAAGTAAACCAGTCCACCATTTCCTAAAAGACCCTTAAAACATGAATCCGTAGAAGTAAGGATATCAGTTGTACATGGAAGACAGCTTGTTTCTTTTCTTGTCTTTGGGCAACAGAGTCCAAGGAATTTCAACTACTTAGTTCACAATTAAAAATTAGGATTTGTCTAATATCAATTTTTAGGATTTACTTTGTATTGATTATCATGAATAGTAGTTTATGTTAGTTTACTGAAATTTACATGTTTTGTGCTGACTAATGGATACCATGTCATTTCTTATCATTTATAAGAAAAATACACCTAAAACATTTCTCAACACAAACATAATCAAAAGTCTAAATCCAATATCAGCCGAGTAAAGCATCACAGAGTTGAAAATTTTTAAATCAAATAATCTGAATGGCTATTCAACAAGCTTCGGTCACATTAGATTATGCTCACACGCTCTAATCACGGGTAACTTGCATGTTTTCTCATGTAGCAACATAAGTGACAGATTGCAAGAAGAAAAAGGGAGTGGAAAGAAGACAGAAGAGAATATGTTTAATAAGTTGAAGATATACTTACATCATCATCATTGAGAACACCCCAGTGAGCATCAAGGACTTGATTGAAAGTAAAGCCATCAGATGGTTCCACTGGATAAACATCTCCCTTCACATGCACATAAAAATATATCATATACGACAACTGCCAGCTATATTCAATTACGTAAATAACATAGACGAGAAGAAAATAGCATAGACATTGCTTAACAGGCCAGAAATTACTTTCAAACTTGATATATCATCAGAGCAATAATAGCATGTAGCCGATGATTTCATTGTAAACTAGTATAGGAACCCAACAACTGGAAGTGTTGATACCCATGTGATGAAGACACTGAAACAGGGAGATGGTGTCCGGCACAAATATGACTTAATTGACAACGAAACGATATACAAATAAGTAAATACATAACAAGAGTCACAGTTACATAGCTATCTACTAGTTATTCACTATTTAGTAACTTAAACAGACGCATGTCTGTCCCCCATCAATGAGAAACCATAAACCCAATATGAAGGTGAATGAATGAAAAATTAATGATCAAGAAATTTGAGTTCTACAGGAGGTGGTGTTCATCTATAAACAACAATATGGTATCGAAGTAGGATAATGTGAAAACGTTTACAAACAATTCTAATGTTCACATTTTCCTTCTGTTTGCAGATCTCTTCTTCTTATATAATGTAATGAATAGAAGCAGACATTCTTTTTATGTACAGATAAGTCAGAACACATAGCTTCAAACCTCCACCAAAACTATCTTGATATCTATATATTCAATACACTTCAAAGACATGGCATAGAAATAACGAAAAAATATAACATGGCACAGAAATACATGACTGAAATATTCAGTAAATAATTTCTATGAGATGGTATAACTTCGTAAGTCGAATCATTAATCTGAACATTGCCTTCAGTTCTTATCAACAAAAGAAACGAAAAGAAACCAAAATAATAAAAAATTAAACATTGTGTTTAATAAACTCTTTTATTCTTGAAAATTGAAAATCAATCAATAAAGAAAGAACAGCAATATGATTGACTTGCGTTATACATCCATAATCAGACAATACAGCCATCAAAAGCTGAATTAAAACCCAGTACACTACAGCTACAAAAAGCTGAACTATAACCCAGTATACGTTGCGGGTTAATGCCCACCAAGACATGAGCTAATTTTGACTAATACATATAAAAAAATATGCACCCATTGAAAAAGCATAATAACAAAAATTCTTCCAAGTTATCTCCAAAGTGAAGTGGACAAGTGAAAAATAGCTCATCATATTCATGTTTCCTGGTTTCATCAAAATTTTCCTTATTCTTTGCCGGATACAAACTCAGATCTCAATTTATTGGGTATGATATCCTAGGAATAGGGATAGACACGAACAGTTCATAACATGCCTTAAACAATAGTCAGTGCAACAGCAATGATTGTATTAGCAACATATAACAATGCTGTGTTCACTGTATACAGAGACTCTTCTACATATTCTAGTTTCAATTTTTCATATAGGATTTGAAAAAATTAAGCACTTATGTCATAATGAGCTCATATAAAGAGAGAAAATATAGATACATCTATTTGCCAAGATAGCACAAATATTTAATGAAAATCTTATAGAATTGCATACCCCTGCAGACATATCAGTTTCACCAACTAGTGCATTATTTCCTTTCGCCATGAGAGTATCAACAGGCACTGATTCTATAAGATCAGGATATGAAGCCGCAGAAAATCGCCAAAGTGGAGCTGGTGCACCCAACTTTTCTCTTCTTAAGGCGATCTTTTTGAAGCAAAAGGTTACAAGGGTTTAGACAAAATAATAATATAATTAAAACCAAAGTGATTAAAATAAAAACAACAGAAAGTTCACAACCTTTCCAGTTCTGGCAATTTCTCGGATTCCAAACTTGCTCAAATTTCTGTGAACAGAAACCATCTTTCCTGGATCTCCAGTTACCTATAGATTACGGATATGATTATTCCACATCTATAACAATGAAAGAAAAATCTAAATGTCCATAAAATCTTCTAGAGATGCAATTTAAAAATCAGTATTATCCCAGGATCCAAGCATATGATTAGTCACATTGTTCCAGGATATACTTTTTGTGAGTTTTGCTTGTCTTTATCTAACTCTAGGAAGAGAGAAGAAGTGCTAGAGCTTTTACGTAATTATGCAGGTTAAAAAAAAAATTGAATTAAAGGCCTCAAATTTTATCACATCAAAACTTAAAATATCCAAAGTCCAAACCAGCAGCTCTCTCATTGGATCAATACTCAAGCTAACTTAGGTTACTTCTGAAGCAATGCTAACCACCTAAGGGAGAGGATGAAAAAGAACGAAGGCTCGTCCAATTGTGTAATCAGTCTTACTCAAATTACTCAAAGCAAATATATTAAATGCTTTTCCACTGTATCCAAAAACATATGCAAGTGCATTCATGTATCCTATACTATGTTTAGACAATTTTCTGCCAATCAAGGTCATCCGATTACATTCTCAGCTACTATAATAGTAAATTACATCCCTTCACACATGAAGCGCAAGTAGGATATGAAAATTCAGGTGAGAGAGAGAGTACAGTGACAATTTGAGAAGAGAGATTACACTGAAAGTTTGCTAACCATACCTCTATTGTAAGAGAATCTTGGCTCTAAATATGTCCACTAACCACATAATCTAAAGATGAACACCAAGAAAATAGAATTTGGAAATGAGGAATCAGCAAGAAGATAGTTTTAGCACAACACTTATATAATCATGATGTATCTACCTCGGCACGGTAATTTGGATCTGTTAAGGGTTAGTACGTCCTAACAACTTGTAATTTGTAAACGTTTAAATTAAATAATAAATAAAATATGTTTATTCAATTTATGTGCATTTATAAAATGTTTACTTCATACGAATATCATGTAACATCCATAATTAGTTATGTAGTCTCAAACTAAGTATATAAATGTTATATATAAGAGGATTTAGTTTGAGATCAGTAATCTAAAAAGTCCGTAAAAAACAAACAAAGATTGATACTTTGCTTGTGATAAATTTACAGCTACAATCCATTTTGTATTTGATACGATGATCTTATCCGAGATCGTTTATTTGGTGACATAAAAATTAAGGCACCTTATATAATAGAGACTATATAGGACTGGACTACGACAAAAATGAATTTCTTATCAATATCTATTAAACAAATGAATTTATATTTATTGACTAAATGATCATATATAGATTGATCTTAATCTTGAGTGTTTTATAGACTCCTATTTGTTGAGTCATATCTTTTGATTTATGTGAGTGAGATTGTTATAGATTTACGGTCAATAAACTTCGTATTTTGGAGATGTGATTTAATAAGTAATTGAGAATATTCTACATAATAGTGAAATCCACTCCTTTTTGCGAGAAGTGGATGAGTAATTTCTTTAAATATTAATTTGGGTCTTGAATAATAAGAGTGTTCGACTTTCTATTTATGAGTAAACGGAAAAATAAATTCATAAATTATTATAGATATATTGTTCACTAGAGAATCAATAGTACATAATGGAATAAGACAAAATTAGATAGGTATAACGAATTTTAATGACTTTAATCTAATTATAAACTAATCGTGGAGGATCGAACTATATGAAATTATTAAACCAATAGACACTAAAAATTTAGATTGTGTAAAACATCTACAATCTAGAAAGTGCGACCTTGGGTTTTTAGTGGAGTAACTTTAAGGTTAATAATAGTAAATTATTTAATTAAGGAGTTTAATTAAAAATTTTGATATTATTGGATCTAAAATTGTAGATCCATTTGGTTCTCTTGCTAGCTCACAACCACATAAAGAAACAACGAGAAGAATATAATTGGATTGTCCAATTATTAGTGTCGCATATAAATTTTGTGGACATATTCATGAATTATTTAAATAATTTGATTATTTAAATATTTATAACGAATTTTAATGACTTAACTCTAATTATAAACTAATCGTCAAGGATCGAACTATATGAAATGATTAAATCAATAGACACTAAAAATTTAGATTGTGTAAAACATCTACAATCTAGAAAGTGCGACCTTGGGTTTTTAGTGGAGTAACTTTAAGGTTAATAATAGTAAATTATTTAATTAAAGAGTTTAATTAAAAATTTTGATATTATTGGATCTAAAATTGTAGATCCATTTGGTTCTCTTGCTAGCTTACAACCATATAAAGAAACAACGAGAAGAATATAATTGGATTGTCCAATTATTAGTGTCGCATATAAATTTTGTGGACATATTCATGAATTATTTAAATAATTTGATTATTTAAATATTTATAATTACTTAATTAATTGTTGATTATTTAATTTTTTATAGAAGTCATGAGTTCAATTCTAAATGATGTCATTAAATTATTTATGATTTAGAATCATTTAATTTAATGAAAAATCATTTAATTAATTAATGGAAGTAGTAATTTAATTTAATTATAATTAGATTCCATATTATATTAAATTAGAGGAGTTTTAATTTAATAGGAATTAGATTCCATATTAAATTAAAAGTAAAGAGTTCCAAGTCAATAAGGAATTTGATTCCATATTGGATAGGAACTAAATTTTTCAATTTAAAAAGGAAATTGGTTTCCTTATTAAATTGAAGAACACTAGTTTACCATTATAAAAGAGTGTTTTATGTATAAGAGAAAATTTTTGACTACTTGAATAAAAAATTTCCATTAATTAAAAACACCATATTGCCCCATTTCAAAAGAAATTAGGAAAATTGTTTTTGAATTTCTACATAATTTGATTCTTCGAAATTATGTTCACACACAGTTTCTTTTATGAAGAATTATAGCAAGGAAAATCGAATGGTGAAAAATCTGCAAATAAAAAGGGATTAATTCAATTTTCATGTAAGATAAGATGCAATCTTATTAATTTAATTATTGAATTGTTGTTACTAGTATAGATCGAATATATTTTTGTTTGAAAAAATTTTTAAAATCCACATTTTCCCATTTATATTAAAATCGAATTTTGCCCTTCAGGATCTACATTCACTTTTCTAGGCATTAGTTCACATTCTACCTGGGGCTCATTCGAGAGATCTTCAACCAGAAAATTAGATTTAAATGCACAAGTTACGAAATCCACTGAAAACACAGGATAAACTGTATGAATCCAGAAAACTTTAAAAAAATGGAAAGCCTATGCATGTAAAAGAAGACAGTCAATACTTAAAAATTGTTGCCATTTCTTTCTATAACATCATGTTTTGGTTGTCACAGCTGCAAATGAACTTCTATATGCAAACTAAGCAAGTTCAATATAAGAAAAAATTCTCAAGGAACAAATGTACAATAAGCAGATTCTAATGTAATGTTACAACCTTTAGAACGTTAACAAGTTTTTGGACCTGCTCTACTACTTGTCGTAGCACCCTTTCAGTTCCACAGACTACTATTGTGAAGAGAGCTTTGTCCTTGTTCAGGCCAACGGTGAGGGACTCAATGTTATATCCACTCCTTGCTAAAACACCAGCAATCCTATTTATCATTCCACTTTCATCCCTAACATAGACAGAAATTGTGTACCGTCTCACTCTGGATTCATACGGAAACAATCGAGAAATGAGTGAGCTTTAAGATGGAAAAGCCTGTATTTATTATGTAGTTTTCAACCAAAAATGTTCATGCAGACGACGTCACAAAATTATTAAAAACTCACTAGCACAGAAAAAAAATTTATAATTCACATGATCACAAGACATCGAAAATGATGGACGCAGAACAATTTACAAAACAAACTGGTAGCTTGAACAAATAATTTGACGGAAAAAATGTTTACATTCACAAGAAAAAAGTAAAATTGAAATTTACATTGAATAGCTTCACCAAGTAGAAGAATCCCATGTAGAGAATAATATGTAGGAAGAACAATTTGCATACTTCTTTGACAATACAGCCTCGATCGAAACAGTAAAACTGAGGAATCAAAAGCATAATATATTAATTCACAAACTTGACCCGGATGAAGAATCACACAATGTAACTCAAGCATACATAACTAATGCACAAACTTCACACGCTAAAAGATGTCATTCACATTCACTTCATTAACGCACACTTAAGAATTCAATACAACTTAAAAAAATTTTACATAGAAAAGGACACACTAGGATATTTTCTTATAAATACAATCTTTAACAAAAGAAACAGACTACGAAATTAAAGGCATATAGTACATGTTGTGAAAAAATGATAGAGAGTTATGAGTTGAAAAATTAAAAGAAAAAATGCAAAAAAAAGAGATACTGCATAAGCTTCATTAAGCAACATATATATATTACAAGTTTGGTACAAGAGTTGTTAGTCATCATGACTTAACCCATACTCATTTTCTAACTTAAGCATGGCATAGTCCTTAAAATAAGGATCATCACAATATCACTACCTAATCTTTGACAAAATAAAAATTAAAAACAAAAAACACAAAGGACAGCATTAGTGTATCTTGGAAAAATCTCAAATTCTAACACTCCTCCTTGAGATTTTTCTTGGAGACACCAAGTTTTGCTCTCATCAACTCAAACTTTGCTTTAGGAAGAGCTTTTGTTAGGATGTTTGTAGTTTGGTCTTCTGTGCTGCAGTGCATAAGGTTCACTTCTCCATGCTTCTCTGCTTCTCTAATTGCATGAAATTTAACTCTAATGCGTTTAGTTTTACCATGTTGGACTGGATTTTTACTAATGGCAATGGCTGACTTGTTATCAACCCAAATAACAGTAGCTTCTTCTTGTTCTTGTCCAACATTGGATAACACCTTCCTAAGCCAAATTACTTGGTTTGCTGCAGCTGCTGCTGAAATATACTCTGCTTCAGCTGGAGATTGAGCAACAATATCTTGCTTCTTTGAGTTCCAAGAGAAGACACCACTTCCGAATGAAAAAACATAGCTGGATGTGCTCTTTGAGTCATCAAAACTTTCTGCCCAATCACTATCGGCAAAGCCTTGTAGTCTCCCAACTTCATTTTTTTCATAGGATATGTCATAATCAACAGTTCCCTTTATGTACCTTAGAACTCTTTTTGCTACACCAAAATGAGTTTGACTAGGAGAATTCATAAACCTTGAAAGCAAACTTGCTGTAAACATCAAGTCTGGTCTGGTGGCAAATAAATATAGCAAGCTGCCAATCAAACTTCTGTAAATTGAAGCATTAGCCTTGCTTTCTTCATCATTCTTGATCAATTTTTCATTAACAACCAGTGGAGTAGCTACTGGTTTGCAATTCTCCATGTGAAACCTCTTCAAAATCTCCTTAGCATACTTCATTTGTGAGATGAAAATACCATTCATTTCACCCAAGTTTGACATCTCAAACTCATGTTCCATTGTAGAGTTGAATTCTTTTGGCCACTTTGTGTTTCCACATGTGCTAAGAAGATCATCAACATAAAGAGACACAATAAGATGCATCCCATCTCCATTTTGCTTCACATACAAAGTGGCTTCATCTTCACTTCTTTTGAAGCCTTGCTGCAACAAGTAAGCATCAATTCTACTGTACAAAGCCGTTGGTGCTTACTTTAAACCATAAAGAGCTTTGGTGAGTTTCTACGCTTTATCTTCATAACCAGGAACAAGAAAGCCTTCTGGTTGCTCAACATAAATGTCTTCTTCAAGAAAACCATTTAAGAAGGTTGATTTCATATCTAAATAGTATATTTTCCAACCCATTTTTGCAGCTAAAGCTATCAAAAGCCTTATTGTATCATGTCAAGCTACATGTGTGAAAGTATTTGAAAAATCAACACCTTGCTGTTGACAATAACGCTTTACAACCAACCTTACTTTTAGTTTGTTTATAGAACCATTATGATTTAATTTGATTCTATAAACCCATTTTACTCCAATAACCTTCACATTTTCAGGTCTGTCCACTAACTTTCATGTTTCATTTTTTTTCAATCATGTTGATCTCCTTCTTCATTGTAGCCCTCCAATCATGCATCTTTGTAACTTCATCATAGCTAATAGGTTCTAAAGCTACAACATGACATCTTCCGTAAACTTCAACTAGCTATCCAGTTCCCCTGACAGCTATTTCATCACTATCTGAGTAAGTTTTTGGTTTACTTACTTTTTTTTGTTGAGTAGAGACTCTCTTGGTTTGATCATTGGTTGCAACTTCAACTTCATTTTTCTCCCAATTCCATTTTGCAACTTCATCAAACTTTACATTTCTGCTAATTACAACTTTTTCAGTCTTTAAACTGAAAATTCTGTAGCCTTTTGAATGGTTGTTGTAACCCAAAAAGATTTCAGCCTTTGACTTTTGATCCAACTTGTCTCTTTTAACAATCGAAACTAGTGTATAACACACACAACCGAAAACTTTGAGAGGCTCCACCGAAGGCTTTACACCATACCAAGCCTCAAAGGGTGTTTTTTCTTCCAAAGCTTTTGTTGGCAGCATATTCAACAAGTATACAGAGGTATTGACAACCTCTACCTATAATGTTTTTGGAAGATCCTTCTCAAATAGTAGACATCTTGACATCTCCATAATTATTCTATTCTTTCTTTCACTCACTCCATTTTGTAGAGGAGTATAGGGAGCTGTCAACTGGTGTTAAATGCCATTTTTCTCACAATTTATTAAACTCTCTTGATGTATATTCTCCTCCATTATCAGATCTCAACATTTTTATCTTGCAACTAGATTGGTTCTCAACAAAAGCTTTGAACCTTTGAAATGATTCCAAAACTTCTGACTTTTGCTTCAAAAAGAACACCCAGCACATCCTGCTATAGTCATTAATAAATAGAAGAAAGTATTTACTTCCATTGAGAGAAGGAGTACTCATTAGTCCACACAAATCAATGTATATTAGCTACAGTTTTTCGGAAGCTTTCTAGCTCTAATTTAAAGAAAATGGCAGCTTGCTTTGCTTCCCATATTGACACACATTACACACTCTTTGATCATCATAAATTGGTGGCATATTTTGGGCTAATTCATGTGTATGCATATATTTGAGAAGGGTGTAGTTGCTGTGTCTTAATCTTTTATGCCATATAATAGAATCATTAACAACACTAGGATAAGCATGCAAAGATGTTTGTTTCCATTCAACCGAGAAGCTTTTATCTCGCATTTTAACAATCATTAATTCACGACCAAATGGATCAAATATAATGCATGACATATCTTTAAAAATTAGAGCATAGTTTCTTTCAAGCATTTGTCCTACACTCAACCAACTTTGGCTTATGTCAGGTACAAATAAAACATCAGAGATTAGCTTTGTACCTGAAGGAGTCTTGATAACCACAACTCCTTTCCCCATGACATCAACACAATCACCATTGCCAATTTTAACTTTAGAAGTGTAGGATCTATCCAACTCCTTGAAAAAACTAGCATCATGCATCATATGGTTGGTGTAGCCCATATCAATTAGCTAGGTTGCTTTGCTACTGCTTGTTGCATAACAAGTAGCAACAAATAACTTCTCTTCAGCTTGTTCAGCACTTTCAACAACTTGTGCTTGTTGTCCCTGTTGATTTGTTTTGTTTTTACAAACTTTATCAATATGTCCAAGCTGATTGCAGATCTTACATTTTACATTAGGCCTCCACCAATAGAAGTTTTCAGTGTGACTCCTTTTTTTGCAATGAGGATAAGGGGAATACTTTCCTCTTCTGCCTCCAACCTTATAGCTATCACCCTCTTTCTTTTCTTTCTCTTTTTTCTCTCCAGATTGCTTCCTTTCTCCATTGTTGCTTGGTTGTTTTTCTTTCAGCTTTGCTTGAAAAGCTCACTCTACTGAATCTTCATTTCGGATTACTCTCATTTGCTCAAAAGCTTGAAGAGCATTAATAACTTCTGTTAGAGTTAGTTGAGAAATGTCTTTTGAGTCTTCTAAGGATGAAACTTTAGACTCAAATCTTTTCGGAATGCTAACAAGAACTTTTTCAACAATTCTTTTATTAGTTAACTCTTTACGAAGCAATCTAATTTGATTAACAATCTTCATGAGTCTATCGGTGTAGTCCTTGATAGTCTCACTCTTCTTCATCCTAAGAACTTCAAATTCCCTCAAGTTCAGCACTTGCATTTGCCTTGTTTTGTTGTTGCCTTGAAACTCTTCTTTGAGCCTATCCCAAGCCTTTTTTGCTGTTTCACAAGCCATGATTCTTGTGAAAATTACATCTGAAACTGCAGCATGGATGGCTGACAATGCTTTGTATTTCTTGGCACACTCTTCACTGTGTTGCTTGATCTGAGCAATTGTTGGATTTGCTCTCAATGGAGGTGGTTCAGCTCCTATTTTTACTACATCCCACAAGTCGAATGCTCTAAAAAAACCCTTCATTTTTACAGTCCAAATCTGATAGTTCTCACCTATAAATGTTGGAGGTGAAGGTGCAGAGAAACTCTTTGAATCCATGAATATTCTCAAGTGAAATACTGGTTTTAGGAAGGAAAGCCTTGTTGGTTTTCACTCAAACTCACAACCCTATAAGAACATTCAGCTGATACCATGTTGTGAAAAAATGACAAAGAGTTATGAGTTAAAAAACTAAAAGAAAAAATGCAAAAAAAAAAAAAAAAAAAAGAGGTATCGCATAAGCTTCATTCAATAACATATATATTACAAGTTTGGTACAAGAGTTGTTAGTCATCATAACTTAATCAATACTCATTTTCTAACTTAAGCATGGCATAGTCCTTAAAATAAGAATCATCACAACATCACCACCTAATCTTTAATAAAATAAAAATTAAAACAAAAAACACAAAGGACAACATTAGTGTATCTTGGAAAAATCTTAAATTCTAACAGTACATTACAGTGATCATAAATTATAAGAGAATATAAGCTTGAAAAGAATTAGGCTAACACAAGCGAAGAATCACACTTGTAATCAAATATCACAACCAATTAATAACCTTTATATGCTAAAAAGTTCCTTTCCATATGACTTCACCATGTCAATAATAACTACCAAGCTCATCAGATTAGCTCCTCATTAGACATCCCTCGTCCTCGAGTTGATGGAGGTCTCACTGGAAATCGCTAGGGTCTTTGGTATGCTACCCTATGGTAACCTTTGGGCTGGATGCTGTTGGGTGGTCATGGTCCAATGAACAATGTTTAACATCTGTGCTACTTCATTCCTTAGTTATTGTTGCCCCCAACACGACACCTCTAATATCTTGGGTGACTTTTGCATTTCCTACTTTGCACTCTTCATCCTCATGCATTTACGGGCAATGTCTTCGGGTTGCTTTTGGTGGTCCTAGGACTCAAACCCTATCGTCATCCCTTTCAGGATTCAACGAGGGGAGTTAGGCCTCAACGAAAGTCCTTTACAGTCCTCTGCCGACCTAATTGTGTTTAGGGGTGTATATCCTTTGCCCTTTAATGAAACTCTTTGGTCCTCTTTATTGTAACCCTTGATGTCCTTGTTAGCATATATACTTAGTCTTATTGCACCTCAGGGGCGGACCCATCATTACGCCAGGGGGGACACGTGCCCCCCCTGAAAATTTTTAAAAATTATTTATTAGTCACAGTTTTATATATATAATATAATGTCAGAATCTTTCATAAAATAAGAATGGCATTGTGGGTTAGGATCGCTTACTCTTCAACTGCCTTTTGGGTTCAATTTCTTGTTCCACCGAAAAATTATTGATTTTTCTCCCTTTTTACTTATTTAATATATTATATAGAAAATGTAAAACACTAGCATAAACACAAATTGGTGTTGTTGGTTATGCATGCCTTACTCTCTAGAATGAGTCTGGTTTGACTCTTCGATGTCTCATAAATTTTTTTAATATTAATTTTAGTATTTTTATTTTGATGGCATGGATTTTGTTTTTCATTTAGTATATTATATAAATGAAATGTCAAATACTAGTATAAACACAAATTGGTTTTGCTGGTTGTACTTGTCTTCCTTCCTAGAGCGAACTATGGTTCAATCCCTTTTTGTTTTATATATATTTTTAATAATTTTTAAATTTTTATGACATTGATCTTATTTTTCTTTCTTCCATCCACCATAATTCAATCTCTTTTCCTATCAAAATATATTACTTTTCATCAAATTTTTTTTCTCATTATGGTTCAATTTGTTCCCCTATTAAAACATGTTGTTTTTCCTTCTTTTTTTTTTTTTTTTTCCATTATTACAAATTGATATTCAAATTCAAAAAATTTTGACTTCACAAATTTTATACTCATTTCGAATTATCACAAACTATATCATATTTACAAGAACTAGAAAATAAAAGGGAACCAGTGTACAATCAACTCACAATTAGTATGCTTTTGTTTTTATATTTGTATTAACAATGTTATTTTAAAGAATTTTGTTTATAATCTTGTAAGAGTTAAAACTATATATCCTCCACTATTTATGTATTTTAACTAATTTTATTTCATATAACGTCCTTCTAGTAGTTAAAGGAAATATTACAAGTAAAATTTTATATAACTTAGTTTCTTCATGTTATAATTATTATATAAAAGTGGTCTCCCTCATATAAGTTTCTGGGTCCGCCACCATTTGACACCAAGACCCTTTGAAAGTGAACCCTTCAACCTACAGTTTTCATCTTTGAAACAAGGGGAGCAAGATTGCTAATAAAAAACACAAAATCTATATTTGAATATAAAAATTATAAAATAAGTTAGAACATTATCTTTAAAGGTAAATAGTAGCCTCTTGTATGATTTTTCCACTGCAAGAAAAATGCTTATTAATCACGGGTAATGCCCGTGCTAGATGTTTTACTAGCATGGACATTGCTCGTGCTAGTCATATGTGATTGATGAAGGCGTGATGGTAAATGATGCTTCGGAGTACGAGCAAAAGCCTATGCTAAAGAGGCTAACAAGTATGGACAATGCCTGTGCTAAAAAACTAACCAGTATAGGCAATGCCTGTGCTAAAAGTATTAACTAGTACGAACGGGCCCCGTACTACAAAAATTACCAAGTACGAGCGGGACTGTTGTAAATATATTAACGAGTACAAGCAAAAACCATGCTACAAAGATTAAGGAGTATGAACAAAGCCCGTGCTAAAAATATTCATAAGATTGGATGATACTTATGATAAATTATTGATAAATTATATTAGGATTTGCCCCTAATTGATAAATTATTGTACCTGTTATCAAGTAACATACTTATTTTTATTATATAAATTTGTTAATATAGTTAAATAGTTAAATAACACTTTAATTATAATTTGAAACATATATAAAGTTCACAAAATTTCTAAAACTTTCATATAATATTGAACATGATAATACATAACCATAGAAATTATAAAATATTCATATGCAATAGTAGCAAATCCTAATATATAATATTAACTCATAAAAATTACCTACATTCTAATTATGTGTCAATCACTTAGCAAAACTAATATGTAATATACTTTATTGGCCAAGCTATGTAGGTGCCTCTAGCATCTTTAAGAATTCGAATGTCATTAGTAGGGCGAACCAAAGGAACTTTGCTCACCAATATCTTGTTCACAGCAACTCTCCAATAATATGGACCAAGGAGCATATGATAAACTAATGTTGTTCAATCAATGCAATCAATTTCACCTTTAGCCACTTCTTCTCCACTACCAATCTAATGCAATAATTTGTATTTTTTACCTTTTAGAAATGAAACATCTCATTCACTTGTACTCTATGACAAATGTATACACAAAATATGAGTATTAAAACAAAAAAAGTCTCAATCGTTAATTGTGATTGTTATGCCCGTTTTCTCGATTTGGACAAATGGGCCGGGAAAGGCCAGAGGACATGAATAGAAATGAAAGCTCGGAAAGCCCAGCTTTAGATAACTATCGCGAGCTTGACCAGCTCGCCAGACCTTCTAGATCGCGAGGTCGGTTAGTCAAGACCGTCATAAGCACACCTCCAGTCCATATCGACACCGGTTCAGTTCGCACGATTCGACGGACTAGGAAGCTCTTACCAGGAGATACCTTGTTCTGCAAGTCATTTGAACCACCAACTCCCCTGACTTCCCGCCGGAGACACCTATGCAATTTCCAAGGAGCACCTAATACAGCAACCATGCATTTAATGAAGAGAAGACCTCTTCAGGTGCAATAAATGCAGACTTGTGCATAGAAAGAATAATTATTACCTTAGAATAAATGCAGTATGGTTTATGTCAGGATTAGTTGAAAATGGTCATAATTTGTAACGTGTATTACACTCTTTTGTATTTTCTTTTTGCATCTCTCCCCTCTCTATAAATAGGGGAGATTTTACTGTATCAAAGGGGACAAAAAGCAGACTAGTATACCGTCACTCTGTCGGAAGTACTTGAGAGTGGTCCGTGGACGTAGGCACAGTCGCCAAACCACGTAAAAATCCTGTGTTAGCATTCATTCTTCTCCCTCCTTTCTTCATTAATCATCCCATTAATCTCACCCAACTACCACGATCAACATTCCTTCACCTTAATTATGCTCTACCAACCTTAAACCTCATTCATTGCTCATTTGCTACACGTCTATTGTCATTATCATCATTTAATTACCTCATTCGTAGTCTGGGCCCCTGAATCTCTGGGTTGACCACTTTTGAATGTCAACATCTTTAGGCGCTAGAAGGAGGGCCCAACAGCGACTAGGTAATTTCTCCTCCATTTGACTTCTCTTTTACCGCTATATTTTGCCAATCTATTATGGCTAGAGCGAGGGCAACCAGGAGTGCTGGTCCGACGGATAAGCGATCAGAAGGCTAGGAAGATCAGCAAAGTACTCAACTTGCTAGGGAAGAGGTCACTCAGGAGTGGCAACAACGTCAGCAAGCCTTGGAGGACACAGTGAGGCAACTGACTGAGACAGTTAGGGCATTGGTGGAAGTTCAGACCCACGCTGTGCGGAGACAAGTGGAAGTCGCGCCTCCTCGAAGAGCTCGCAGACAGGTCACTGAAGAAATCCCGACCCCGGAAGGAGCCGTTGGGAGAGATAGGTCGTTATCTGAAGAATTTGTGCGTTCCTCGAGCCTGAACATAAGAAGGGACGGATAGCGAGCTCGGGAGAGGGAGATCTCGCCTCACCCAGCTGACATAAGGGTGAGGGTGAGCCGTGAAGGTGATAGATATGTGGAAGATAGTCGCGGGGATGAGCGAGCTCACGAGCGTCGTAGGGGCCGCGGATCCGAGCTCCAAAGGGGAGCCGAGCAGGTTGAAGATGTCGATGAAGTGCGCAGGCAGCAAGATCGTCACATAGGACAACAGAAGAGCGTCAGCGGGCAAAGCTCTTTTGGGCGGCCTCGACCTCATAATCCAATGGTAGAAGAACTATTGTGAAGGGTCCAGCAACTGGAGGCCCGACCTGGACTTAAGAACCAGGGAGAACAAGATGATCACAGGGTTCCATTTGTTAGGGAGATCGAGACAGTACCTCTGCCACCCAAGTTTAAACTCCCAAGCATTCCACCCTATAGCGGCAGGAGCGACCCCTACGACCATTTGGATGCCTTCAACGTGCAGATGGACCTCCAGACGGACAGCCAGCTAATCAAATGCCGAGTCTTCCCGGCTACTTTGGGGGATGCTCCGTGAGCCTGGTTTAAGGGCCTCCCAACTTGTAGCATTAGAAGTTGGGAAGAATGTCAGAAGAAATTCATGAATCAGTACAAAGTCCTGAGGAAGCAGCTTGTACCCCCATGCCACCTCGCCACCATTTTCCAGAAGCATAATGAGTCCCTAAAAGATTACATCACCTGTTTCAGAGATGAGGTGAGTAACGTTGAGACATCCTCAGACGAAAGTATATTAACAGCAATTTCTGCAGGACTTAGGTAAGATGGAAAACTCTACGAGAGCATCTACAAATCCCCAGTAAAAGATGTGAGTGAGTTCTATGAGAGGGCTACCAAAGAAATTAGGTGGGAGGAAGCTTTCGGAGCTAAGAAGCCCAGTAACCAACGGGGCAAGGCAAGTAGTTCCCAAGGGAAGAGGAAAAGCCACGGTGGGGATGAGCACGGCGAATACAGACACCTTTCTACCCATACCGTGGCGAAGCGAGCTAAACCTGAGTTAAAGAGGGAGCGACCTCCACGGCGAAGTAGGTACGGAAGTTACAATGTTCTAACAAACCGGCAGGACAGATCTTCGCCGCAGAAAGAAATAGGGAGAATTTTGGGAAGCCACCCTCAACGGGAGTTCCGAGCAGGCACCGGGACCCGAGAAAGTATTGCGCCTACCACAATGAGAACGGGCACAATACATCTAACTGTTGGCAGTTAAAAAACGCGATTGAAGAATTGATCGGGCGAGGTCGTCTAGGAGAATATGTTGTGCGACCTGCGGACAGACAACCTCACAATCAACTACCTTAAAATCAGAATACACAGCCAGAGCCGCAGCAGCGCCGCGAGCTCCAGAGCCTGAGCACGAGCCCGTTGTTAAAACCATCCTCATTATCCATGGTGGACCCCACATGGCAGGTACTTCGAACAGGTCACATCGGAGGTACATGAGGGAAGCTAACCATACCCTACTAGCAGACTATAACGAGGCAGAGGGACCTACTAAGAAAGCGAAAGTGTCCTCGGATGGCATCGTGTTCACTGAGGAAGATACGAGGGGAGTTCACTGGCCCCATAACGACGCCATAGTCATCCGAGCCAAGATCAGCAATATTGAAGTACGACGGATAATGATTGATACAGGTAGCTCAGTCAATGTGATGTACAAGGATTGCTACGACCAGATAGGGCTGGGAATCGATAAGCTGATACCCTCACCAGAACCCCTCTACGGCTTTACCGGGGACGCAGTAATACCATCAGGATAGATCCATCTTCCTTTTACCCTTGGAGAACCAGGCCGACAAGCCACTATTCTGGCAAAATTCCTGATTATCAACAACCCATCAACGTATAATATGGTCTTGGGGCGCCCTTCAATGAATGAGCTGGATAGGGTAACATCCACCAGGGCGTTCACTGTCAGGTTCCCAACTCTGAATGGGATCGGTTGTGTTCGAGGGGAGCAGCACCTAGCCAGAAGATGTTACGAGGATGTCGTGAGGATGGGAGTTCGAGGAAAGAAGGTGAACGTGGTCTCAAGTGGCGAACCACGAGCTGTTTCAGAGATAGGGGTGAGCTGCGACCTTGACCCTCGTGAGGTGGACGTAGATTAGGCCACAGGACCTTTTGAGGAGCTGGAAGATTTGCAAGTCAGCGAAGCAGATGCAGAGAGATGTTTGAAGGTGGGACGAGACCTGTCTCTAGAAGTCAAGACTCAGATCGTTGGCTTCCTGAAGGCAAACCTGTCTTCGCTTGGAATCACGAGGACATGGTGGGGATAGATCTTGGAATTATGTGCCATAAGCTGAACATAGATCCCCAGCACAGACTGGTTTGTCAGAAGAGGAGGCCAATGACCCCAGAGCGGTACGCCGCCCTAAAAGAGGAGGTCGAGCAACTGCTGACGAACAAATTCATCCGCGAAGCTCAATACCTCGTCTGGGTAGCCAACCCGGTCATTATCAGAAAGAAGAATAGGAAGTTGAGAACCTGTATTGACTTCATCGACCTGAACAAGGCCTGCCTGAAGGACAGTTTCCCATTGCCCAGGATCGATCAACTTGTAAATGCAACAGCTGGACACCAGCTCCTTAGCTTTATGGACGCCTACTCAGGCTACAATCAGATTCCTATGAGCCCAGAAGACGAGGAGCATACCTCTTTTGTTACTGACCGTGGGCTGTACTATTATAAGGTGATGCCATTTGGGTTGAAGAATGCAGGGGCAACCTATCAGCGTCTGGTCAATGCCATGTTCCAAGAACAGATCGGGAAGACAATGGAGGTGTATGTGGATGATATGTTGGTGAAGTCCCAACAGGTAGCAGATCATGTTCACGACCTGGACGAGACCTTTAAGGTCTTGAGGAACTATCGAATGAAACTGAATCTATCAAAGTGTGCCTTCGGGGTGGCGTCCGGTAAATTCCTCGGTTTTATAGTGAACAGCAGGGGAATAGAGGCCAATCCGGAGAAGATCAGGGCGCTCGTGGAAATGAGGTCCTCAGCTCAAATTAAAGACGTCCAGAGCCTCAACGGTCAGGTCGCAACCCTTAGCCGATTCATTTCAAAGGCCACAGACAAGTGCATGTTGGTCTTCGAAGCAATCAAGAAAGCAAAGAACTTTGAATGGACTGACCAGTGTGAAGAAGCGTTCCAGCGACTGAAGGAGTATATGGGCCGAGCTCCCCTCTTGTCAAAATCAAAGGAGGGGGAGAAGCTCTTTTTATACTTGGGAGTATCCGAGCACGCACTTAGTGCGGCCTTGGTGAGGGAGGAAGAAAGGATGCAGCTGCGAGTGTATTATATCAGTAAGAGGCTAGTCAACGCAGAGACCAGGTATTCATAGATGGAGAAGCTCGCGTATTGCCTGGCGATCGCCTCAAGGAAGCTGCATCCTTACTTCCAAACCCACCAGATCAAAGTCCTCACGCAGTACCCTCTTCGTCAAGTCCTTAAAAAAGCAGACACTTCAGGCAGATTACTCAAATGGGCCATAGAGCTCACCTAATTCGACATAGAGTACAAGCCTAGAACGGCAGTCAAGGCCCAGGCACTCGCGAACTTCATCGCTGAGTTTACAGGAGCAGGATGAGATCACAGGTGGTTCGACATGGGAGTTGTATGTCGACGGATCATGCAATGAGCACAACTCAGGAGCTAGGTTATTGCTGATTAGCCTAGAGGGTCATAAGATCTTTAGTGCGCTAAGGTTTGGATTCCAGGCGACCAACAATGAGGTCGAATATAAAGCATTGCTCGCAGGGCTCCGCCTAGCAAAAGAAGTGCGAGCCGAGCAGGTAAAGGTTTTTAGTGATTCCCAACTCGTTGTGTGCCATGTTTAGGGAGAGAACCAGACAAGAGGACAGAAAATGGCAGCGTACCTCCTGAAAGCTAAGGAGTTGCTGGGGGCTTTTCAAAGAATAGAAGTACATCAGATTCTGCGGGTCCAGAATTCTTATGTAGATGTCTTAGTCCGCCTAGCGACCACCCGGGATGCGGATCTTCTGGAGTCCTTACCAGTAGAATTCCTGCCGGCTCCGAGTATAGAAGTAAAGGACGCAATGATGTTTATAAGTGTTCGGTTTGATTCTTGGATGAATCCGTTCCTAAGATATCTATAGGAAGGAAAACTGCCAGAAGACAGGTTAGAGGCACGCCGACTACGAGCTAGAGCGGCCCGATACTGTATCTACGATGACATGCTTTATAAGGGAGGTTTCTCAGCCCCACTTCTGCGATGCATAGACGGCCAGGATTGCGAGGTGGTGCTCAGAGATATACATGCTGGTCATTGTGGAAACCACGCAGGAGGATTGTCCCTAGCCCAGAAAGCACTCAGACAGGGATTCTACTGGCCTACCATGAAGCAGGACGCCACTGACTTGGTGAAGAAGTGCGACAAATGCCAGAGATTCGCCAAGGTTCCCCGAGCTCTACCAGCCTACCTCCGGCAAATGGTAAGTCCATGGCCCTTCGCAATATGGGGAATGGACCTCATCGGACCTTTGCCAACAGCTCGAGGGAGATGCAAGCATGTCGTGGTCGTTGTGGACTACTTCACCAAATGGGCCGAAGCCAAGGAGTTGACAAAAATCTCCTCATCAAAGATAGAGAAGTTTGTGTGGAGCAACATCATATGCAGGTTCGGGATCCCTCAATAGCTCATAACAGATAACAAGACACAATTCACCAGCGAGCAATTCATCGACTTATGCAACGAGCTCGGGATAGTAAAGAGCTTTTCCGCTGTAGACCATCCTCAAACCAACGGTCAGGTCGAGGCTGTGAACAAGATCATCAAGCAGACTTTGAAGACCAAGCTTGAAGTAAGGAAAAGGGTTTGGGTGGACGAGCTACAAAAAGTACTTTGGGCCTACAAAACAATAGCTCACGGCTCCACTAGGGAAACCCCATTCTCCATGGTGTACGGGTTAGAAGCTATGATCCTTGCAGAGTTCGAAGTAACCAGCCAGCGGAGAGCCTCATTTCGATCTGAAGACAACAATCAACTACTCGCCGTCAGCCTAGACTTAGTTGAAGAAGCGAGGGAGACAGCTCGCCTGAGGGTAGCAGTGTACCAACAAAGGATCGTCAGATACTACAACAAGAAGGTACGAGCTCGAACCTACTAGGGAGGCGACCTGGTCCTAAGACTGATCCTCCCCACAGCTCACAAGTCAAGTGACGGGGTGCTAAGACCCAACTGGGAAGGTCCGTACCTCATCAAGGAGAGCTTGGAGAACGATGCTTACCACTTGGCCAACATGGATGCGTGTGAACTCCCACGAGCTTGGAATGTCGAACATCTGCGCCCTTACTACATTTAAAACTGTCAGCCCACTCTAAAACCCTTGTACATAATTCACTTTGACAATTATCTGTAAAAGTGTTTTTCACTTGTGTGCTGTTGTATGTAAAATGTCTAATGCAGAAAGTGAAATGCAGAAAGTGAATGAGTTGAACGATCACAGTGCAATTATTACAAAGGGCAAAGTTGCCAACTTTATTTCTAAGACTAAGACCCATTTCTAAGAAGCGAGCTGCCACCCATCATCTATCAACTCTTGAAAATGCCTTTGCAAACCAACAATCAATTCGCACCTAGCACGCGTGTGCAAACAATCATTAATGTTGCAAATTATCTGGCCAGCTCGTCCATTTATTGCACTTACTAGGGCGCTTTCTATTTTCTAAGGCCGATTAACTTGTGGGACATTGTACTGGCAATCAGCGAGCTCGAATATTACAATCTGAGGTCTTGATGGAAGGACAATTTATTGCAAATGCCTCTCATAGCATTCTCTGAGTCTACGGACCTAATCCCCTTCATTTACTAAGGCACGATCACGCTTACTATAGCGCTCTCGCGATCTGCAAGCCATCTCGTCTTATAAAGATCGCCAATTATAATTTCAATCAGCGAGATGCCATCTCCAATCTCCGAAGATGATACCCAACAGAAATGCTTTATTATAGACTCCCCTAAAGGTGATCCTGTGGAGGGGGAGACTATCTAGATATAACCCATGGAAGGAGCTGCCGTCTGCACACTCTAGAGGGGATTATCTGAGGGCTCTGACTACTGCGCTCTGGAAGGCTATTGCCTACAGAATGAGTCGTAATGAGGGTCTCGCCTGTGGAAGGGGTAGCTGTCAGCACCCTAGAGGGCGTCACTTGGGACCTGTTAATGGTACAAAAGGTCTCACCCGCGGAAGGGGTTGCGTTTTCCGTGCCCTGGAGGGTTCAACAGGGGATCTCTAATTTATCAAAGATTTCGCAAGGAGAATGACCCGCGGGCTGCTATTAAAGCACTTGTTGAGGATGCGACTTACTAAATTGCCTCGCGACCTCGCAGGAGGGGCTACCCAAACTAGGTACGCTCTCAAAACTAAATTACCCCGCGACCTCGTGAAAGGGGCTACCTAAACTAGGTACGCTCTCAAAACTCAATTGGCTCGCGACCTCGCGAGAGGGGCTACCCACGATAAGGGTCTGCTCTTAAATCAAACCGGTATAACAAAGCATCACGACGGGCTGAAATCTTCAAAGTTTGGGAAAATGCTACCTTAGGTTTGCCAAGCCTTGATGGGAAACATATTCAAAACGAGTACTCCACGAATTGTAAGTATGTGCCCAACTTTTAGAAAGCACTCGATTGAGTTACTTGCAAAAGTTAAATACTTACAGGTTGCCACATTATGATTGCTGTGATTGATTACAGGTCACAAACTTGCGAGCTAAATCATCATCGCGATTGTGATGTATTTACAATCTCAGTTATGATATGATTGTTACTTTGATAATAGCTCATTGCATATTTATAAGTTGTACATATCTGCTAGATGCATTCCATACTTTGCCAAAAATATTGAAAATTACAGGAAATGAATTAGTAACCCCGGCCTGCAAGGTCGACGTCTCTTACAAACTAAATGTCCCCTAAGAAGGACGGACAGTTCAACTATTATAAGCAAAATGAGGAAGGAATCAGGAACCCTATCTAAGTGCTAGCAGGTGCATCTGGAGCCGGAGGACCTGAAAGAACCTCTACTGGAGTCTCTCCTGCAGGAGGGTCCTGAGGGGCTGGAAGTCCTTCAGGAATAGAAGCCGGATCTGAGGGGGGACTCGGAGAGGCTGGTTGATCAGCCGAATAAGCTGAAGGAGTGCTGCTCTGCTGAGTGCCCTGAGTGTTGGCTGCGTACCTCGCAAACGTTTGAATGGCTGCAACGGGAGGAGGACCGAAGAACGAGTAGTCCGAGTCTGGGTACTGCTCCCAGATGGTATACAGGAAGGCTTTCTCGTTCTCTGAGGCGGCTCGATCTCGCTCCTGAGCAATCCGAGCCTCATTGCGTTTCTCCACTTGTGCAATCTCTTCTTGAGCTTTGATAGTCTCCTCTCGAGCTCTGGCAAGCTCCTCATTGATCGTAGCCATCTCATGTTGCTGCTGGTTAACTTTCTTCTCAGCAGACTCCGCTCTCTTCACAGCAACGCTCAGCTCGCCCTTTACTTTCAACGGTTCCCCATGAATCTTGCCAACTTCAGAAGTAGCTGCTTCCCTACGAGTTGTTTCCTGGGACAGAGTCACATCAGCTTCCTTAAGCTTATCCTCTAGCCTCTGGTGCTCCTTCTGGAGGAGGTTCACTTCGCCCTGCAGCCTTTCCCTCTCCTCTTTGAACTGCTCCTCGGCCATTCTAAAAGTAGCCTCCCTGCCCATTTGATCCTTGATCCTCGTCATCAGCTTCATGAAAGTCATGCCCATCTGGGAGGATGAAGACATTATATCCAAATCAATGGGATTCATTGAAAATGAAGGAGAGATGAAGGGACTTGAAAGTTACCAATGCCGCATGACGAACTTTATAGCCTACCAGCTTCATATCAGTGAAGTCCGACCTCGGGAGCTTCGGAATATGGTTCCTTAAAACCTCTGGTACACAACTAAGGAAACTATTGAAGTACTCCATCTCTGCCACCCTATCAGCTTGCAAATCAGGATCCTCAATCGTCTCATCCTCGACTCGCTCGGATTGTTCTGAGGTTTGAGCGCTCAAGCTCCTCCAAATGATGATAGCCCCGGGCTTCTTGAGCTCCATTACCTTCTTACGCTTGGGGGCTGGAGACTCCGTTATGCCTTTTCCCTTCCTTCTAATCAAGGGCTCATGGTCGGGAGAAGTTGAACCCTCTTCAGTAGGAGTCCTTGTTCTCTTAGATGCAGGTGGAACAGTCTGTTCCTGACCTCCGGACCAGGGAGCTCGCACCCCAGCGACTGCATCAGTAGGAGGGAGAGGCTCCTGACGAGAAGGATCTGGAGAAGTGTCCTCCACTGCCACAACCTCTGGCTCTCCAGACGCTACGATGGCACGAAAGGGAGGGACCCTTAGTGTAAACCTATGCATGTTGTTCGCGGAAGTGCTTATGGAGGAAAGATCCTCTGAAGACGGCTCGGGCTCGATTTCAGGCTCAGAATCTAGGCCAAGGAGAGCTGCGAGGACCGAGTGAACCTCACTGTTCTTTCCGCGAACTCCTAAATCACAGTTTATGTCCATAAGGGGACCAGTAACAAGTGGAGTAAGACCTTGGGCTACCAAATCAGAATTCAAAGGAAACGAGTCGTCACCCACGACCTTGGCCGTTGCCAAAGCCTTTAGAATCGCAGTCTCCTCGTCGGTAACCTCAAACCTAGGGGCAGAGACATCTGCAAAAAGAGGAAATAAAAAAAAAATTGATAATGATAATTCGCGAGCTACCATCCACTACTACCGGGCGAGAAGACGAATGAAGTATTACGCAGGAAGGAAACAGAAAAGCAGGTAACCAGGAACCAGTGGGACTTATACTCACCCATATTAGACTTAATGCAATTCGAGGGCATATATCGTTTATAGCGAGGATGGCGACATGAGACATAGTACAGCCCGTTTCTAGGCTCGGCCTGGCGACCATGAGTCCTCTTGAAGCTATACAGGTAACGGATAATGTGGGGAGTGGGAGGTCCAAATCCATACTTAATAAAGGCTGTGGCTAAAGTGGTTAATTGGGCATAAGAGTTGGGAGTAAGCTGAAACGGGGCCAGCCTCAGATCGTTCAATAGAATCACAAGGTAGCTGGGGATAGGGAACTTAAGCCTGAACTCCATGTGCTCGCGACTTACTACAACAAAACCAGAAGGTGGGAAGGCTGCGCGATTACTCTCCTACGACATATTAACCCTACATCCTAAAGGGAAATCAAACTCTCGAGCTAGAGCCTGCAAAGCTGGGAGAGTCGTTTTGGAGACAGTCTGGCAGAAGGGATCTCGAGCTTCCCTCTCCTCAGCCTCAGTCCGAGAGGTAGAAGGCCCAGCTCGTCCAGTGGGCTCCCCTACGACCTCGTCACTTCGGGGGTCACACCCTACGTTACTCTAACCCACCGCTCTACCCGCTCCTCAGAGGCAGAAGCTCTATCACCAACCCGACGACCACGGCGTGGATGACCTGACATCTACAGACAACAAGAAGGACATCAGAACGCTGAAAGTATGCTGAACCTAGAGAGCTATAACGAAGAATTCCTAAAGCTGCTATCCCACACGTCAGGTCGCACACCGTGTCACCAAAAATGGTGGGGGCCCAGAACTAGGCCCCTTAGGTAAAATCTCCTAGACGCCTATGTTTCTAACCCTATGACTGCAAAAGTTCAATCGAACAGTGCAAGGGCAAACTATTTGATGATGCTAAACTACGTCAGCAAACATCAACTGATCCAAACAACCCCAAATTGCAAGCAACACTCATAATGTACTACCACAGGCGTTGCAGATCGCCAATAGTAAGGCCATCTAACAACCAAGCAAACATGAAGCCTCAGGCAGCAAGCGAAACGATTCTCAGACAAGGCACAGGCGTATGAAGCTCAAAATCGTGCCAGCTAATCAACTAAAACAAGTTCGAAGCTAGAAAATAGGGTGTACGTTGAAAACCAGAAATAACCAGATAGACAACCAAATAGATAAACATGAAGGGCGGAATCAGATAGCCTACCGTGAGTGCTTGGGATGAATTCCAGGCTTTGAGATGAGAACTTCGAAAGAAGCTGTCGAAGAAATGCAGAAGAAGCAGAAGAAAAGGTTGAAGAAGAAGTATGGTTGTATTCCGTTTCAAAGAAGCAAAAAATGGAAGATGACAATGACATCTGATGTAAATAGAGTCGAGTTCGTTCCCTTAGCCGTTTGATCTAGCAAAAGGTATAACTGCTACAGATCTGACGGCTCAGCGCGTGCCCCGATCCTTTGCCATTGTGCCATGTCAGTTACAAGACGTGCGCATTTAATGTGTACGGCCCGAGACGCATTTTACAACCCCGATGCCTGCATAAACGCCACGTGGCAACAATTACAAATCACGGATCGAAGTGATGCCCTAAGAACTCGCAAACGGGCGCCAAGTGCACTTTTGAATAAGCTCCTAGTCCGCAGACCGCACTGCAAGCTGGGGGGCTTATGTTATGCGCGTTTTCTCGACCTGGACAAATGGGCCAGGAAAGGCCCAGAGGACATGAACAGAAATGAAAGCCCGGAAGGCCCAGCTTCAGATCGCTATTGCGAGCTCGACCAGCTCCCCAGACCTTCCAGATCGCGAGGTCGCTTAGTCAAGACCGTAAGAAGCACACCTCCAGTCCACATTGACACCGGTCCAGTTCGCATGATTCGACGGACTAGGAAGCTTGTACCAGGAGATACCTTGTACTGCAAGTCATTTAAATCACTAACTCCCTTGACTTCCCGTCGGAGACACCTGTGCAATTTCCAAGGAGCACCTAATACAGCAGCCATGCATTTGATGAAGAGAAGACTTCTCCAGGTGCAATAAATACAGACTTGTGCATAGAAAGAATAATCATTATCTTACAATAAATGCAGTATGGTTTATGTCAGGATTAGTTGAAAATGGTCATCATTTGTAACATGTATTACACTCCTTTGTATTTTCTTTTTGCATCTCTTCCCTCTCTATAAATAGGGAAGATTTTACTGTATCAAAGGGGACAAAAAGCACACTAGTATACCGTCACTCTGCCAAAATTACCTGAGAGTGGCCCGTGGACGTAGGCGCAGTCGCCGAACCACACAAAATCCCTATGTTAGCATTCATTCTTCTCCCTCCTTTCTTCATTAATCATCCCATTAATCTCACCCAACTACCACGATCAATATTCCTTCACCTTAATTACGCTCTACCAACCTTAAACCTCATTCATTGCTCATTTGCTACACGTCCATTGTCATTATCACCATTTAATTACCTCATTCGCAATCTGGGCCCTTGAATCTCTGGGTTGACCGCTTCTGAATATCAACAGTGATTAACATAATTTTTTTTTTTAATGACTCACTTTTGAAGAAGATTATTGAACATCATTGTTACTTCCTTGTTGTCTTGAAGCAACTGAATGCTATAACTGTACAACATATTAGTAAAACATTAAACAAGTATGACTTTTAGAACTCCAAATAAAATTCAAAATGCATAAAAAAGAAAAAAAAAACCTGGTATTTAGACAATTAAATTTTTATTTACCTCGTGTGTACTAGAATACTGAACTCTTCCTTCAATTCTTGCTCCATCATTGGTCTGAAACTAAAATGTACTTAATATTACATGTAAGCTATCATACTACATAATTAAATCAAAATCTTACAAATTCTTAATTTGACATACCTGATTATTTTTGTTAACTAATGTTGTAACTAGTTGCTCGAGATTTTTCACCTTTTCTTCAAGCTGCATAGTAGTGTATTTAGAAACAACAGCTGCCATTAATCTTTGTTGGTGTTACACCATACCCAAGCCCTCGAACTCGACCTCGATGCTCCTTTCCTAAAACTTGGGCTACGACATCATCCTTGATTGCGTTTGACTATATTTTTGGAATCGCTTCCATCTCTTTCTATATATTATGCAAAATGATAATAACAAATGTGATAATAATAACAAATGTGATAATTGCAAATTAAACTATATCAATAAAAAAATTATTCAACATGTCATACTATTTTTCCTCCAACTTTTTTGTTCATTGGTGTCCCATCTTTGCGCCTATATCCAGCTATCCATATTGCCACTCTATCCAACTCTACTAGATCTTCATTTTTTGCCATTTTTTCAACCCTCTATACATTTATAACATAATCATGACAATATGAGAACAAAATTTATTGTATTTACTAAACAAACAAACAAATTCTTAGCAAAACACGCCATTTCACACAAGTCACCAACATCAATTCCAGAAAAGTCACCAACATAAGACAAACGAAATTCATGTTATTATTCAAACTTGATTTCTACCTTAAGACAAAAAAATTCAATGTAAATATTATATTTTAACACATCAAAATCATGTTCTAAACTTACTAGAATATTCTTGCATCAAACCATAAAAGATAAAATAAATCGTGTCAACATATTCTTACCAATTCTTCATGTAGTCATGTCATTCCTTTACGACTAGTTGTATGTGGCATCTCATTCATCTTCGCCAGCTTAGTCTATTCGTTACTTATTTCCTACAAGTAACATATAAGTCACAATCTCATATGGAAGCTTTCTTGAAGATACTACATACTTAGTATACTTACATCAAATTTTGTTGACAATTGATACTGGACAAATTTTTTCCAATTTTTTTTTTCTAATGGGTGTTATCCTATAAGGTTCTGCTAACTGGTACAAAATATGTTTTGTACAAGATATTTTATGGTCTAGTTGAACTAATGGTGTCTAGTACTTTTTATCTTGGAATGGTCTTGATAAAATTATTATATGCAGTAAGGTAACATAGGAAGGTCCATGTTAAAGACATAGTTTATATAAAAGGACATGTTTTGTCTGATCATGTACTATAATTTGGTACATGAAAATGTTTGGTTATTTTCAAATTGTTCTATTTAGTTAATTATAATTATAGTTGAGTTTATTTAAAAAAAAAAAATTATATTAGTGTTTGATAAGTTTTCTTTTAAGAAATTTGGTAGTATCATATGTATGTATTTCTAGAGACTTTCTCTTTTGATAGCTTGATCTTTTATCACTTGGGAATGATGTGTTTGAACACTATTGAGCACATTACATGGTTATAGAGTTTGTCTAAATTGGTTGTGTTTGTTATGCAATATAAAAATTTGCAATCTAGTTTACCAGTTTAGCACATCAAAACATCAAACTCCCACAAGTGGAACATCCATTTAACTAAGCTAAACGAACCAGTTTTAAGATTAATCCAAACTTGTATAAAAACTAATTGAATAGATTCCTTGTGAAGGAAAACTAAAACTCAAAAATAAATGGTTTAAAGGGTACAACTAATGCATAGCTACATATGGCTGAACTAATCCTTAATTATTACACAATAAGAATTCATTGTGAAGCAAATAAGACTCATGTATGGACCATAAAAATTTGACTTGTACATGTCACCAAACAAATATGCTCTAAGACACTTGGCTACAACACAAACAAATCAAAGATTCAAGGAACTAAAATACACATATATATTATCAAGTGATAATCATCTATACAATGGGCTTTACTGTGCTACCAAGTGCAAGCAACTGTCAAGTGCTTATATATTTGGTGGAAAAGTAACTGTCAGGACATATAGCTTGTCCTTTGACATATACAATTTGGACACTAATTCATCAGCATTAAAGCATAAACATAGAACTTTATCGTGCCTACTACAATGCTAAAATGAAATAATTATTTTGAAAACTGATATCAATTATGTCACACTAAAAACTACACCTCTATTCCAACTTTGTCTTTGTAGATCTATAAATAGGACCACCATGCAACATATATAACCATGTTAATATAATAGATATAATAATGCATATAACAATACAAATAACAAGGTCAGTGGAGAGAGAGAGGACCACCAAGACATAATACATATAACAAAAGCCATGTGGGACCAAAGCAAAAGCATATCTTTATCTCTCACTTTCATACAAAACACAAGCAAAAGTAGGGCTTTGTATCTCTCACCTTTTAAAATCTTTTTTTGCTCTTCTTCTACCTCTTTGTCTCTCACAAAACACAACATTCTCTGTCTCTCACTTTTATACATGACACAAGTAAAAGTAGGGCTCTCTATCACTCTTGAAATTTTTTTTCTACTCTTACCTCTCTATCTCTCACAAAACACAACACTCTCTATCTCTTACAAAAGTCACGTGTGTGTAGACTCTGTATGTGTTAAAAGCCCAACGATTGAAACAAAATGAGTGCGTGAAATCTGTGTTGAAGTGTCTGTTTTCTTGATTTCTCAAGAACCATCGAATCCCTAGCAATTGATTTTTAATCAGTAGATAAAACAAGATGAGAGTGAAATAAAAACAAAGGAGATAAAAGAAACCTAAGACGAAATTAAAAACCCAAACTTCAATCTATGACACAGGACAAAGAAGATGAGTTAGGCATTATAGAGAAAAAGTTGGGAGTGGTAAGAAGTCAAGAAAATTTTTCCTCCCCAAATTTTTGGTCTCTAATTAAATATGCAATTTTTGCTCTTATATCTACCTATAATTCAGCACCGGCTATTTGTGTACTCTCTAATTAAATATCCAACATGGGTTACTACCGCACTTTCTAAATAGATATTCAAACATTCAATATGGGTCTTTATTGGCTTATACTTAATACATGTAAATGGGCAACTTTATTACAAGCTTTTAAAAGCCTGTGCTTAATCACGTTTTTTAGCACAAGACATTTGTGCTTGTAATAATTAAACCGTGATAGTAAATGATATTTGTTGTAGTGTTCATAGATGGTGCCAACTATTGATGCACTATCATTGGAGGCAAAAAAAAAGTTAAAACACTATTAGGGCCTTGACGACAAGTGACACTCTAGTTAAATAGGATGGACGAAGACATACCTTTAGAAAGAGTAATTATGGCATAAGTATATGATTTATACCCTCATTAGCTCCCTTTAACCAGAAAGGACAGTAGAGCTTCAGTTAGGCAATATGAACCCCTTAATAGCCCAAAAACTAGGTTTAGTGCACCTAGATTTCCCGAAGTGCAATAAGGCTTCCTTGGTAAGCAAAGGTTTAGCTATTGTTGTAGCCCTTAGACCTTCATATGAATGGGTATCATGGATTTGTAGATAAGAAGGGGTTACAATCCCTAAAATTTCATAGAAGAAACCTTTGGAAGAGCTTTTTGAGTTTTTTGAGGTCCTTAGGTCAAATCTCGGAACAATATCTTTATATATAACCTCCTTTTGTGGTCATGGTGCTTCCACCCCTCCCCTTCTAATTGGTCAAGACTTCTCCTAGTCTTGTCCCTTTCTCCTCTAGTGTGTTTGGTCTTTTCATGTTCTTCTTAGCTGGTGGTCAGCTCCATTTACTATTCCTTCTAACATAAGGTCATGTGGCTAATCCTCGTTCATCCGTTTTGACAAAAGGCCATGTGGCTGATCCTAAGCCCTTATTTTCACCTTTACAGCCTTTTTCGTCATTTCCTTTTCATGCTTTTCATCGTTCTGCCTCCCTTTGATGCCAGTTCTGACATAGAGACACATGACATTATCTCATTTACTGGCTCTAACATAAGGCCACGTTGATGATCCTAAGGCATTTCTTTTTCCTCTACTGCCTTGGGCCTAACATCCTAAAAGTCTATCTCACTTAGACCTGCTACCAAATCTAAATTCCTTGCCCCTCTGATGGTACATGGGCTATTAGATAGGTAGAAATCTTGTATTCAATAACTGTTTCATTCGACGCAAGGTTCTGATCCAACCTTTTCCTTATCATAATTGAGTAAGTTGCAATTGTTTCCACTAAGCTAAGACAACTTATTTTAGTTTGTAGCCAATTAGTTTAACTTTCCTATCCTTTATAATCCTTATATACTTAAAGATGCATTCGACTTCTAATATCTAGTCAAGAAAATCTTCTATTCCTAAATATCTGTTAAATATGGGGAGGTCTAACTTCATCTGGTATTTATTTCCTTGGTGTTAAAGTTCTCTTTGTTGATTCCATAAGATCACATCATTTGTCTTTTCATCAATTGAATCATTGTTTGGAATAGCATTTTTGAGAATAGGTCTTACTCTAGCATCTTTAAAGTTAGCGCGTAGTGGAGAGTTTCCGTTGTGTATCATATCCAAGATCAAAAGTCGTAGTTTTGTGACTTGTCGAGTTAATTGGATTAAATCATCCTTAGTAGCAAATTTGGCCTCAATTTGCTTCATAATATTTGAACTATAAGCCTTTTTTTTTTTTATTCTTTTTATATAGAAAAAAAAAATCATTTTAGTCCCTATCTTTTGGGAAATGATCAAATTTTTAAGTATGTTTTCCAAAAGGACGAAATGAATCTTAACTTTTGGAAAAAGTGTCAAATTAGTTTCTCATATCAGTCAACTAATAGTCAAACCTAACGAAAAATATGAAAACACTAATTTAATCTTAGACACCATTAAAACAAATAAAAAGACCATTATACCCTCGAATAAAGTTAAAAATTATAATAATGTATAATTACTAAAATAACGTTGATGAGTTTTATGTCCATAACATCATGACCAAGCTTAATGAAACTTCAAAATGAGCTCATAGAACCTAAAAAATAGCCAAAAATACCATTGAACAAGCTTTACAAACAACACCACCTCAAAAACAAGCAAAACCCAACCATGCATAACAAACCATCAAAACACTTATTCTTTCACACAAACAACCTTACAATCCACTTTGAAAAACCCTAACCAATCCAACAATTGTACATAACAAGTAAAATGTAGTCTTTGGTGAATAATAAGTAGAAATTCATGTTCACAGCTAACTTTTTAATAGAACCCACAAAAAAATTAAAAGAAAAAACCTAACAAGCCAAAAGCTATAATCTGAAAACCCTAATGGACTCACCTAACTTGATGAAAACAATTACCATCGCTCGAGAAGTTGGTCAAACAGTGTCTGGGGTGTAGGTTGATAATGGGTGAACAGGGTGCTTGTTGACAGCGAGTTAACGGGGGGCGAGTTGATAGCATGTGAACGAGCAGGGTGCAGATTGTTAAATAGGTTGGATGGCTACAAGTGGGTGATCGTCGAACGGTGACAGTAGTGGTCAAGGGTTGGTGATCTGTGATGGGCGAACAGGTGTGGGTTGTTGAACGGGGTGGGGTGTAGGTCGTTGAAACGGGTTGAGAGTGACCAAACGGGATGCGAGTTGTTAAACGGGTTAGACGACTACAAATGGGTAACCGTCCGAGGTGACCATGGTGGTCAAGGGATGGTGGTCTGTCGTGGGTGAAGGGGCATGGGTTGTTGAACGGTGTGAGGAGAGGTGGGGTTATTGAAACAAGTTTTCTTAAATTTTTCAATTTTTTTGAATTTTTTTTCTCATTTTATCTCCACTTTACATATGTCACCATCTTCCATCATGATTGGAAATATCAGTTTTACCCCTATTCAATATGTTATCAGTTAGGTTTGACTGTTAGTTGATTGATGAAATGGACTAATTTGATACTTTTTTGAAAAGTTAAGGTTCATTTCATCATTTAAGAAAACATAATTAAACATTTAACACTTTTCCAAAAGTTAGGGACTAAAATGATTTTCCCTTTTTATATATATTTTTCCTTTTTATATGTATTTTATATATTTTCTTTTCTTCTCTAATTTTTTTATTTGGTATCAAAAAGAAAGTGACTAGATCCAAATGATAAAAATGATTGAATTCATATTTTACACATGCAAGGGCAAATAATAATAATAATAATAATAACTAGACTAAATCATAATTTTGTGGACTAACTTGTAAAAAAGCATTTATTTATTTATTTTTTTTTTTTGAAATAAAAGGAAACAATGAAAGGTAGTGTTGTCTAAGGGTGGAAAGTTTAAGGGACAATTTGGTCATAAGGTGGTCATATAAAAACCTTATTTTCTCTCAACCATTTCAAACTTGATTAAAAAAACAAATGGAAAAAATAAAGCTTAGGGAGGGGAGAAAATCTTTCATGGGACAATAAGTTGGCATGTCATATTGATATTGGTGTGCTTTTCTAATAACAACGTGACACATGACATTTTTTTTAATAAAAAATAAATGAGAAAAGACACCAATGTTAATTTTTTATGAAAAAATAATGTTATGTGTCACGTTATTATTGGAATGACACGCCAACATTAGCATACATGCAAACTCAGCGTTTCATGAAAAATTTTCTCGAAGGGGATAGAGAGAGAGAGAGAGGAGAGAGAGAGAGAGAGAAGAAGAAGAAGAAGAAGATGCATGACTTGGGGGAAAGAGAGAGACTTGAGTGGTGGTTGTTGGAGGAGACAATTGGTCTTATGGTTGTCAATTGGTTGCCAAGCAGACGATGT
Source organism: Litchi chinensis (assembly GCA_019925255.1). NCBI lineage: Eukaryota > Viridiplantae > Streptophyta > Magnoliopsida > Sapindales > Sapindaceae > Litchi > Litchi chinensis. The sequence goes on from CM034461.1 coordinate 16,255,368, forward strand.
TCAAGTTTGTGTACATTGATGGTGTGTATATATAATTTTTCTGTTATAGTTTTTAGTGGTGATGCAAACAAGTTTGGGTTACAAAAATAGAAGATTTTGTTTGGTGTTTGTGGCAAATCTTAAAGAGGGGGGGGGGGGGGGGGGGGGGGGGGGGGGGGGAGTTTTTTTAATTTTATTTTTTTTTGTTCAATGTTTAAAAAATTAGTGGTGTGAAAGAACGCTAGAGGGTCTGTAATTGGTGTTCAGTAATGATTGGGGGTGAATAAAATGATTGAAACAGCAACACTATCCCTTATTTATTTATTTTTTTTTTAAAGATGATTCTTTGCTTGCTTGCGTTATGTTTACAGTAATTTTTAGTAGGTGAGCTTTAGAACTCCAAGATGATTTTTTTTTTTTAAGGTGGATTTATTTTTGGGGTAATTTCGGGTTTGTGTGAGATGAGGTTTTTTTTTTTTTTTTTGGTAGTGTTTTTGGGTTGAATTTGGTAGATGAAAGAGATTATGGTTGGGTTTGGATGGTAAAGCAGAGAGAAAAACTCACTACTTGGTATTTGGAGTAGAACTTCGATTGAGGGTAAACTAGCCCAAAATGAAGTTGCTTTAATATCAAATGATGTGGGATATTTTCTAAGCAAGGTAAACTTATTCTGAAAATTATTTGACAGTGAAATCCATTTGTACATTTTGTAAGTTGTCTTTTTATTTTTAATTTTTTATTTGTAGTGTGTTTTTATATAACAATTTCTTAAAAGTTTAATTAACTTATTTTAATTTTACTTAAAAATAACTATAAATATTTTTGAAAATTTTTTAATACTGTTCTTTTATCAAAAACATTTTTTAATATTTTATTTATGGAAAAATTACTCAAACTTTCCCTAACTTTAGCAATATTTACACTCAACTCTAACCTTTAAACATAAGTAAACAAATATAAATAAATTTATTAACATTGGTCAATTGTTAATCAAAGGATCCTAACTCCAAAGGTATGTTTGTGTATTATTTTAACTCTACTATAGTCCCTACATATGCTTTCTCACTTGTTCGCATGTTTGGCTAACACCTGCTCGTACAACGAGCAAATGAAGACAGCAACTACTGGCTCATCGCAAACCTCTTTCAAATTTGTCAAGACATTAGCGAATGATACTTCCTACGAAGCGTACTGATAGAACATCCATGAGATAATAGTTGTACCTTCAGCTTTTCTCATCATCATTAGGCTCGAGGTTTATTAATGAACGCATCTAGAATTCACAATAACCTAGTTAGAATTGGGGAAAAATTGAGTAACCTAAATTACTAAAGCCCCATAAACAAATTGAGTAACCTAAATTAAGTAACCATCCTTAACATTTTTTTTTTCTTCATAGATATCAACATTCTTTCTTGCCTAACCTACCTTCGAAACAATGCTTCAGGGTACAAGTCTATCTGTTTTTTTATGTCTCCAGGGGAATTTTTACAGTCAATGTCAAGAACACCTTGAACATAAAATCTACAACAACAACAACAACAACAATAATGATAATAATCAATATAATTGTATGTTAGTACTCACATCACACGAAATTAAAAGGAACATGTTAATCATGTTTGTAACTTATAAACAACATCTATAAAAGCTATAAAGATAATTGTATTTATTTTTGTGAGTGTTCTCCCCTTGATAGAGTACAAATACACCAATGTCCTCTATGAGAAAGCATCCCACACCATCAAGTCTTTCACCAGCCGTAACTCCCATATAGCCACCTAGTTCTTATCATTGCACCTGTAGAGAAAAAGATTAAGCATTATTAGCAATTATAGCTTCACAACATAATCATTCTACTGAAACTCACCAGTAAGACAGGTTGCCTTAACAGACTCTACCCAAACGACTTCATTGTTGAAATGTATCGTGTGGATATATAACGTTCTCAACTGCCAGGATTCAAACTAATATCTGAAACCTTTTCTAATTTCAGTTCAGTTGTGAGGTAAACTCTACTTGAGAAAACCTTACTTCTCTTGATCCCTATTAAAAATGCATCTCATTGCTCAAATCACCATGGTGTAATTCTCTTGAAAACAACTCACAATCACCCTAAAGAAATTTGGGACATTACATTCGTAGAAAATGCCCAAAGCGAGTTCCATAAACCTCGTTTTCACTTGTCGACCTCTCGTCATTAAAGTTTGACAGGGCATTGCTTATTAGTACTAACAAATTGAAAGGGAAGTGTTGGTTGGTTACTCCCCTAAACCATCGACCTTCAAGTTTCATCAACCTTCTTCTGTAATTCACCATCTAAAAACGATTAAATAAATTAACAAAAATCATTAAAAGTAAGTAATTTAAAAAAAAAAAAAAAAGTAGACACAATAGCCATAAGATGCCAAAACCAGCCGATAGGTCTTGTATATTAAAATAAGTCTCGAAGATTAAAAATAGGTCCTCTGAACAATGATCATAGGTTCTAACTTGAAAAATAGGTTCCTAGAACTCAGACTAGGTCTCAAAATCACAAAGAATGTCCTGAAAAATTGGAAATAGATCTCTAACATTACAAACACTTCAACAGACCATCATTTTTAAAAATGCAAACTTAGCCAACTCCTTATCAATGGCTTCCTTAACGCCTTTTAACTTTCAATTTCATCATCTAAACTATTTTAACACAAACCCATGTTTTTTCTATTTCAAAATCCCTAGAAAACTAACCCTCATTTTCAACAAACTCAAAATTCAATCAATCAAAAACAAAAACAAAGCCATTCAAATTCCACATTAAAATAAAGACCAAAAAACCAAAATATCACAGTCAAACAATTAGTTTCTGTAGCAAAACTAACCCTGGTAAGTGTGCTATTTGAAAAAAGAACTCATTTAAAACCATTAGCTTCATGACTAGGACGCTTATGGTGTATATTTACCAATGTGATAGGCAATGAGGGAGTGTTACAAAAAACCCTAGGCAAAACAAATCCCTAGGCATATAGGCCTATTGGCTCAATCCCTCCGCTATCATCACATATTCCTAAAAATTTTCATATTTATCGTTTCATCATAATTGTTGTAGTGTAAGCTCTTCAAGATGGACCAAACAAAAATTGAATCACTGAACTCTAATAACTTTTTTCTTATTATGAATTTCTTCCTTATTTTTGTATTGTACTAATATAATTCTATTTAATATAAAAGATTAAAAGTTTTGGGTTACTTAAAAGCCAAAAAGATGGGAAATTAATATCTAATATTCACATTATGTTCGCGGGAATTGTGGAGGGTGATTCCCCCATTTTTTGACTTTTAAGAACCAAAAATACCCCAGTTCTCACAATTTGTAATTTTTGAATCTCTAATAGCACCAAAAAAAAGTGGAAAATCTCATGAAATCCATACCTTCACATAAATTTAGTGATAAATTAATCAAGATCATTAATTTCAATTCGTTTATAGATAAATAAATTTAGTGATGAATAAATTAATTTAAGATCATTATTTTCAGTTTTTTTTTTTATAGATAAATAAATTTATTGATAAATAAATTAACTTAAATCAAATTTAGTGATCCAATAATATTTTTTACAGATAATTAATATAAGTATTAAATAACCTTCATTCTAATTAAATAAATTTGAATTAATGCACGTTGTGATAAGTTAATTCATACTAAATTTATTTAATTTAAATAAATAAATTAAATTTCATCTGATTTTTTGCACAAATATTTTGTGGTAATTAAATGGTACTAATTAAATTTTATACATACATATATATATAACTACCCATCGTACTAATTATTTGGTGGTAGTTTAATTTATCTGATTTTACGTAAATTTTGATAGAATCTATCATGCTTGGAGACTCCCCGAGTAATTGAACCTGCATTTGAAATTATATATCTATGTACAAATGTCAACAAAATTACTATCACACAAGAACCCAACTATTTTCCATGTACAAACTAATGTATCTATGTACAAATGTACAAATGAAACATGTATCAACTAAGTTACTGGATGAAAATAATAAAATAAATCAATAGCTATCTGTCTCCTAATTCTTTGAGTGTTTTCAAAATTACTCCCGAACATCCACTTCTTCTGGCACCACCAAATATCTGCAGTGTAAGCTACACATCTGATGTTGTATTAGTAATAAAAAATATTGTCAAGCCATATATACAACAAATGATTAATCAATTAATTAATTCAATTAAAAGGTGGAGTTTACCAGTCAGGTTGTTGCGGCACCTTGGATGGCCCGAGACGTGTAATCGTCAATTTTGTAGCCTTTGGTGGCATCGGCAAACCAGATCTTTAATTATAATCGTTCTTACGCATAGTCAATGGAAGCTAGCGAACCAGCGGCTGAATGGATGTTATCCTAATTTCTTTGTCCAGTTTAGCACTCGAATCGAAAATTAGGATCCTTTGCTCCTGCAAGTACACTTGACAGAGGATCGAATGTGTCTGATGTAGACTGCATTGTAACAACACCTGCATATTCAAAATGTCAGTATACCAGACTAATTTATATGAATCAATTAAATTGCTAAAAAATTATCAATTATGATTAAAAACATTTACGTAGTCTACATCCCACCAAGGGGGGTTTGGGTCTCTTTGATCCTAGGCAAGAGCTATTTATAGGGGACATTTGCTGTGCCTGGATCAAAAGGCATCTCCGTTTTACTGTAATCTCGAGTCCAAGCATGCACAAAATCGTTCTGCAAAATCACAAAATAAGACCTTGTTATATTAATTACAATTAAACAAAACAAAGATACAGACAGCGAATAAATATGATATACACACTCATAAATATAGAACACTCGTGAGCTGCATATTTGTGACTTAAAAGTCATGGACTCGAGTTTTTCTTAATCTGAAGGACCAGCAAATACAAGTTGATGTGAAAATTATCCAACCACTTATCCACATCCTCAATGTCCTTGATCCATTCCATTGTGACTGGAACAATGTAACCGTAGGTATGCCTACAATAAAAAGCAATAAAAGGATAAGAAATTAGATTATAAATTAAAAATATATATTTAGAGAAAAGGATAACACTTACAAAAGCAGCTCGTTCGAATCCTTGTATGCAAGGTAACCCTCCTCCACTTGTCTGGTTTGGATGGCATACATGGAATGATGATGGTCTCCTCCAGTTGATCCTCTGTGGATGGCATACGTGGGATGATTATGGTTACCTCCATTTTCTCTTACTCCTTCACAAGTTCAGCAGAAGGAGGATCATCCATTTTCTCCTTCATAAGTTGAGCAACAACAACTTCTGCTCATCCATTTTCTCATGCTCATGCTTTTTCTTTCTCTTCTTCTTAAAAGGAGGCTCTATATATGGCATCCGACAAGCTGTCGATGGCTCAATCATTTGTCTGGATCATGGAACAAACTCGTCAAATTTCTCCTATAACTTTAGGATAACCAATTGTTTTATAATAGACATTTAAATTGATATATAAAACTAACACGCAAACTAAATACGAATTTTACCTTGGATTTCATGAATATGGCAAATTTCCGATCATCCTCCCTCTTAGCACCCCCGTCATCATCCAGGGCAATATGGCTGACACCTTCATCCTCTCCCCTATGCTCATCGTTGTCAGCATCATCATTATCAACATTTGGAGGACATGGTGCTCTATCATGAATATTGTCATTCATTTGTCCTCTCACTATCATCATCCATCATCATCATCTGGATCGTCGGAAGACCCCGAGATTCCAAAATGAGCCTTCAGTCTTCTTTCTCTCCTCATAAGTCTCCTCTGTTAGATCAGTAAATATCAGTACAGTAATTAACAATCAACAATATATATATGTATAAAACACACACGAATATATGTATAAAAAGAAAATTAATTATCGTAAATCACTAACTTGAATATATTGATAGAGGCTTGCAAGATTGCAATGTCCTTAGACAAAATTTCTCCCCTTCTCACTGCTTGAAGGACCGATGGAGTTTGCCCCAAGATACAACTATCGTTCTCCTGTATCAAAGCAGATAATACAGAAGTCAGGCGAACACTTGAATACTTTTCTTCAATCTCAGAATGATGATATGAATGACTGATATTAAGAATTTTTTGTTTTTCTATATTACTGCAACAGGAAAGGTTATTGTATTTATAGTATAATACGTGACTATTAGAACAGTCATGTCTGTTCCCAAACACTGTCATTATTTGAATTTAAATTTAATTTAATTTAATTTAAAATCAAATTTAAATTAAAACAATAAAATAATAATAAAACATATATATATATATATATTTTTTTTTTTTTTAAATCAAAGAACCCAGGCACCCAAGCCCAAGGCCTAATCTTTGATGGGTTCCTGTGAGATTCTTTGTTTCAAACATAATATATTTAGTTTTTCCAACAATACCCCACATTTGAAACAAGAATCTCTTTCTTCAAATAAATAACATTTTAATGATATGATATGCAAATGCATTGGAGAGTATTAGTAGTGTTGTATTTCAGGAGAAGTGTCTTTTGAACTTGAACTTACCATAATGAGAGTATATCGGATCTACTTAGTGACGCAGTAGATATAATGATCTTGAACTGTTCACTTTCTTGTAGTAAATCAAGGCAATAAATCTCATATACAACACTGACTGTATTCAATAGTTCATACGGTTTTGTTCATTTTGGTCCTGAACAGATCCTGATTTTCATGATAGCTTTAGAGAATTTAGCCAATTTTCCCATTCTCATAAATGCGACCCAACATTTACCATCATATAGGTGACATTTTTAATGTCATTAAATGCAAAGCATATCCTAATCTTTCTTCTTTTATAGACACATCATCTATCATAGGAATGGGTTAATCTTTATGTGTCTTTTTATTAAGTTGTTACCCAATTAGTTTGCCTATTGAACCTAGACCATGGGATCTCCAATTCACTAGGTTAGGTTTCTACCAGGTTCAACTTATTAGATTGGCTTTAAGCCCATTCCCCTCGATGTAAGCTTAATTTGCTCTCTCGGTAGGCCTTTTGTCAAAGGATCTGCTATATTTTCCTTTGACTTTACATATTGAATGGAAATTACTCCATTTGAGAGCAATTGCTTAATAGTGTTATGTCTGCGCCTAATATGTCTTGACTTGCCATTGTATACACTGTTCTTTGCTCTGGCTTGAGTTGCCATGCTATCACAATGTATACATATCGCTGTCACAGGTTTAGACCAGACTGGAATATCCTCAAGAAAATTTCTTAACCATTCTGCTTCTTCAGCAGCTTTATCTAGTGCTATAAATTCTGATTCCATCGTAGATCGTGCTATACACGTCTGCTTTGAGGATTTCCATGATACTGCAGCTCCTCCTAATGTAAAAACATATCCACTAGTTGATTTGCATTCTGTGCTATCAGAGATCCAATTAGCATCGTTATACCCTTCTAAAATTGGTGGATATTTTGTATAATGTAGTCCATAATCTAAGGTATATTTTAAATACCTTAATACTCTGATCAATGCTTCCCAATGATCACGTCCAGGACTACTTGTATATCTACTAAGTCTGCTTACTGAATAAGCAATGTCGGGCCTAGTAGAATTCATCAGATACATTAGACTGCCAATTATCTGTGAATATTCCAATTGAGAAATTGACTTTCCAGTATTTTTCGTTAATTTTCAATTTGCATCAAAAGGTGTCACAGCAAGTTTACAATCAAATTGATTAAACCTCCTTAATATTTTTTCCACATAATGATTTTGAGTAAGAATATATCCATCATTATTTCTTTTGATTTGAATTCCTAAAATGATATCTGTTTGACCTAAGTCTTTCATATCAAAATTTGAACTCAATATCTTTTTTGTTGAATTTATGACATCCTTACTCGTACCTATTATCAGCATGTCATCTACATACAAGCATACCATCACACAAGAATTTTTCATATTCTTGACATAAACACACTTATCACATTCATTTATTTTAAATCCGTGTGTCAGCATTGTATGATCAAATTTTTCATGCCATTGTTTTGGAGCTTGTTTAAGTCCATATAAAGACTTAACAAGTCTACAAACTTTATTTTCTTGACCTTTAACCATAAAGCCTTCTGGTTGTTCCATGTATATTTCTTCATCTAGTTCTCCATTCAAAAAAGCTGTTTTTACATCCATTTGATGTATCTCCATATTGTGTAAAGCAGCAATAGAAATTAACATCCTGATTGATGTTATTCTTGACACTGGAGAATAGGTATCAAAATAATCTATTCCTTCTTTCTGCCGATATCCTTTAAAAACCAAACGTACCTTATATTTATCAATTATTCCATCGACTTTAATCTTCCTTTTAAAAATCCATTTATAACCTATCAGTTTACTTCCAGGTGGTAAGTCAATCAATTCCCATGTATGATTTTGTAAAATGGATTCAACTTCACTATTTATAGCTTCTTTCCAAAAAGGAGCTTCTGGTGATGACATGGCTTCTTTGTATGTTTGTGGTTCAGCTTCAGTCAAGAAACTCATAAAATCCGATCCAAAATCTTTTGGAATTTTTGTCCTCTTTCCTCTTCTAGGTTCCAAGAACTTCTCTTGAACTTTTGAAGTGGAAGGTTCATCTTGATTTTCATCACGTGGTCTTTTATTTGATGAACCAGACATCGATTCTTTATAAAGAAAAATTCCTTCAAATAACTCAGCATTTACAGATTCTATAATTGTGTTTACATGCATATCAGGAATTTCAGATTTAATGATTAAAAATCTATATGCAACACTATTTTTAGCAAAACCAATAAAAACACAATCAATTGTTTTAGGTCCTAATTTCGTTCTTTTAGGCAAAGGAATCTGAACCTTAGCTAGGCAACCCCACACTTTTAGGATTTTGTAAGTTGGCAAACGTCCTTTCCAAATTTGATAAGGAGACATATTAGTCTTCTTAAATGGAATTCTATTTAATATGTGATTTGCAGTAAGTAATGCCTCCCCCCATAAACTATGTGGTAGACCTGAATTAATCAACATGGAATTAATCATATTTTTAAAAGTTCTGTTCTTTCTTTCTGCCACTCCATTTTGTTGTGGAGTATATGGTGCAGTTGTTTGATGAATAATTCCATTTATTGCACAAAATTCAGCAAAGGCGGTGGACTCGTATTCTCCACCCCTATCAATTCTTATTATTTTTATCTTTTTATTCACTTGATTTTGAACTTCTGCTTTATATGTCTTAAACATATTCAAGGCTTCGTCCTTATTGTTAATCAAGTATACATAACAGTACTTACTGCAATCATCAATAAAGGTGATAAAATAATTTTTCCCACCTCTTGTTGGTATGGACTTAAAATCACAAAGATCACTATGAATTAAACCAAGTAATTCATTTGACCTTTCTTTAATTGTTTTAAAACTTTGCCTAGCAAACTTTGCTTCAGAACATATTTCACATTTATGTTTTAAATCAACATCAAACTTTGGTAATAAACCTAAGTTTACCATTCTATAAATAGACCTATTATTAATATGTCCTAATCTAGCATGTCATACATCAAACATACAAACAGTATAAACAAAAACATCATTTATTTTATTAATAGCATTAGTAACCATTACATTCAATTTGAACATTCCATCAGCTAAATACCCTTTCCCAATATACATTCCCGATTTGGTCAATACAAATTTATCATATTCAAATACTAATTTGAACCCTTTCTTACTAAGTATAGGACCAGAGACTAAATTCTTCCTAATTTCAAGAACGTACAGCACTTCAGTAAGAGTGACAATCTTTCCAGAAGTGAACTTTAACATGACAGTTCCTATTCCTTCAACCACAGATGAGGAAGAATTGCCCATGTAAAGCTTCTCTCCACCAGAAATTTGCTTAAATTCTGCAAACAAGTTTTTTGTCTCCACATATATGTCTTGTGGCACCCGTATCGACCCACCAGCCTTTCACATTAGATACCATGTTTACTTCAGATATGACAGCAACAAGGTCTATATCCATAGTAGTAACATTGGCCTGATTCTTGTCAGTATTCTGTCCAGAATTTCCAAGAGTTTGATCCTTGCGAAACCTGCAATATTGAGCTTTATGACCAGCCTTGCCACAAACCCAGCAACTGCCCTTGATTTTCTTAAATTCTTTTCCTTTCGGACCAGGTACTTTGACAGCCTTGTTTGTAGTTTTCTTGCCTTTATTATTCTGGTTTTTAGGCTTGAATCTGGATCCTTCAACAACATTTGCGTTTGCTGCAATTTTTGGTGCTTCCATCTTGTCTCCTTTTCTATGATCTTCTTCAACTCGGAGCCTTAAAATCAAATCCTCCATTGTCATCTCCCTTCGTTTATGTTTTAACTAAATTTTGAAATCATTCCAGGAAGGAGGCAGCTTCTCTATGATTGCTCCAACTTGAAAGGCTTCATTGATAGAACAACCTTCTGCCAGCAATTCATGGATCAACACTTGAATTTCTTCAACTTGTTTGATGACAGTGTTGTTATCAACCATGTTGTATTTGAGGAATTTTCCAATGACAAACTTTTTGCCCCAGCATCTTCAGTTTTGTATTTTTTCTCAAGAGATTCCCAAACTTCTTTAGCAGTCTTACATGAAGAGTAAATATCATACAATGAATCATCAAGTCTGTTAAGAATATGATTCTTACACAGAAAATCAGACTGCTTCCAAGCCTCCATTATTAAAAAGGTTTCCTTGGTCATTGGATCTTCATTCGTTTTGGGTACCTCTTCCTTGACAATATGAGCCAGGTTCATGGTTGTCAAATAGAAAAACATCTTCTGCTGCCATCGCTTAAAGTCCAGGCCCTTGAATTTTTCTGGCAAGCAATCCAGATTTTTGGAGACATTGTTCACAGATTGTGATGCCATAGTGTTCATAGGAAAAGCAAGAATATTTTCTGCTTCAAAATTCAGAACACTCATCAGCAATTTCTTTGATTGTAATTTGCAATAAATTTAAACAAAATCAATCAATATCTTATTGTAGTAACTACTTATATATATATATTCCCGAATACAATCTCAATGTACAACAGAATATAGATATATAAACAGTAAACAAATATGCAGCAATATACCTGAATGTGCAGAAGTTACTGCACTATATTCACAATTTAAAATCCAAAGTGCAGCAGTATACAAACATATAAACAAAAATCAAATTATTGTAATAGTACCAGAATGCAGTATATATATCAAACCACTGATATATATTTATATATATAAACGCAATAACAGTTTTGCGAATACAGTACTGATACCCGAATAAACGCAACAACAGTTTTGTGAATACAGCACTGATACTTGAATATATTTATAAACACAACAACACTGATATATACTCAAATTACGGCAACACGAATACACATGCAACAATCTTCAATATTGAGCACTAATATTTTAACATTAATATATTCTGCACCTAAAATATATATATATATATAATTTAAGTCAAACGCCACACCACTGATATTAAATGTTAAAGAACCACAATGTCAACTACAACCAGTTTCTGTCTAAGATCGTTAAGAAAAACAATTAGCAGAATAGTGATTGATTGACAAATATATATATTTTATACAACAAATCGTTGAAAACAAACACCAGAATATTGACTTCAACAATTATATATTATTATACAATACTAACGAAATTATATATATATTGACAGTGTCAAACCACTTATATATATTTATATATATTAACAACACTGCCAAATAGCAAAGAACCGAAAATACTGATATAAACAAATCTTGAGAAGGAAAATAATTTTTGTCTAAGAATGTTAGATCAGTAAATATCAGTACAGTAATTAACAATCAACAATATATATATGTATAAAACACACACGAATATATGTATAAAAAGAAAATTAATTATCGTAAATCACTAACTTGAATATATTGATAGAGGCTTGCAAGATTGCAATGTCCTTAGACAAAATTTCTCCCCTTCTCACTGCTTGAAGGACCGATGGAGTTTGCCCCAGGATACAACTATCGTTCTCCTGTATCAAAGCAGACAATACAGAAGCCAGACGAACACTTGAATACTTTTCTCCAATCTCAGAATGATGATATGAATGACTGATATTAAGAATTTTTTGTTTTTCTATATTACTGCAACAGGAAAGGTTATTGTATTTATAGTATAATACGTGACTATTAGAACAGTCATGTCTGTTCCCAAACACTGCCATTATTTGAATTTAAATTTAATTTAATTTAAATCAAATTTAAATTAAAACAATAAAATAATAATAAACATATATATATTTTTTTTAAATCAAAGAACCCAGGCACCCAGGCCCAAGGCCTAATCTTTGATGGGTTCCTGTGAGATTCTCTGTTTCAAACATAATATATTTAGTTTTTCCAACATCCTCATCTATGTTTTCTATTTCCTATGCATTAAGATCATCAGCTCCTCGAGCCTCAACAACTTGTCTATGACCATTTGAGCAACAATTGTTTGAGGCTCTTGCAAAAAGGGAAAAAAAAAAAAAAAGACAATTAATAATATACAATTGCACAACAAAGTCACATTTTTGAACATTTTCATAAAAATTTTGACAATCTCCTATATTTTTTTGACTATCCAGTTATCAATAGAAGTTGTATTTAAAAATTATAAATCGTCTATCATGTTAAGAGACTTAGTCTCTCTATCTAACCTCATACAATCACATAATAATTCCAAAGCATTTCAATTCAATCAAATCAATATGTATGTACAAATTAATAAAATAATAATATAACCTATGTACTATTGTCCACACTCAATCCTAGGAGTATTGTGCACCTTCTTTAACCTATTCTCCCTTGGTGCATGCCCTAATGATGACTCTTTGCCATGGTGCTCCTACAGAAAGGAAAAAATTAAAAAAAAAAAAAAAAAAAAAAAAACACAATTACAAGCAAAAAATTACATAACTAAGTCACATTTTTTAACAATTTTACAAAATTTTAATAGAATCTCCTCTTTTTTTTTTCACTATTCAGGTTGTTAATAAAACTTATACTTAAAAATTATACTTCGTCTATCTTGTTTAGAGACTCGGTCTCTTAGTCCAACTTTATACTACCATAGAACAATTCCACAACTTTTCAATTTAATAAAATAAATATGTATGTACAATTAATAAAATAATAATATAACCTACATATCGGACAATGAGATTGTCCATGCTCCATCCTAGGAGTATCATGCACCTTCTTTGACTTATTCTCTCTAGGTGCAACCTCTAATGGAGACCCTTAGTCATGGTGCTCCTTGAAAAAGGAAAAAATAATTACAAAAAAAAATTACATAACAAAGTCACATTTTTTTAACAATTTTATAAAAACTTTGACAAAGCCTCTTATGTTTTTCTAGCTACCTAGGTTGTTAATAGAACCTGTCGACGTTGGAATCTGGTTGATCGAAGTTCAAAACCCAATACCTGCAATTAAAGAGAAACAAAGAAAAAAAAAAGAGAGAAGATAGAACAATGACTACACAAAAAGTTTTACGTGGTTCGGCCAAAAAGATACCTACGTCCATGACTATGTTCTCTAATTATCTTAACAGAGTCACAGTATACTATTGCTTATTATAATGCGTTACAATGAAATTTCAGTCTTTATTTATAAAGTTGGGTGTTACAATTTGAATGCAATTAAAATATGAAAGAATTTTATATTAATTACACTTCCAAAACTGATTTCCTCCATAATTGGGATAGATTCTGTAATATCAGAGATTGATTCGATCAATATTCGAATTTAAATTTATTTCTAATTTTTATGGCAGAATCATGATCGATTTATGTTGTTGCCTTTCTGGAATATTTCCTTAACGAGCTGTTCAATCTGAGTTAGAACCTGCGTTGGACGACCTCAAGCTAAACTTTGTTCTAAGCAACGAGCCATGTATGGAGCGAGCTAGATAATGGTTGGCTAGGGACCTAAGAGTAATAGTAGAAATACCAGCTTGTTCCTGCAAATTGAGAGCTAGCTTGAGCTGGATATTGATGAACCGAGTCTCCATCTATTGGGTCACTTCATTAGATTAGTTTGTTAGGCTTCTACCAGATTTTTACCAGTCAATTTACACAACCCAAAATATACCCATAACATTAGTCCCCTAGCGCTCAGTGCGTTCTGCGGACTGGGAGTTGAGCCCGCTGGTAAAAGCTAACACGTCACGTCCTATCATCCCACGCCTCTTCAAATTCCATCCCATCGCTTCGACACATGACGACACTTCGAGTGATGGCACCATTGACGCGTCTCGCACCATGCACATTTAATGTATACGTTTCTCAACTAACAGCCCATGAGTACAAAAGTTGTAGTTCATGCTACATCGTTGGATTAAAGCGGTTGAACAACTTCTAGATCGAACAGTTAAAGCACGGATCCTGCAGCCTCTATATATATATGAAGCCCTTTCATTTTCTTTTTTTACTCTGCTATTTTTAACTTTAGCCGTCGAATTGCTCTCTTCTTCTTTTTCACTTTATCCTGCTTCCTTGCGCCGATTCTTTTCAGGTTTCATACCTCCGTCAATCAGATTCTTCGTCCTTTGGCAAGCATTCACAGTAAGCTTTCATATTTGACCTTCAAGCTCTTGGTATCCTGTTTTGCACATATTGTGTTTGCATTATGTTTCCTGGGTTTGAAATCAATTCACACACTTCATGTTCTTGATGTTGAATGTTTGCAACTTTTCATTTCCTGTTGATTTGATCTTGTTGTTTGGTCATTTGCGACTTGTTTACTGTTTATGAATTTTATGTATGCGAGTTATAAGGCGATACACATGTAGGCTATTAGCTCGTAGGTCGTTTACCTGTATGTCAAGTCCCTCATAGTTCTAATGATTTGTGCGGCATTTATGACTTGTAGACTAGGGAGTCTCTTAATAGAAAACTTAAGATTTTTAAGCATGGTCTGGTAATAACGACCTAACTGCACCCTTTCATATGTAGATGTCTTCAGGTCAGGCATGTCGATCACATAGGGTAGGAGATAATGACTCATCCAGCTCGGAAGAGCTTGGCTCAAGTGAAGTTCATATCACCAGTAAGCGACTTCTCAAAGCGGTAAGGTAGCAGAAGGGTTCACAGCTCGAGCAGACCCTACGATGACCCGTTAGGCTGTTGAGGAATGACGAGCTCGCGAAGCATTCATTCATTATGCCTCAAAGATAACATATGAGGAGATATGGGGAATTACCTTTGAATATCATATTCCTAAGGGATGTCGTGTGATGTCTCCCAAACCTAGCGACCATGCGGCTTATCCTTTTAAGGGATTCATTGCTGTCAGTGTTCAACACCTTAGGCATGGGCTTAGATTTCCAGTCCCTGCCTACCTCATCGACCTCTTGAATAGGCTAAAGCTTAGCCCTTTTCAACTGACCCCAAACTCCTACTCGCAACTCACATCCTTAGCTTTAGTCTTTATTAGGAATGGTCTTCCTCCTTCGAATCCAAAAATCCTTTGCCACCTCTATAGTATTAAAAGTGCTGGTGGCATGAAAGACAGAAAGCGAGATGGGATTTACTATCTCGCAGCTCAGCAGACGAAGTATAAGAGTTTCTTGCCTTGTGCTGATGTGAAGGACAAGTCCAATATAGGAGACTACAAATCTAGTTGATTTTATATTTCTTGCCCTTCTCTTGAGCAGCTTCTTAACTTCACTTTTGTTCTTAGTCCAGGTAGATAGAAGGAACTGACTTTTGCAAACTGAAATTATTTTATCTATTTTTTTTTTACCTTTTTCGTTTCATCTCATAGACTTGAAAAGAGATAAGGTCACTCTCACTGATGAAGAGCATGAGATCCTCGAAACACTTATGAATTCAAATGAGGCGACACATAGTAACGCCCTCGACGACGAACTCCTCAAAGTCCATAGGCTAGCCCCTCCTCTTGACAGCAAGCTAATGGACAATAGGAACGATATAGGAAGCAGAGGTGAATTTAAGCTCGTTTCTGTGTTCAAAGCTACTGGTGAGGAAGAAGTTGTTCATACCTCACAAGCAATTCTAATTCTTGCTTCTCGCAACCTCCAAGGATGGTGAAGCTTCCCCTTCGTCAAGCTCTTCTAAAATGTCCTATCCAGCTTGGGACCCCTTCAGCTACTGCTCGTAGCAAAGTGCCCCCCTCAGCACCTGTCGCAAACTCTCCGCAAGTCTAAGTCCCTACTTCGCAACCAGAGGTGATTGAGGTTCAATCTGGAGCTCCTGCTCGCGTGGCTCAAGTTGATCCAAGTAAGGGAACAAAGAGAAAGTCCGTACCTAATCCTTCCTCAGTCAAGTGACAGCACGTAGATAAAGGCAAGCAGCCCGAGGTTACAAAGGTCACAGAAAGAAGAACTAAACCTCAAGTCAAGATCCGACCTGAAAATGGACTAGGAGGAAAATACTCGAAATCATTCATCCACCACTGGCCTGAGATGCTGACCCATCCCAAGCACCTAGATAGTGAGTGTTTATAGGGTGAGGGTATATCTGATTATATAGCTCGCCATGGGGATGTCAATAACTGACACTACCCCTTACTTCTCTCACCTCCTTGTTTGGTTAAAAGCTAATATGTTGTATTTCAAGTTGTAATGGGAGCAATAAAATAGAGGCAAGAAGTTAACACTTTCAAGGTAAAGAGAAGAAAGCTTAAAGACGAGCTGAAGAAGTCAAAGGATGAGCTTTCATTCATGGTTGCGGAAGCTGAGAAAGTCAAAAATTCATAACAATGCCTCTTGACCAAGTTAAGGAATGCAAATGAGACAAAGAATGAGGCTGAGGATGCTCTGTTTTGTGAGGAGGGAGATCATGCATATACGAGGTCGCATCTTACTGTCAAGCTCCTTCGATGCGAAGAAGAGTTAAATAAAGCAAGAGGCGAGCTTGAGGGGGCCACACAGAGGGTAGAGGCCGCACAGATGCAAGCTGAGGCTGCTGAACTGTTATTTGAGGCTGTAGTGGAGTGAGCTGAAATTGTTGAAAAACTTGCGGAGGTTGCTCAGAGAAGGGTTACTCTTCTGACGAAGGAAGTTGCTAAAGTTAAAGAGGAGGTCGAGATACGGGTCATGAAAGCTAAAAAGGAGGCCGAGTTAGTGACTTGTAGCAATTTCCTCTTCACTCTATGGGAAGCTCATCCCGAGCCAGATTTCTTGCTCTTTGGTGAGAAGGAACTCTTGGAGGTGGAGAGGTTCAAGATAGAAGCTGCCTCGTCCTCAATTGTTTCAAACACAATTCCTCTAGCTATAGAGATACATGTTAGGACCTCTCATGATCAGGTTGCAAAGCCTATAGACACAACCTCCAATTATGTAACTCTCGACGAATCAGTCCCTTATGATCGGGGCACCCGATAGCCTGCCATGTTGAACTTTTAGTTTTTGTAATTCTTATGGCTTTATACCTTATTCACCTCGACTTTCAAGGTCATTTGCAATAAATACTCATTCTAAGACTTTTTTATTGAGTTGTTTTGCCTTGTTACGGGACTTATTTTTTAATACATTTGTTTTCAATGTTGTCTTGTGTTTTGATTTGTCTAAGTTTTAGAATTTCCTGTGAACTAAAGAGTTAAATAACCATAAATAAACGGTAATGAAACCTGGCCTAAGATCGTGAGGTTGTTGATTTTGGTAAGCTGTAGCTCGTAGATTATTGCTTGATTCAAAGATACAAGTCGGTAGAATGTAATAAAATTATCGCGAGCTAAGTAGTGGGTCGGAAACTCGATTACCATATCGAAATGTTGGCAAACTACGTAAGGGGTCATAATCTCACGTAGCGTTGTCATATATTTAGAGCTATACATGGGGTCGTAACCTCACATGTAATAGCGCTTTTTGTTAAGTTATGTAGTGAGTCGTAACCTCGTCTGCCAGAGTGATATATTTTGAACTATGCAAGGGATTGTAACATCGTCTGTCATAGCGGTATATGTTAAACTATGTAGGGGATTGTAACCTCACCTGTCATAGCGGTATATGTTGAGCTATGTAGGGGATCGTAACCTCGTCTACCATAGCGGTATATGTTGAGCTATGTAGGGAGTCGTAACTTTGCTTGCAATAGCGGTATATTTCTTGAACTATGCAGGGGGTTGTAACCTTACCTGCCATAGCCATATATGTTGAGCTATACAAGGGGTCATAACCTCGTTTGTCCTAGCGATATATTTCTTGAGCTATGCAGGGGTTCATAACCTCTACTGCTATAATGATATCGCTACGAGCTGTTGGCATAATAATGAGCTAATAGAACATAACCTACTAGCTTAATAACTCATAAAATTTTGAGAATGACATATAAAGAAATTAATAAAGCAATCACTCGATAGTATAAGTAATATGAGGAATTTGGAGCTTTCATTAATTTTGAAAAATTGAATTACAAATTATGCACTTAGAGCCATCGATAGTGTGGGTGAAGATGCTCAACATTCCAAGCTCGAGGAACTTCAGCTCCATTCATATTTACTAGACAATAGGCTTTATTTCCCAAGTTCTCTTTGATGATATAGGGGCTTTCCCAATTCGAACCTAATGATTTATTGCTAGCCTTGCGAGCTCCAGGCAGGATAAGACGTAGTACGAGATCACCCACTTTGAAACATCGAACTTGAGTCTTTCTGTTATAGTACCTTGCAATCCTTTCAATCGTGTTGTTTCTTTTGCTTCTTCAAGTAAGTCAAGATTTGTAGAAGTAGTCAGTCATTGTCTTCTAACTTGAAGGTTGCTATACGTTGCGAGGTCACTTATAACTCTGATAGGATTATAGCCTCAGATCTGTATAGCATAGGGAAAGGAGTTTCGCTTGTAGTGCTACGAGCTGTGGTTCTATAGGCCTATCGTACCTTTTGTAGCTCGTCCAGCCATGCTCCTTTCTTCGCTTCAAGTTTTGTCTTCAAGGTCTGCTTTATGATTTTATTCACAGCTTCAACCTGACCATTAGCTTGCGGATGGTCTACTGTTGAGAAGCTTTTGACGATCTTCAAGTCGTTACAAAACTTGATAAAGTGGTCGTTGCTAAACGGGTTCCATTATCTGTTATAATTTGTTAAGGGACCCCGAACCTGCAAATAATGTTACTCCACACAAATTTTTCTATCTTTGTAGTGGAGATTTCTGCTAGCTCTTTAGCTTCTGCCCATTTAGTGAAATAGTCCACAGTGATCAGGGCGTGCTTGCATCTTTTACGAGTTGTTGGTAGAGGCCCAATCATGTCCATTCCCCAAATCACAAAAGATCACGAGCTCACCATTTGTTGGAAATAAATTGGTGGAGCTCGTGGAACCTGGGCGAACCTTTGGCACTTATCGCATTTTCTGACCAAGTTGATGGCGTCTTGCTTTATAGTGGGCGAACAAAATCCTACTAGAGCGCTTTTTGAGCTAGAGATAGCTCTCCAGCATGATTCCCATAGTGACCCTCATGTAATTGTTTTAGCACAGTCTCACAGTCTTGGCCGTCGATATATCTCAAGAGTTGAGCTAAGAATCCTTTCTTATACAACATGTCATCATTGATGTAATATCAAGTTGCCTTGACTCACAAGCGACGTGCTTCCAATCTGTCATTCAATAGCTTTCCATCTTGTAAATAGTTCAAGATTTGGTCCATCTATGAGTTAAGCTGGATAACTATAACCATCATGGAGTCCTTCTTTTCTGTGCTTGAGACTAGTGGGAACTCTATCGGGATAGCTCCTAGAAAATCTGTATCTCGAGTAGTTGCTAGGCAAGCTAATGCGTCTACATGCGAATTTTGAGCTCGTGGGATCTGCCTCACCTCAAACTTCTAGAAAGTGCTTAGCAACTCTTGAACCTTCTAGAGGTATATAGTCATTTTAGATCCCCTGGTCTGATATTCTCTCCATATATAGCAGACGACGAGCTGAGAGTCGTTGAAAATTCTTAGTTGCTTAGCTCGCATCTCTCCAGTTAGGTGCAGACCTGCAAGCAACACTTCATACTCTACTTCATTATTGGTGACTTGGAAACCGAATCTTAAGGCATAGAGGATCTTGTGCCCTTCGGGGTTGACAAGTAAAATTCCAATTCTAGCCTTTTACTAGCTAGATGACCCATCAACATATAACTCCCAAGTCTGACCTTTAGAGGATTCAGTCTCTACCTCTGGAGGCCCTATAAATTCTATAATAAAATCTACTAAAGTTTGGGCCTTAATTGCCGACCTTAGCTTAACTCGTTATCGAACTATACCAACTCTACTGCTCATTTAAGTAACCAACCTAAGATGTCCAATTTCTGGAGGATGTGCTTCAGCGGACACTGAGTGAAAACCTTAATTTTGTGGGCTTAGAAATAGGGGCGCAGTTTTCTGGACGCAACCACCAGGCCATAGGCAAGTTTCTCAATGTATGAGTACCTAGTTTCGATATCAAGCAACCTCTTACTTACATAGTATACAGGAAGTTGTGTTTTCTCCCATTCTCGTACCAAAGCAATACTCAAGGCATGTTGGGATACCCCCAAGTATAAGATGAGCTTCTCTCATTCTTTTGGCTTGGATATGAGTGGAGTTCGGCCCATGTAGTCCTTTAATTGCTGGAATGCCAACTCGCACTGCTCAGTCCATTTGAAGTTTTTGGCCTTCTTTAATACGTCAAAGAAGGGAATGCATTTGTCTATTGCCTTCGAGATGAACCTGCTAAGAGCTACAACCTGGCTATTAAGGTTTTGCACATCCTTGACCCGAGTAGAGGACCTCATATCAATCAACACCTTAATCTTCTCAGGATTGACTTCAATTCCTCTATTGTTCACCATGAAGCCAAGGAATTTCTTGGAGGCTACCCTGAATGCACATTTGTGTGGGTTTAGCTTCATTTTGTAGCTCCTCAGAATTTGGAATATTTCCTCTAGGTCACGCACATGTTTAGCCACCTATTTGGACTTTACCAGCATATCATCCACATACACTTCCATGGTCTTCCCAATTTGTTCATCGAACATCATGTTGACCAAGTGCTGATAGGTTGCTTCCACGTTCTTTAGTTCAAAGGGCATTACTTTGTAACAATACAGGTCATGATCTGTGCTGAACGAGGTAAGCTCTTCATCCTTGGGATTCATAGGGATCTGGTTATAACTCAAGCATCTATGAAACTCAAAAGCTGTTAGACAACTTTTGTATCCATGAGCTGGTCAATTCCAAGTAGGGGGAAACTATCCTTTGGGTATGCTTTGTTTAGATCTGTGAAGTCAATGCAGGTTCTCCACTTTTCATTATTCTTCTTTACAAGCACAAAATTGGCGACCTAGGTTGAGTAGTAAGTCTCGCGGATAAATTTATTTGCCAACAGCTTATCTTCCTCCTCCTTCAGTGCGGTTTAGCGTTCCCCTCTCATAGATCTCATCTTCTGGCAAACTAGTTTATGGTGGGGGTTAATGTTTAACTTGTGTGACATGACCTTGGAGTCTATTCCCATCATATCTTCATGGTTCCAAGCAAAAATGTCCAAGTTCACCTTGAGGAAATCAGCGAGTTAGGCTCTCGCTTTCGAAGTCAAACCTTGCCCTAGCTTGAGGCATTTTTTTGTATCTACCTCACCGACTTTGACATCTTCAAACTCTTCAACAGGCCCAATTGCTCGGCCTGCGTCCACCTCTCGTAGGTCAAGATCATGACTCACCTTTTTCTCGCTCATAGCTCATGGCTTGCCCCTCGAAACTATGTTTACTTTTTTTCCTCTAGCCCTCATCTTGACAGCATCTTCATAACAACGTCTGACCAAGTGCTGCTCTCCCCTAATAGAGGTGATTACATCCAGATCATTCATCGCAGGTCTCCCTACACTATAAGTTGAGGGGCAGTCAATGATCAGAAAATCTGCCAGCACAGTAGCTTGACGACCTTGTAACACTCCAAATTTCCTCTATTTGAGAGAAATGAAGATATATCTAGAGGAATAGTATTTTCGAAATGAATAGTGATTTTCAGATCAATAGTGTCCGCATGAATACTGAATTTTTTTCAGAAAGTGGACCCCAATGTCTAAAAACTCTGGAATAACTAATAAAGCCTAAGAAAACTTAAACGGATCAAAAATGAGTTCGTTTGAGGAAAACTAAGCAGTTTCCGAATCCGACCTAAAATTCGGACGAATTTTCGAAAAAAATTTAAAAATTTAGAGAAATATCAAAATGAATTTTAAAATGCTCAAGAAGTATTTTAGAACCTCAAATGACACTTCAGAAGGAGATCCGAATGGAAATATAATCAATTTAAAAATCACGGAAGTGATTTAATGAATTTAGCAGAGAGCCAAAAAGGGACATGGAATACTTTTAAGAGTCCCCGAGGTTACCAAAAATATGTAGACAGTCCGAATTTAGGCTCCAGTAAATTTTGAAAGGATTTCGAAAAAGTTCCGAAAAAGTCGAATAAACGAAAAGATGAAAAGATAAGCTTATGGGGCAAACCACCCCAAGAATGCGACACGTGGGGTTGTAGATAAGGATGATGACACTTATCAATATTCTATGGATGATATTTTTGTGATTTTGGAGACATTTGGAGAGTAAAATGGTCATTTGATGGGTAAACTATATAAAATGGAGGATGAGGGGCTGAAATCATTCAGCCAAAGCAAAGGAAATCTGAAAAAAAAAAAAAAAAAAAATACAGCAGGTCGTGAGAGGAAGAAAAAGCTTAGAGGAAGAAAGAAAATGGAGTCGTGAGGAAGGAAGAAGGAAGAATAAAAGGAGAGGTGATTCCAACATCCAAAACCCCTTAAACCCATCAAGAATTATTCAAGAAGAGTTGAAGAAAAAGTGAAGGTAAGTGGATTTATTTTATGTTTAGTTTGATGGGTTTTTGAAAATGTTAATTAAATGAGTTTTTGATGATTTTTATGGGTTGATTAG
This sequence comes from Litchi chinensis, assembly GCA_019925255.1. Taxonomy (NCBI): domain Eukaryota; kingdom Viridiplantae; phylum Streptophyta; class Magnoliopsida; order Sapindales; family Sapindaceae; genus Litchi; species Litchi chinensis. The sequence goes on from CM034461.1 coordinate 16,278,298, forward strand.
AGGATGATTATCACCAAATTGAGCACAGAAAAGGAAGGAAGCATCAAGGAGCTTTGGGTCAAAGAAATTAGTAAGGTATGAGTTAGGGTTTATGTTATAATTTTAATGGAATTTAATGGATTTTTAGTTTAAGACTTTTGTTGATAGTTGGATGATTTTTGATGTCATTGGATGTGATTTTTGAGTTGAAATTAAGAGGATGAATTAATTTGGTTATATATTAGTATGTGTATACCTTGGAAAATTTGTGAATTTAAATGGGTTTTGATGTTTGGATGATGTTAGATGATGATTTGGGTTAATTTGAGATGATTGTTAGAATGAAAATGCAAATGGATAAAGGAATGAGTAGTTATGTTAGTATATGGACCATTTGTATTTTTGCATGTGTTTAAGTTTATTTTAATGTTTGGATGGTTGATGTGATATTGAAATGAATTTGACGTTGTTGGAGTCAAAAGGATAAAAGAAAATTTTAAAATGGAAAGTTGGATGTAAAATTTGTTAAGTCCAAGAATAAGTGTAAATTTGATATTCTATCCTTTTGATGTGTTTTTAGTAAGGTTTAGGATATGTTGGAGTAAATTGATGGAAAGAAATTGAGGAGATTAAGTGGTTATGCATGAGATTCAAATTCGGTTAAAATAGGTGCAATTGTATAGTGAATGAATTTTTGATGATTGATTTTGTGTTTGATGAATTGGGCATGAGTGTTGGGTGGATTTTGAGTTAATTGATGTAAAGAAAATAAAGAATTGGGGTGTGGTTTACGAAAATAAATTTTTGTTAGAATAGGGAGTAATTATGTATTAAGTTGATTTGTTGATGTTTGATGTGGGTATGAAATGTTTTGGGATGAATTTAGGTGAATATAAGTCAAGAAAGTAAAGAAAATGAAATTGAGTAAATAAAGGGGAAGGACAGCTAAAGAAGAAGATAATGAAATGTTGTGATTTTTTTAGTTTGATGTGGTTGTATGAGAATTAATTGAAATTAAGTTAATTAATGCGAAAGAATTAAAGAAATGGGTGAATTTTGTATTCTTGAAAATCTAGGTGTGGAATTAGCTCAAGGAATCCAAGAGGAAGATAAAGAGGAGTTGCGAGCTCCATTTGAAGATGTGGTAGAGCTAAAAACATTGTCCAAAAGATTGGTGTACATTTATCTTAAAAACTCATATTTATTAGTAAAGGTTTTGTTTAATTTAGTATATGAGTTTATTACATTTTAATTAAATAGATCTCATAAATATGTGTGAATTATGTTATGAATGATTTTTATAATATTTGATACTTAAATTTTGAAAAGTTTGTGAAAAAGTATGTATTGTTCAAATAAAGAATATATGGTTTTTATGATATTATTTTGATAAATTGAAATAAAAGTTTGTTTGAATATGATTTTAATGACTTTCAAATGAAAATAGAAAAGAAACGGAAACAAATGAAAAGTAACGAACAAGTTAGTGCTTTGATCGAATGTATATCGGAAGAAAGGCACAACAATTGTAATAAGATGTTGATGAATTAAAGGCAGGAAAAAAAAATATATATATATATATATATATACGATGTGTTGTGATGCTAAATAAGGTTTTGAATGAATGGGAACAATTTTGATTGAAAAAGTGTTCGTCGTTTTACAAACGAAATTTGATTTATAAATGAAAGTTGGTAAAAATACAAAATTTTCATTAATTAATAAAAATTATAAGGGTCTGAGTAAACCTGAACATTGGTAGGTGGGGATTGGTAGTTGGCATGTTAATAAGGTGATATTAGTAGTACTGCACCGAGTCGTTTATATGTATTGATACTACATTCATAGACCTTGCGAGGTACCGAAGGTCCGGTCCCAGAATTTATGTAATATATGAAATGAGATCTGACTGATAGTCACCGAGTGTCCGATGCCGGAGAACCCGTTTTCTAGTCCATGGTATCGTGTTAGAGTTTACGAAGGATACTGAGAAAAATATTAAATGAAAATCATGTAATTATGTTTGAAAATGATTTTTATGGGTTTTATATATATAATTGTTAGTAATGTGTTTTCGTTGTAATTTATTATAGAAATTAGAAGAAATTATGTTGATATGTTTGAAAACATCTTTTATATATATGTGTGTATTTTTATTAATAAAGTGATTTTCATACATATTATTTTAGTATTTTGAGAAAATGTAAAAAGGTTATGTTACACTATGACATTTTCGTGGAATGAGGAATTTAAAATATTCGTTTTATATGTATAATTACTGATAAAATGACTTATTTCTGAATTTTAATAAAAGTTTGAGCATTTTGGAAATTCAATTCTTGATATGCCTGAAAATAAATTTCATCTGTTTTATACATGAAATTATAAATAAATAAATTTATTTGTGAAGTGTGATAGAAGCGCGAGAATTTTGGGAAATTTTAGTTTATAATATGAAATTCTTGATGAAATAATAAATGTAAAGTTTGTATACACTTACTAAGTAAAAATACTTAACACGTTAAATTTTCCACGTGTAGGTTGAATTTGGGCGCCGTAAATAGAGATAGACGAGAAGACAGCTACCGCATTGTCTGCGAGTCACATTCCTCCATCTTTGGTAGTTTTACTTTTAGTATTGTATAATGATGTTTAAGTATATGGAAATGCATGTACATGTATATGGATTTATGAGATTTTATAAATAATAATGTGTATAAGTTGTAGCAAAGAAAGTTTTTTATTTGTAAAGTAATTTTGTAAAGAAATTCTTATTTATCATTTAATTAATGTTTCCTTTCGATTAATATGATTTTTACTAAATATTGTATATATAAATGTTTGTATGGCGAAGTGATTGTGGAGTCAGATGGAAGGTCCGAAATGAAAGTTGAGAAAACGAATGCATTTTAGAAGTGTTTGCTTTTGAAATCTACAGATTTTATAAATTTGTGTTTTTTAGAAAAACATAGGAAACTCTGCCTGATTTTCAAAAAATAAAATAAAAAAATAAAAAATTAGTGTATATGTGTAAAATAACAACGAATAAACCGATTAAGGTAACATCCTTCGACTCGAGTTCCCATCCGAATGGGAGTCAGGTAGAGGGTGTTATAGACCTGATTCCCCAAGTGTAAGTGGTAGTTTGATTTGGTCCACTAATGTGATAGCATCTCCAGTAAAGCTATAAAGAGGTTCTGGGGAAGGCTTCAACTGTTCTGCTCCCAATCCCATCTGGTCGAAGCAACCCTTGTACATGATATTGACTGAGCTTTTTGTGTCGATCATGATCTATCGTACCTCTGTATTACTGATCTTTACTCGAATGACAAGTGCATCGTTGTGAGATCAACATACACCCCTAGCGTCTTCCTTAGTAAATACAATATCATCCAAGGTCGTCCTTGCTTTTTTCGCAAGTCTTTTCAGTCCACTATGACTTGCAAACAAGGTATGGTTCGCTTTCCGTACATACCGTTCATATGACCTATTAGATGTACCTGCAATATGAGGATCACCATGTACAGTAAAAATAGTTCTTACCATAGGTTTATGTTCTTGCTCAAGAGCTCACTGGGGTTGCTGCTATACTGGCTATTATGGTTGTTGAGGTCGTTGTCGTTGAGGTCGCAAGTTTGCTGGTCTTACCACATAGTCTCTCAAGCAACCTCTCTTAATTAATCTCTTAATGACGTCCTTTAACGCCCAGCATTTCAAAGCATTGTGTTTGACCTCATTGTGATAAGCACTAAATTTGTTCTTGTCTCTCTGATTAACGGGGGCCCTCAAAGGATGGGGCTTTGCGAACTCCTCTCTATTCTTTTCTGTTGTGAAGATCCTATCCTATGTATCTGATAAGATACTATAGCTATCATAGCAACCCAGACGCTAAGGTCGCCCATTTCTTAGCCCACTCCTGGCTTTCTTAGCGACTTGATGATTCGAGCCATTATTCCTACCTTCATCTATGTTCCCATTATTATTTCTTCTCTTTAGCTGGTTAGAACTGCCCACTTCACTCTTCTTATTAGACTTTTTAGGACCAAGAGTCTCTTCTCACCTGATTTCTTTGACAGCTCACTCACAGAACTCTCCTAGGTCCTTTACTAGAGATTTGTAAATACTTTCATACAACTTCCCATCTTTTCAAAGACCAGTTGAAATCGTAGTTAAGACACTTTCGTCTGATGGGTTCTCGACATTAGTGACCTTGTGTTTGAACTTGATAATATAGTCCTTTAATGATTCATTTTGCTGTTGGAAAATAGTGGTAAGGTGACAGGATGGTGCGAACTGCCTCCTCAAAGCTTTATATTAGTTGACAAATTTTTGCTGGCATTCTTCTCAACTTTCTATACTATGAGCTGAGAGATTTTTGAACCAGGTCTGTGGAATATCCTCTAGAGTGGCTAGGAAGACGCGACACTTAACCACCAGGTTATCCGTCTAAAGATCCATTTGGACGTTGAATGCATCCAAATGGTCATAGGGGTCGCTATCTCCATTGTATTGCGAAATGCTGGAGACCTTGAATTTGGGATGGTGAGATTGTGTCTCAATCTCCCTAGTAAAAAGAGTCATTTTCCTAGATTGGTCACATTGGTCTGGGACGTCAGGTCACACTTCAAGCTGTTGAACCCTTTGAATGAGCTTTTCTATTTATGGATTATAAGACCTTTGTCCCTTTCTGTGCTCACGACTTAGAAAATAGCGTTCTGACACATATCTCTAACTATCCTTGAGCGAGTCGCCAATTTAGTGTGATCCCGTGCGTCACTGATTATCTACTTCATCTTCTTCGTACTGAGATACGGCTCGGACTTGTTCATGACCAGCCTTGAAACAACGGCTTCCATCCTGACTAACCCTTATTATTAAGCTTGTAGGATACATAACTTTCCTCTCTTCACGGGCTTGGCAACCTTCAGCTCTCAAGCACGAGTTGAAGGAGTGAGATGACCCAATAGGTCGCGACACATCTCTTAATGGTCTTTCATATGCTGGCACTCCCTCTTCATGCTGCTGATAAACTTGTCTCAGAGCAACAACCTCAAATCTAGGCACGTTTTGTGCTTGGGCATGTGCCAATGTCCTTACTACATCCGTGAGTTACCGGATCGTATCTTCTAGTGCCTCCTACCGCTGATGCCATACCTGTAATCCATCTGTTGTGGTTACCATTGATGTTAGTTGGCGAGGGGCTAACGATGGCATACCCATACTGGTGCCGATTTCAGGAACATGAGACGCTCCTGCTGTGAGCATGGATGCATCCTCCATTGATTGAACATTACGCTGCTGCTAATCCATCTGACTTTCTGGTACATTAGCTACTAGGTCTAAACTTCTGGTCATTTTCCCTCTTACCATGACTGTCGTCGAAAACTTCAACAGAAATTGCAGTTTAGGCCCTCCTTCTAATGTCAAAATAACGATGTTGAAATTTGGTCGACCAAAGTTCAAAGTCCAATACTTGCAATTAAAGAGAAACAAATGAAAAAACAAGAGAGAAAAGGCAAAACAATGACTATACAAAGAGTTTTATGTGGTTCGGCCAACAGAGATGCCTACGTCTACGACTGTGTTCTCTGATTATTTTGATAAAGTCACAATATACTATTGCTTATTATCATGCGTTACAATGAAATTTCAACCCCTATTTATAGAATGAGGTATTACAATTTGAATGCAATTAAAACAGGAAAGAATTTTAAATTAATTACACTTCCAAAACTGATTTTCTCCATAATTGGGATAGATTCTGCAATATCGGGGATTGATTCGATCAATATTCGAATTTGAATTTATTTCTAATTCTGATGGCAGAATCATAATCGATTTAGGTTGTTACTTTTCTGGAAGATTTTCTTAACAAGCTGTTCAATTGAGTTAGAACTTGCCTTGGACGACCTCAAACTAGACCTTGTTCTGAGCAACGAGCTATGTATGGAGCAAGCTGGATAATGGTTGGCCAACGACCTGAGAGTAATAGTGGCAATATGAGCTTGTTCCTGCGAACTGAGAGCTCGCTTGAGCTGGATGTTGATGAGTCAGGCCTTCATTTGCTAAATCACTCTATTAGATCAACTTGTTGGACTTCTACCAGGCTTTTACCAACCCATTTACGCAATCCGAAATACATCCATAATAGAACCTTTATTTAAAAATTATATTTCATCTATCATATTCAAAGACTCAATCTTTATGTCTAACTCTATACTACCACACAATAATTCTAAAACTTTTCAATTCAACAAAATGAATATGTATGTACAAATTTGTAACATAATATTATAGCCTACGTATTGACGGATGAGACTGTCCATGCTCCATCCTAAGAGTATCGTGCACCTTCTTTGACCTATTCTCTTTAGGTACACGATCTAATGGAGTCAATTTGTCACGATGTGGCTCGTAAGACTCAGTGTTGGCTTATGCCAAGTAGTCTATCCTCGAGTCTAACGTTGATGCTTTGTCAGACGTATAACTTCCATGAATGTTTTCCCTCCTTGGCCTTGTTGTGTCAGACTGATGGCTTCTATGGAGAATATTTGCATCAAAAGACAACCCCATCTCCTCATTAGTCCCCCTATTGCTCTCTTCAAATACCCTCTCTCCAACTTTATGCATTGGGTTAAAGAACTTCATAAAATCCATCCTTGCCTCTTCGTTGGTGGGTTCAAGGTGTGATTCGTGTGTCTACAAAATATATACAACAATTATTAATATACACATGCATGTTAATATTACAACCAAAGATACTAAAAAAGGAAACAAAATAAGTCACAGTTGGACACTTTTTTTTTTTTCGAAGTACATAGTTAGACACTTATAGTGAGAATTAGAGTGCAAAATTTACCATGTCTTATTTGGATACACCTACTTCAAAAACACTCCGGACCATCTAATTATTGTTATTTTGATTTAATTTGCCCAAAACTACATCGACAATAGTGGAAACACCTCAATCAGCCACCACTATAATGCAAAAATAACAAAAAACAAAACAAATATTTAACATATATAAAATTAAACAATTATCACTAGTATTAAAGATCGTGTACTAAGTGTTGTACCTCTAAACAAACCCACAAATATTGATGCCAAATGACAATTTGACTCTCTGAAGCCATTCGGGAGTAATCGCTAAATATAGGTAGTTTAAAGTTGAAATATAGGCATATGTTCCCCAATCTCAAACTTGTCTAAACCCTCTACTAGATGCCACAAAAAACGTCTAAATTAATGTTCGCTCATTCTTCTTAAGCAAGATGCAATTAACGATGGAAACATACAACATCTTCAGTACGTCTTCTCCATTATACATCTCTTCTTGCGAGAGAGTTTCATTTATGTGAACTGTGTCATTGGAGAAAACCCTGAAAACAATCAACCATATACACTCTAGTCCTCCAACTTTTATTGATCCACTTTAACATGACGTCATTTGATCTACCCAAACCGAAGTACTAGTATGAATTCCAGCTTCCCACACCGATATAGCTACCCTCTATTTTAAACCACATCTCATCCTCTCGAACACCAAGATAAATGAGCTCTCATGCAAGTATTTCTAGCACCAACTTCTTAGCAAAATACCACGTACCACGATTCATATGGATTAAATGTCCTAATTAAGGGCTTGCAACGAACCTACTGTACAATTTACACTATGTCAAGGCATTATTATAGATCATACCAAGGGTTGTGAGGTGACAATGTGAATTCACTCATATTCCGAGGGCTATTTCCTAGATCTTAGATCTCATGTCTATAAACAAATTGCGGCTGCCTGTCAGCATTCATATGTATGAAGGAAAACAACAAATTTGACTAGGATAAATCTATCATGGATGAAAAACAACTTAACAATCTCGAATGGGCTCCATCCATGATAGGATCCTCTTGTTACGAATTAATGGAAGCGGTTCATCCGTGACAGGCTCCTATCACGAGTGGACCACTTCCATCCATGACACAAGTAGTAGGGGATATCAATTGACTCGGTTGCTCTTAAACAACCAAAACCCAACACAAATAATTGACTCTTAATTGCTTTTGAACAACCAAAACCCAACATAGATCATACACATCCAATCCCAAAAACCAAAACTCAACACAAATCTTTCAACCAAAACCCAATAAACTTAAAATCCAAATGAAAAATGGGTTAGTTTGTGCAAATTCTACCTTTGAATGGCAGAGAACGATGATAAAGAGGTTGGTGGTGTCCGTTGCACTGTCAACGGCGGTGTCACGATTTCCTCCTTCCATGATGAAAGCTTGATAAGAATGAAAATGTGAGCATGAGATCTTTGTTGAATGGTTTGCCATGACGGGGTGGGATTATTTGAGGGTTGTTTTGTAATTGCGCGTTTTGTTTTTTTATTTTTATTTTTTTTTTGAATTTTTAATGACTTTCTTGATGATACGGGTAAGTGGATGATTTAATCATAGGGGCAATTTGGGAACTATGTGGTATAGGGTGCAAATCATTTCTTGGAAATTTTGTTTTGGGAGGGGGCAAAAACAATTTTTAGCTTTGAAATTGGAGCAGTTTTGAATTTGCCACTTAATATAAAGACCAAAAAACCAAAATATCACAATCAAACAATTAGTTTAGTGACTAGCAAAACAGACCCTAGCAAGTATGCTATTTTAAAAATATATATATTTTTTAAAACCATTAGCTTCATGACTAAGAAACCTACGGAAATCTGTCAAAGGATCAATAAGATGGTTTAATCTTACAACTGCAAAAAAATTTGGAAACTAAAAAACGAATACTGCAAGTGATGCGTGAGTGGACAAGTTTACATACACCATTTTTCAGCCACAAATGATGAATAACAGCTGTTACACAACTCTCGTGAAATGCGCTTCAAATGACCAAACAGTAGTGACATTCTCAAGCAAGTAAAAGGCTCTCTTCAAAACAAAAAAATAAGCTGCAATGTTCACAAACCTCCAAGGACTTGCCTTTTTCCATTTTGTATATGATAGGATGATCTCAATCCATTTTACAAGACTGCTCATTCTGCAATTATAGAGACACATATTAGTAATATATAATCCTCTAACTATAACATAAATAAATAGTCAACCATGTTTAATATTTGGCTTCTCAACTTTTTATTAACTTTATATCCTAACTAGAATTCTATAGTCAACCATGTTTATAAATGTGAGTAATATTAGGTTTCCCAACTTTATATCCTAACTTGCATTCTAACTTATAATGTGATAATTGACAAGTCAATTTACATTAGCAATGTTTTACCTCACTTATCAACAGTAATGTTAAATAAATTGTGACATCAAAATTTATAAATAAGTTTGTATAGGAATTAAAATAACTAACATTACTTTTTTAAATATCATCTACATTATTATTGAACATATATTATAATGAGAGATAATACCAAAAAAAAAATTATTTACCAAATATCTTACTTCCAAAGCACATAGAAAAATTTTTAAACTACCCAGGTGAGAATGCTTTTCTTAAACAAGATTTGTATTTAGATTTAGTTGAAGCATAATATTTCCGTAGGTTCTTTGATTCTATTATTTGATATTCAATATGAAGATTTACTCATATTTTGAAGAAAACAGATAAGAAAACAATGCGCTCTTATTTTAATTACAATTCCAAGACACTTCATAATTATAAACCATAGACAAAAGCGGAAGTTCCTAAAATAACCATTGATTAAGAGAAATAACAGAAGAGAATATTTAGACAACTAAGCAATTGAATCCTTTAATTATAAAATCCAAACTTCTTTATCTGAAATTTATAGAATCCAGATTTAATCAAACTGATTCTCATATACTATGGTTCAAACATATATTAATATATTCATTATATATGTTCATTTGGATTTATGAACAATTTTGCAACCACAAAAACTCCACTCTCATTGATTCGCCCAGAGTCTTTGTTTCATTTAGCAAACAGAAAAGTGAAATAACATATAATAAATTATTGCTCCTATCAATTCAACTAATTCATTTTAAGTAGCAAATATGTATCCACACAAGTCGCGAGAAAAATGAAAAAAATAATAATAATGAAGTGTAAGGGAGTAACAATTATGCATACCACAGTGAAGAGATATTCTATTGTAGCATTAAGGTTGCCTTCCCAAAATCCTTCACTCTCTGCTTCTGTTGTTCGTAGTCTGTGTAGTCTTGGTGTGCTTAAGATTCCTCGAGAAAACGTCTTCATATTTGAACATTGTGTCACTATTACTTGCTGCAATGATGGAAAATCAAATGTGTAATTCCCAGAGCAGAAGTTTGTAAGGCTTGGTAAACACTCAAGTTTCAAATAACGTAGTTTCTTGAAAATGATCCAATCTTCCACTTCATCTGCCTCATGTGTTACAATTTCCTCAATCATTTTGCAATTGGATATACTCAATTTTGTAAGTTGCACCAAACTTTTTGCCGTCGAGAGTGCCACAACGTTGAGCAATCCATTACACTTTGTCACTTCTAAAGTTGTCAAATTTTGAAAAGACACAGCAGATGGCACCAAATATTTTAAATTGTCACACCAAAGGACTTCTAGAAATGCCAGATTTTGAAAAACTTTACTGGACAAAGAATTTTCCTCCCACAAATGCAACGAGTCCGACAACCCAGAAAGCCATAAATGCCTTAGTTTACTAGGTGCTTCAATATGCTGTTCAGCACAGCCAAGTCCTTTATATAATAATATTTTCTTAAAAAAGCCTCGATAAACTTGGAGTTTCTCAAGATTGGGTAGTTTGTGAAGGAAACATGATACACAAATATCAGTTTCCTCATGAAAGTCTATGAGTGTAAGGAATTTTAATTTGCATGACAAGACTGGAAGTCTTTCATGCAATGATTCCTTCACAATCCTATTCCATTGCAATGCCAAATCTTGCAAATTATTGAATGGAACCTGAAAAATTAATGAAAGCATTAGTATGTGTATGCATTGAATGTTGTACGATAAGGATCAAGTGTAATTATATAAGAAATATTAAGTATTTATAGCTAGACCCAAGTGTACAATAATGAACTTTAATTAATAGTATATAGTTCTCATAGGGTTGCATAATCAATGAATATCTAGTAGATTCTTGAAAATGTTGCATAATCAATGAATATCTAGTAGGTTATTGAATATGTTGTATAACATAGCAATGCTGAAAGTAATAAACGATACTGGAGGTTAAACTCTGATATTTGTGCAAAAATCTGATTAAGTACTTGCCTTGTCAAATGAGAGTAGGGGTCGATCATTTGGCATGTCATGTTGGCTTTTTTTCTGAGTCTCTTGAAAGCTCAAAAGTTTCGATGCTAATATCTCTGCTTTGTCACAATCCCAAACTTGCAACTTCTTTAGCATTGGCCATTCTGAAATATGAACCATTGGGCAGAAATGTCGGAGCCTTGATAGCTCTACTAGTCTCAGCCATGTTAGTTGAGGAAACACAAACCTAGGTATTGATTCATCTACTTCTTCCTCCTTGGCAACAATTTCTTCTAACATGCAGCATTCTTCTATCTTAAGCTCTTCAAGTCGTAGCAGACTTCTAGCTACTGAGGCTGGAATAAGGCTTTTCAGACTGTTACAACCTATAACTTCTATTGAAAGAAGTCTTTGAAAAGATGAAGCACCTTGGGAGTCCATCTTCCATACATGATTTAGCTTTGGCAAACCATTTAACACCAATTTTTTCAATTGAGTAGCTGTTATAGTTTGTGATTTCCCACAAATAGAAGCTTGAAGTTCAAATATCCCATCAAGTGCGCCACAATTCATTAGCCACAACTCTCCTAGTTTTTGAAGTCTTTCAAGCATATTTGATGAAAAAATATTCAATACATTATGGCAGTTTTGCACCCATAAATGATTCAATTTGCAGAAGGAATTCAACGTGAGCTGATGGTGCCATATTTTTCTCAATTTATCCATCTTGTCTAGTTTTAAAAACTCTAAATTAGAGAGTTGTACCTGGAACAATTCAATTAATTGTGTTCATTATTAATGAAACAATAATCAAACAAAGTTACGGATAAAATGCCGAGAATGAATGTGGCTGAGGTAACAAAAAGAGGAAAGAAATGTGAATGAAGAATTTTAGGTGGTGTTAGAGAAACATAAAAAATGAAAAAGACTACCTTATCATCAAAGAGAGATTGTACATCAATGAAAGTGTTGTCCTTGCTTTCTAGCATGCGGGCATTTGTAGAGCTGGAGATAAATGTTTGCATGTTGGGGCAATTCTCAATCAACAAGTTGGCCAAGGATGGCAGTTCAATTGAATTTCCCATAGAGTTGCAGAAACTTGCGAGTTCCGGAAGATTTTCGAGTTTTAGTTTATTTAGATTGGGAAACAAAGTGTACGTCATCATTCCTTCTTCTACGACTACTATTGCTTCCAAAATAGCACAATTTTTTATTTCCAATTCCTGGAGTTGCGCAAGGTCCATGGCCATAGAGGGAGTACATATATATCTCAAGCCACTACAATTATCATCCACCACCAATGATTTTAAATTGTTGAAGTAGCTAACTAGAACATGTTTGTGCCATACTTCTTTCAAATGAGAAAATTCAGAGACTGTAAAATTTTCTATACCATTGAATCCAACCTGCCACACCAAAATTATTTCATTTTGGTTATTCTAGGACAAAAAAAATGTGATGATAGTCTGTTACTTTTAAACAATGGCAATTACTTATGTTAAATTAGAATTTTTTTTTTAAAAAAAGGGGGTTGCTTTACACAAGAAAGACTGACACTTTTTGTGCTAATGGAACAATTTGCCTTATTAGGAAAAAGAGAAGGAAAACATGACACAAAATAGATCGATGACAATGATAGTGTAAGATACATACCATCTCTTCAAACATCTTTTGGATAGTTACATTAAGACCACCTGCCCAAAATTCTTCCTCCTCTGCTTCTGTTATTTGTAGTCTGTGCAACCTTGGTGTGCTTAAGACTCCCAATGAAAACATCTTCATATTTGGACATTGGATCACAACTACTTGTTGCAAAGATTGAAATTCAAAAATATAATTCCCGGAGCAGAAGCTTGTAAGCTTTGGTAAACCACGAAACTCCAAATATTTTAATTGGTTAAATATGATCCGATCTTCCACTTCATCATCCTTGTATGCTATGATTTCTTCAATCATTTTGCAATAAGATATTTTCAATCTTCTAAGTTGCCCCAAACTTTTGGCTACTGTGCCCTCCATTAAATTGACCAATCCATTACACCCTAATACTTCCAATGTCGTCAAATTTTGGAAAGACACAAAAGATGGAACCAATTTTTTTAAGTTGTCCCAACTTGATACTTCTAGACTTTTCAAATGTTGAAAAACTTTACAAAGCAAAGAATTATCCTCCAATAGATGCAATGAGTCTGTCAAGCCAAAGAGTGTCAATTGACTCAATTTAGTAGGTGGCTCTACATGTGTTTCCTTACAATCAAGTCCTTCACATGTGAATATTTCCCTAAAAGAAGCATAATAAATCTCAAGTTTCTCGAGGTTGGGTAATGTGTAAAGGAAACAACATGGACATACTGCACTTTGGTTGCTAGCTCTTACCAACTCAAGAATTTTTAGATTGCATGAGTACTCTGAAAATTTTCCATGCAATATGTCTTTTACGATCCAATTCCACTCCAACGCTAGTTGCTCTACTTTGGGAAACACAACCTAGAATAACAATAAAAGTTTAGCTAGTGTAGATTAGGGTTGACTTACTCAAAATTTGGTTTTCCCCAATAGACTTAAAACATATTTTAAAAAAATAGAATTGAAAAAGCTTTTCTTAAGTCTTTTTAGACAAATGGATAAAAACATTAAAAGAGCTTTTAATATTAAAAAACTCTTTTGACCAGTAGAGTAACCATACCAAACATGTTGTTAGTGTAATACAACAAAAATCAATAGTAGATATAGCTAAATAATATTTATGTATTAATGTGTACACACGAACTAGTTGACTTTGGAATACATAGATCTTACTAGGTAGGTGCCTAACACCTAGTTGGTAGTTAGTTACTAGTTACTAAATTACTAGTAGGTTAATGTTTGTTTGCAAGTGTTTGTTGTTGGTACTTAGTAGGTGACTAGGTTTACTACTAGCACTTAGTATGATTTTTTGTTGTTGGCATGTTGCTAGTTTAGAACTTGAAGATAATGAATGATGAAATCTATTTAATCTATGAATCATATCTCATTATTGTTTGTTATTTATGATTTTAAAATATTTTTGAGTTTTTTTTTTTTTAATAAAAAGTGCACCTTGCATCCAAAAGACACGTCTTGCGCCCCAAGCTCCGAGGCACTTTACGCCTCGGTGCGTCTTTCGCCTTTCAGAACTATGGATTTTACAATTGTGGATCACCTAAAATCTTCAACCAGATTATTTCATGTATCTTCCTAGGTTCTTCTCTAACACAACAACTTCTATATTCTACACTAAACTGTGCTTATCCATTTCAATTGGTATTTTCACCAGTCCCAAGTTATATATCATTTTTTTTTCATATTTTAACATTTTGGTGAAAATTTAATCTTAGTAAAATTTATTTTAGATTTTGAGGGATTAAATCAATTATTATTTCTCTTTTTTTTTAATCATTTTTTTGGCCGCAATTCGTATTTACGCTGGGCATTTAGGTTTATATGTTAAAAGGTAAGAAATATTAAATTCAAGGTTGTTATTCACCTTAAATTCATTTACATTTTTTGGCACAGTAGAAGTTTTGTTTCGAAAACAAAACGAATAAACTCAAAATAAAACGATAAAACTAAAACTTTTAAGTTTAATTACTGAATAAAAATCATGAGTAAGAGACATAAACAATTCAATACATATTTATAATGTTCTAATCCTTTTCTTAATGGAAATAAAAATCTTAGCTAATAAATGAAAATTCTAATCTTGATTATCAAGTAAACTATTAATTAATGAATAAAGATTCTAATCTTGATTATCAAGTAAAATCTTAATTAATAAAAGATCCTAGAAAATCCAATAAACATCCGAGGAGATCAAACTTGTCCTACATCATTACATCATTTTTTGTCATTAGATAGAGTGAAAATTGATGAAGGGATGTTAAAGTCACCTATTTTAATCAAATTTTGAAGTAGATATAAATTCATCCATTAAATTTTGTAGTTTATAATGAAACATAAGAAAATATGAATAATGATGGTATTTAATAATGTAAAGTTTTGTGACAAGACACAAATGTGTAGCGAAAATTCCAACAAATAATATTAAAAATTGAGTTATAAGACTTTTTTTACTTTTAATTCTTATGGTATCTTGGTTATCACTCTAGCAAAAATTTAATCTTCAATGATGAATATTTTGCAAAGTGCACATACCTCCTTATCAACCACGAATAGGGGTCCTTGAATTGAATTCTGAAGTTGATTCTCTCTATGGATCTCCTGGAGGCTCAAAAAATCTGAAGTAAGTATCTCAACTCTATTGCAACTCCACATTCTTAACTTCTTTAATTTTGGCCACTCTGAAATATATGATCCCTGGTAAAAACTTCTAAGGCTCGGTAGATTTGATAATTCCAACCATGTTAACTGTGGAAAGACAATTCTAGTAGGGATTGCTACTACATCATCTTCCTTGGCAACAATTTCTTCCACCATGCAAGATGATATTTCAAATATTGTTCCTAGTGAATCACATCTTATTACCCACAACTGGTCTAGCTTTTTGAGTCTCCCAAGCATGTTAGATGGGAAAACGTTTAGTAGATGATGACACTCATGCAATTTAAAAGAAACCATTTTGGAGAAGGAATCCAAAGCGAGTTGATGATGCCATATTTTTCTCACGTTATCAACTTCGATTATTCGCAAAAACTTTAGCTCAGGGATTCGTACCTGAATAATTAAATTGATTTCATTAACTAATAAAACACCTATGATTGATATTTAAACAGAATTAAAACACACCAATAAAATATAAGATGAGGAACTAAAGATTAAAAAATAGAAAGACGAGAGATGAAAGAAACATTACCTTTTCATCAAAAAGAGCTAGCATCTGTGAATGTTGGTTCTCCTCGGAATTCGTTTGTTCATCTTTGTTTTCTGACATATTTTTCTGTGGAAACTCAGAGACAAATGTGAGCATTTTAGGGCAATTCTGAAGCCACAATTGGGTCAAGGAGGGCAACTCAATTGTCCCAGCAAAGGTGCAGAAGCTTGTGAGCTCCGGAAGGTGTTTAAGATGAAGTTGGTGCAATTTAGGGAACAGTGTGTTGCTTAATCTTTCTCCTCGGGTGATTATCACGTTTTCCATGAACTTACAATTGATAATTTCAAGAACCGTAAGTTGGATGAGACTTGAAACCATGGAAGATGAAAATAGATATTTTAAAGTATCACACCCATCTATGATAATTTTCGTTAAATTTTGCAAGTATGAAGAAGACATTGCTTGGAGTTGATTGTGCCATATGGTTTGGACACACAGAGAGGTCAGGCTCAATGATTCCAAAGTGGGTAATACAACCTACATGCACAATAACAACAATTATTCCATATGTACATATCTTAAATTGAAAAAATGAAAATTTGTATCTAAGTTAAAATAAAATTTCAAAGCCATGATTGTAAGTTCAAATAAATTCAAACTCAATAAATTTAACTAAAAACTAAATTGAAAAGACAATCAATCAAATAAACTGAAACTCTATGGTCAGCTAGGTGATGTATAAACAATATGAATATATATATATATATATATATAAACAAAGGTTTTCAACAAATTGCACTTCAGAATAAAACAGAGTTACCTTTTCCTCAAAGAGAGGAAGAATGTCACATTGGCAGTTGGTTTCTTCGACTTCTTTGTTCTGTTTTATGTTCGAAGAAGTAGAGGCAGAGAACAATGTCTTCAACTTTGGACACTCCTCGATGGACAGTTCAGTCAAGGAGGGAAATTCAACTAAATTTCCAGAGCTGAATCGTGTGAGTTTTGGAAGGCCTTTGAGATGCAGGCTGATTAGCTTAGGGAAAACCATGATCTCAATCACTTTTTCTTGTCCTCTTAATGCTTCTGTGTTTATTATCTCTTCAATCAATTGACAATTCCGTATCTCAAGCTTTTGTAGTAGCACAAGACTTTTAACCATAGAATACGAAAACATAAATCTTAGACCATTACATTCCTCCAACATCAAGTTTGTTAAAGCTTGACAACAAGAAGTCATGACTGGAAGTTCATCAAGCCATTTGCATTGAATGTTAATTGAAAACAGTTTTAGGTTCTTCAAACTGGGGAGCACAACCTGTAGAAAAAAAAAAAAAAATTCACCCTTTATTAGTGATTGAAAATTTAAAGTAATACATATACAAACAATTTTATTTTACATTACAAACTCAAAACGAAAAACAAGGATAAGAAGAGAAAGCATACATTTTGACTGAAATGTGGCATAAAACCCTCATCTTCAGCAACAATTTCTTGAGATCCTTTATGAGATGTGAAAGCATTGAGGACGAAACTTGTGAGCCGTGGTAGGGATTGTAGTGTTAGGGTGTGAAGTTGAGTGAACTGAATCCTCCTAATATTTTCATTTTGGTGGACAAGTTCCTCGCTTTCCTTTAAAATAATCTCTTCTAGCTTCTTACAATTAGTCACTTCAATTTCTTGAAGGTGAGAAAGGTTATTGGCCATGGAAAATGAGAACAAATGCTTCAATCTATCACATTTTCTAACTTGCAATATTCTCAACTTCCTGAAAGACCCTTTAGAAAGTTGGCCATGGCATATCTTCTCCAAGTTGATCAGATTGTGAAGAAACAATGATTCTAGCCGAGGAAAGACATTGCCTAGACCCCATTCAATTGAGTTAATTACACACTGCATCTCAAGACCATTTTGTACATGAAGATTCTTCAACCGTGGGAACCCTTCCCCATTAAGTTGATAAAGAATATTCTTAACACCCTTTAGTTCATCTAGATATAGATCTTCAGTTGTATTCAATAAGCCTTTAACCCCTTCCCCCAAATAAATGGGGTTATTCAATTTTAGTTTCATCATCCTTGAGGATTCATAATCATAAGACCACTCCCACACACCTCCAATAAGAATTTTGTATCTGCCCAACTTCTCAAAGAACATGTCTTGTGGCATAATCCGTGCATCAAGGATGTGTATTTCTAAAGTTGTTAGGCGAGACAAGTGCTTCAAGTCAGAAAGCTTAGCATTACTTTGTCCTTCATTCTCCCACTGGACAAAACCATTACCCATATAGAGTTCTTCTAGCCTAGTCAAGCTTGGTATCACATTTGGGGATATCACTTTAAGATTCGAACAAGCGCTCAATTCTAACAACCTTAACCGAGTTAACTGCCCAATTTCTTTCGGTAGTTGTTCAATATCAGAACCCCAAAGGCAAAGAATTTCTAATGTCTTTAGCTCTCCAATAATTGCTATATTTCCCAGCTCACATTGGTCCAAACATAATGTTTGAAGGTTTCTTAGACCACAAAGTGATGGAGGTAATGATGACATTCGAATTCTAGTCAAATCTAGAACTTTAATTTCTTTCATCCCTTCAAAAAGAACATCTGAAATCTCTAAAGAGAGTTCATCCATAAACAGTAAAAGCAACTTGAGTTTCCTAAATTCCAATCTTTCAGGAAGCACGGAGACATTTTTATAAGGCAAAGAAACAGCAATTGAATCTTTTGATAATTTCTCCTCCAACATTTCCTTCACGTCAGTGTCATCTGGAATGTTAAACATTAACTCATCAGAGGACGCAATTGAAATGCCAACAGCATGTATAACGTCATGCATTTTAACATGCCCGTTTGAGTAACCATCCAACAAAAGAGACGAAGCTTTGAGTTTGTTGATTAACATGTACAACCTGTTCCTTCCTTGTTCCAATGTATCAACATTTTTAAACAAACATAATCCCATACCATACCTCAACAAGTACTCTATATTTATATTGGAAGTTGCATTGTGTAGACTACAAAGCAGAAATAGGTGCTTTTCTTCCTCACTCTCCAAAAAATCGTAACTTAATTTTATGGCAGAGTACACATTTGCTTCCATCTCTTTGTTGTGTCTTGGATTAGACCTTCCTAGTTGATCCAAGGCATCCTTCCAATCAAAAAGACTCTTGTTTTTCAATGCACTTGCAATTGTTGTAATTGCAACAGGCAAGCCAGCACAATATTTAACTATCTCAACTCCAATAGGTTCAAAATCAAAATTTTTGGCTGAATCACCCACAATCTTCCAAAATAAATCTCCTGCTTCTTGATCATCTAAAATTTGAACCAAGATATTCTTTGTAGTATTCATGTGGCTGCTTAATACAACTTCACTTCTCGATGTCAGCAATATTTTGCATTGTCTCCGATCATGATTTTTTCCCTTTCGATCCTCTTCTTGCAAATTACTTCCTCTCTCCTCTTCGCCAACAGGAATTCCTACAGCATGAAGATTAAGTTTTGACCAAATATTGTCCAACACAATGAGGACCCTTTTTTCTTTCCTCAACGTACGACGTAATCGGGCAGCTCTTCCCTCTAAGGTCTCCTCATTAAGCGTTAGACCTAGTCCATCGGCAATTTGTCCTTGAATATTCTTAATGTTCGGGATCTCGTTTAACTCAACTATAACCATCACATCAAATAACTTGTCTTTAACGGCTTGGTCAGCAACTCTTTTAACTAGGGTGGTTTTACCCACCCCTCCCATACCATACACTCCAATCAGGTTGGCATCCGGATTCTTCAATGCCTCCATGAGATCATTAAGAAGCGGCTTTCTAGAATCGAAATCAAGATAGCCTTCAATATAGATGGAAGTTGTTCTTTCAAGGGCCGGACGATATGCAACCACATCAAATTTTCCATCTTCCAAGAGGTTAGTTCCATCCTTTGTCATCTTCACCGCTTTCTTGCTGAGCAAGTAACGAGTGATCATCGGATTAATGCATAAGCCAATGAAACACCGCTTGTTTGCATTGTCTTCACCATCAATGAGAGGTTTTACAACCCCATCAGTGAATTCATCCACTCTATTCATCCATTCCTCAACAGACTTTCCAATTTCATTCCCTTGTCCTCTCGCATCCTCAACACGATTTTGCACTATCTCTTTTTGATTTTTCAGCTTCGCAACTTGTCTCTTTAACTCCTTAATATTGCTCTTGTATTTGAAAGGATAACATATGTGCTTTTTAATTGGAACAAGCAACAGCTCTGCAACTTTTGCTGCAACAGAAATAACTACACCTACCACCATCTCTCTCTCTCTCTCTCTCTGTGTCTCTCTCTCTTTTCAATAAGGAGAAAAATCAAAGATCTCTCTTTAAACAGAGTAAGGTAAACAAGCTCTCTCTCTCTCTCTCTCTCTCTCTCTCTCTCTTTCTTTTTTCAATAAGGAGAAAAATCAAAGATCTCTCTTTAAACAGAGTAAGGTAAACAAGATGCTGCAATAGAAATAACTACACCCACCATACTCTCTCTCTCTCTCTCTTCAATAAGGAGAAAAATCAAAGATCTCTCTTTAAACAGAGTAAGGTAAACAAGATGCTGCAATAGAAATAACTACACCCACCATACTGTCTCTCTCTCTCTCTCTTCAATAAGGAGTAAAATCAAAGGTCTCTCTTTAAACAGAGTAACAAAAACAAGATGACAATAAATGTTATATATATATATATATATATATATTGATGATTTTCAATTGTTTAGCTAAAGTTATAAATTCAAATTAACTCAAAATAAAAAGTAACAAAGCGAAGATGAGAATAAAATTTACTAGTTTTTCAATAACAAACAGGGTACTAATATATATATTTTTTCTTTTTCTTTTTCTTTTTTTTTTCAACGGAGCTCTTGAATAAGCTGAAATCTAGAAGAAATGTTTAATAAGCAGAATGAGTCAACGATTGATCACTGACTGATATAAACTAATAAACAAAACCAACAAAAATAAGAGAAATTGATACGTGTAAAATAGAACAACGACAATAACACCAAAAAAAACAAAACAAAAAAGAGGAGGAGGAACAACAAAAACAGTTAATTAAAAGAAAAAAATTGTAGAAAGCTGAGAGCAAAGGGCACCTCTGTTTGTATCTCAGAGCTAGAACAGCAGAAAGTGAGCATGTATCTCCCTGGAATGGAGGATTCAAGCAATTATCAGAGCAAGATGTAGTTGTGTATTTCTCTTAAAGCTGTTTCAAATTATCAGAAGTTTTGCCGTTTAATGAAGATTTTAATGGCAGAACAGAGAACACATAGACTTTGTAGATTTTGATGGCAGAACAGAGAACACATAGACTTCGACACTCGAGAGTCGCTGCAAGTCAATGTCGTTTTTCGGATGTCTTGGCACGTAATTATATGATTATTTTAATATGAATTTATTTACCCTTATTTAAAAAATAATTTTAATATTTTAAAAGAATAAATATAATTAATTATAATAAAATAAATTGAAAAATCAGAACACCTGCAAGGCTGCGACCAAATGCACGTGTTTATCTCAAACTGAAAAATGATTTTAGGTAAGCTTTAATAATTCAACCTAACTCCACTAACATATTACTATATTAAAATATTGATGAATTTTTTGGATTATTGTGTAAAAGTTTTGTTCTTGATATTGATGATTGAATTTTAGGGATGGATGGTGTAATAGATAGTCTGATTAGTAGAATTAGTTAAGCGATGCAAATATAATTAAAGAAAAATTATCTTACATTTGAGATTGTGGACAGAGAAGTTATAGAAGTTGAGAATACAATTCTTATTTAATGCAAGGTGATTTCAAAGTGATTTTAGAAACAAAATCCGATAATTTTCAAAATTATTTCCAAATAATGGTCACAACAAAAAGCGATCATGCCTTTTATAAAAAAAGGCAGAGCTTATCTCTCTCTACAATGAGAGACAGTTTGCTATCCTCAATTATTAATGTCTAATAATTACATCAACGACTGGAATTTGAGTATTAGAAAATTTTAGAGCTCAAAATTCAGTCATGATTGATTGAAGTGTATGTAGTACGCACTTAATGGAAAATTGATTCATGGCAAACCAATATTTTGTTGACATCATTACGGAACTCAGCGTTCGACTTTTTATGGGTATCTATTGTATATCTTGGCTCTGATGTCAAATGATATAAATAATTTTGAAAAGAATTAAAACATAAGAGAAAGAATTAAAGAGCCCGGAGATTTTTTGGAATCACATCAACACACTCTTTATTGAATGAGAGTTGATTATATAAAAGCCAATTACAACTAGCAACAAAATAATAGCAACAAGCCACTAACTTCAAATAACCACTAACAAAGCATGCCACTAACTTACATATAATCTACCACTAAACAATATATAAGCCAAATACAACTGACAGCAAAATAATAGCAACGGGCCACTAACTTCAAATAACCACTAACTTAACATGCCCATTTATGGCACGCACAATCGACCATTATCCCACTAACTAAAGACTACGACCGCTTACTCTACCCAAATCTTACACTATCCCATTCCATGATAGCCCTACATTCATCATGTCATGCACATATCAATATGATAGTTTCATATTGATCTAATCCAACCCAATTTAATCCAATAAAAATTACAAAAGAAAAAAAGCCTCCTAATTAAAGTGAAAACAATGTTGGAAATCTAGATCACAAGCTCCCAAGCCTCACAACACAGCCAGACCCTACCATGTACATGTTAGTGCTACTGATAGAGACTAGGGCTTTAAAAATAGGCTCGTTTGATTCACAACCACTTTATGACAAACGGGTTTGAGTCTGAATATGAATTCGGGAACCAAACTAATTATATTTTATGTTAAAGTCTAGTCGTTAGTAACATGGTTTCAACACGTAATATTGCACATTGTAACACCCTCCACCTGATTGCCCTTAGAATGAAAATCGAGTTGAATGATACTACCTCACTTAACTTGCTTATTATTTTTATACATATATATACTACTTTCTTTTTCTTTTTTTTTTTTGAAAATTTGACGGAGTTCCGTCTGTTTTCGAAAAATCTAAAATCTAAAAAACCTACAATTTCGAATTCAACACTTCTAAAATATATCTATTTTCTCAACTACCCTTTCCGACCCTCCATCCGACTCAAAATCACTTCACCACACAACTTTTATGAAATCACATATTTATTGAAAATCACAATAATGAAAGTAAACGCAAAATAAAAGAAGAACAATAATTTTCTTACAAACCATTTTACAATACTAAAAACTTTTTTCCACTTTATATATCTTATTATTTACAAAATTTCATGTATACCAATACGTGTACATGTATACATATGTTCGTCTCAATGCACTTTAACACAAATATATATTTATATATTAAAAGAATAACTACCTAAAATGTGAATGAATGTGACTCGCTGGAAGTGCTGTCGATATCTCCTCAGTCTTTATCTACAATGCCCAGTTCAACAACCTGCGCATTGTAGATCCAACGCGTTAAGTATTTTTACTTAGTGAGTGTACACCAAATTTAAATTTCATCATTTCATAAAAATATAATATTGTAAAACAAGATTTCACAGTTCTTAAATTTTTATAATAAATTATAAAGAGATCAATTTACTAGTAAACATACATATAAAATGCATAAAAATCATTTATCAAGTATGGCCTTATAAAACCAAATTTAAACTCAACATGTCTTAACATACAAGTTATAAATCAATATTTCACAATTTTCAAACTTTTATAGATAAGTTTGCAAGGAAATCAGATTATTATTCAATATATACATAAAACACAACAACGTTCATTATTATTATTATTATTTTTAAGCATATCCTTGTGGTTTTCTTTAATAATGTTCAGCACCCTTCGTAAACTCTGACACGATATCATAGATTGGAAAACTGGTTTCTCCGGTATCGGACATTCGATGACTACCCACCGGATCGTATTCTCATATAATACATAAATTTAGGGATCGGACACTCGGTGCCTCTTAAGGTCCATGAATCCAGTATTAATGTATATAAGCAAATCGGTGCAATATTACTAATATCACCCTATTAGCATATCAATTATCAATCCTCACCTACCAATGTTCAGGTTTACTCGGACCCTGTTAAATTTCATTTATTACCAATAATTTGCATATTTTAACAAATTTCCATTTTTCACTAATAATTTCGTTTGGAAAGTTATAAACAAAATTTTATTCACAATTTTTTTTATTTGTCTGAAGTATCACTCTAAGCATCACGAAACCCTATTTTTCATGTCATTAACTCATCAAAATTTTATTAAAACTTTTGTGCTCTTCTCCCGATATACATTTGGTCAAAGCACTAACTCATCAATTTCTTTCTGATTCTTTTTTGTTACAATTGGAAAGTCATTAAAATCACATTTCAATACCATTTGATAACAAATCGTCAAAATAATTTCATAATTCCTTTAAATTCCACCTTCGGTCAACACTTTTTCTCATCAAAATTCATCATAATATCATTCACACATAAAATGTCACAAAATCATTAATACCAAAATTCACATATAGTCATGAATTCAATTTAATTAAAATGAACAACATCACATACTAATATAAACAAAACCTTATAGTAAAAGTGAAGTTCTTAAATCAAGTGTACACCAATCTTTTGGGCACTTTTTATAGTTTATCCACTCATATAACTCTTTTATTTATTTCTGGATTTAAAATAAGTTATCATTTGATTTTTTTATCATCTTAGATCCACTTTATTTGGATAATTAGACACCCAAAATAATTTTCTTTTCTTTTTTCTTTTCTTTATTCTTCTCGGCTTCTCCTCCTCCTTTATTTTTTCTCCCAGCTGCTTGGTTCTGCTCTTGTTTTCCTCCCCTCCTAATCAAACTATGCCTCTATATATATATATATATATATATGTGTGTGTGTGTGTATATATATATATATACACACAAAAGAAAAGCCACCGCCTCTTCATTTTGTTTTATTTTATTTGATGAGTTGATTATTATTATTATTATTATTATTATTATTTTCTTTAATCACTCGGCACCACCATATAAAAATATATATACACAATCATGGTTGCACCGCCTCATGTCAACCATTTCTTCTTTCAAATTTTTTTTTTAAAAAATTTTCTTCAATTTGTCCCACCACTTACTTACATATTTTTATTTTAATGGGCATAGCCTACCACCAAAGTATTATTATTATTATTATTATTATTATTATATTTACTATTATTTTAGAGAAAAAATCTCACCAACCGTATACTTTTTCTTTCAACCTATATAATTTTTCACTTTAACCCTATGGCTTTTTCCCTTTTTAGCCCAACCTTGTTTAATTTCTTTTATAAATATCCTCCAAGAAGATATTTATCTATAAATTTCTGTACTTCTAAAACTTAAACCAGACCAAATTAATAATATTAAATTAGATTTCAATTAATCTCTTGGGTCCAGTTAGATTAGGGTGTTATAAAAATACCTTTGTACATATCTTTTATAATTAAATATAATTATGCCCTTTTTAACCTTCCCTTCTTGATTTTTTTTTTCCAATTCAATCACCTACAAGTCACAATTTAAACCCCAAAATCTATCACACAACCTTTTAAATTCATACTCGATTTACAATTTCCTTATGCCACATGCATATTTCCATGGTTATTTGCCCCATATGTTTATCCTTTCTTGTCTCTTTTGATTTGACTTTTCCGGGATTTTTTCGAAATCTTTTCAAAATTTACTGGGACCTATATTCAAACTTCCTACATACTTCTAATAATATTAGTAACTCTTAAAAGTCATTTTATCCCCTTTTTTGGCTCTCTGTAAATTCACTAAATCGTATCTGATGATTTTCGGATTGATTTCATTTCAATCTGGATCTCTTTTGGAAGTGTCATTTGAGTTTCTAAAATATTTCTTGAGTCTTTTAATACTTATTTTGATATTTCTCTAAATTTTTGAAAATTTTCGGAAATCTTTCCGAATTTCCGATCAGATCTGGAAACAGTTTCATTTTACTTCAAACAGACTCATTTTTGATCCGTTTTAGTTTCCTTTGGTTCTATTACTTATTTAAGAGCTTTTGACTTTGGAGTCCACTTTTTGAAAAATTCACTATTCACATGGATACTATTAGGGGTGGACGTTTTCGGGTTCGGGTTGGGTTGAGTTGAAAATCTCCCAACCCAACGTGGATTGGGTTGAAAATTTTTCAACCCAACCCAACCCATCCATTTTTTTTAAGATGTAACCCAACTCAACCCAATAAAAAATGATCTGGTTGGGTTGGGTTTGTCGGGTTAGATTTATAAATCCTCTAGATTTATAAACAACTTGAGCTTTCTGATTTTTTCTCTTGTGTCTTCATTATTCTACTCTATATTTATAAATCCTCTATGATGAATTTCATGTAGTAGTGTAAAAGTGTATGTCTAGGAAAGATTCTAGATAGGAAAGACTTGGTTAGGGGTGGACGTTTTCGGGTTCGGATTGGGTTGGGTTCAAAATTTCCCATCCCAACCCAATCCATTCAATTTTTTTTAAGATGTAACCTAACCCAACCCAATAAAAAATGATCGGGTTGGGTTGGGTTTGTCGGGTTGGGTGAAAGATGCCCACCCCTAATACTATTCATCCAGAAATCACTATTTCTTTATAAATATTATTCCTTCAAGAACACTGTTCATAAAATTTCGAGTGTTACACACACAGTAATGAACTTATACATTTCTATTAGGGGACACTTTATAATAAAGTAAAATAAGATAAAAAAATATTAATAAAAACAATTAGAACTCATATTAGTGTTTTTTTTTTTTTAATTATGAATTGTATCATGTAAAATAATTTATGTATAACAACAATGCTTCGTATCAATGATCATGAATAAATCAAAACCTATTAAGATAAAATAATATAATACATTTTACTCTAATAATATTGAGAAAAATCTACTCCCATTATAAAGAGAGAGAAAACTCTCTCTATATATGTTGATAAATACACATAATTGAACTCAAACTTTTAATTCATGAATACAAAAAAAGAATGTACTAACTACTTAAACCATAAATAAAGATATAATTCACACTTAATTAAATATATTCTTAATTTTAAAATTTGATCATGATAAACCTAATATAATTTGCAATAAAATATATATATATATATATATATATAGTTTGCACTAATTATGTAGGTATTAATAGTTGTTTATAACATGTGATAGGATATAAAAGAAATTGAAGTCATTGTATGTCAAATTTGAACATATCTTAGTTGGGAATTAGCCAATTAGGTGCGCCAACTACATCCAATTCCTGGTTCGAACGCCAAACACATATGCATTTATTATTTTTTCAAAAAAATGGAGAAACACCACAACACTCTTGCTCGGGGATCGAACCCGGTACTTATAAAACTAAAACACGCCTCGTAATTCGGAAGCCAATTGGCCATCTCTAATTGGTTATGCATAATATTTGTCACTAATACTATAAACTTAATATTTTTTCATAAAATTTTGCGAGGAGACGCGCACCCCATCTGGCCGTAAGCTAGGTCCGTCCCTGGCTGTGCATGGACTGCAATGATTTCTGGATATACCCAGAATAAATTTTATGAGAATGCTTTGTTTGGTGGTTGGACGGTGGGGGGCAGATACAAGGTTGTGCTGATAAATGAAGGTTTTCGGAGAAGTTGATTTAAGTGTGGAAGGATTGATGGGCAGTTTTTGTTTGACACAATGGAATAAAGGGACATGTTCGTGCTTTTTTGGGATGCAAATGCAATGATTGGTGGATTTCTGTATAACGTTCTGTTAGTACTTCTACTATTTTTGTCAGCAGTGACACATTCATGGGATCGGTATTGTCAGTGCTGATTTATTCATTCACTCAAGTCAAAGCCATTCTTTGCATGCAGAGACATGGCCCATAGTGTTAGCAAGGAAAACCAAAATAATACACGGAAAAGAAAAATCAAACAATCATGGGGTCCATAAATAGATCACAGAAATGGAGAGAGATCATTTAACAAGGAGATCAAGAACCCAGAAGACTAATTAGGAGCAAAAAAATGGCCGGCAACAGTGAAGTGGTAAGCAACAAGCAAGTGATATTCAAGAACTATGTCAGTGGCTTCCCAAAAGAATCAGATATGTATTTGAGCAATGATTCAATCTGCTTGAAAGTAGAACAAGGATCAAATGCGGTTATTGTCAAGAATCTTTACTTGTCTTGTGATCCTTACATGAGGAATCGCATGAAGTACAGTGAAGATCCCACCTTGGCTACCTACTCACCTGGCTTTGTAAGCACTCTTGAGTCTTGACAGGAAGCACTTTCATTTCTCTCTTTTTGTTTTTGTATACATTTTTGACTTGCGGTTTGTATTTGCTTGAAATGTAACTTTTTTTACACAGCCAATACAAGGGTTTGGAGTGGGAAAAGTTGTGGATTCAGGGCAGCAAGAATTCAAGAAAGGGGACTTGGTTTGGGGAGTAACTGGATGGGAAGAGTATAGTCTCATAAAAAATACACAGAGCCTCTCTAAAATCCATCACACAGATGTACCTCTCTCTTATTATACTGGAATTTTAGGTGAGTTGTTATGTCTTGCTAGTATTAGTTAAAGTTATATTGTTAATATTTCAATTCTCTCTTCTTTTTTTTTTTTTTTTTTTTGGAGTAAAGTTGGATGGCATGAATCACTTCTGGTAGTTTTAGATGTTTATACAAATGCTAGTACATAAATTTTTTGAGATCAGAAGAAATTAAATATATTTTTAACATGCTTTTCTCATTGGTTTTATGTGGGTACTGATGTTGATAATTTTCACTTGCGAATAGGTATGCCTGGACTGACTGCATGGGCTGGTTTCTATGAAATTTGTGCTCCCAAGAAAGGAGAATATGTCTACATTTCAGCAGCATCTGGTGCAGTTGGTCAGCTTGTTGGGCAATTCGCAAAGTTGTTTGGTTGCTATGTTGTTGGAAGTGCTGGAAGTAAAGAAAAGGTATTGTTTGCTACTTGTTAGCTAACTGTTACTGTCTACTTAATATTTTTTTTTTTGCTGTAATAATTCTATTGAACATTGTTACGTTTTTTAGGTCGAGTTATTGAAGAACAAGTTTGGATTTGATGATGCTTTCAATTACAAAGAAGAGCATGATTTGGATGCAGTTTTGAAAAGGTTAATGTCACTGAATACTCTAAAGCTACTGGTGATTATATGACTCATATTTAGGTATATGTAATATGTGAGGCTAGTTGATGATATTTTTGGAATTAAAGTTTGATATAAATAACTGTTATAACTATATTGAAAGTTTAATGAAATTTCTTTCAGTCATGTAAGAGTGGTGTGAGCATACTACCAAACCATTATAATTCTCTATATTGTTCTTTTCATACGCTATTATTTGTGTCTCAATTGCACATCAGCTAGAAGACCTAGAAGTTACAACAATGTTGTTATTTTTAGGCAGAGCTGAGGCTCATGATTTTTCTTTTCTTTTTGTCTTCTTTAAGGTATTTTCTTGAAGGTATTGACATTTACTTTGAGAATGTGGGGGGAAAAATGTTAGATGCAGTCCTCTTGAACATGAGAATCCATGGACGTATCGTTGTATGCGGAATGATCTCGCAATACAATCTTGATAAACCTAAGGGTGTTCACAACTTGGGGAACATTGCCTATAAGCGGATTTGTATGGAAGGATTAATAGTTTATGATTACTTTCCCCAATATTCAAAATTTTTAGATGTGGTGATGCCTTCCATCCGAGAAGGAAAGCTTGTTTATGCGGAAGACATAGTTGAAGGCCTTGAAAATGCTCCTGCTGCCCTCATTGGGCTATTTAGTGGCCGAAATGTTGGAAAACAAGTTGTTGTAGTTGCCCGGGAGTGATTAAATGCCATTTCCTTTACATTACTAGTACTTGTATCGAATTCTATTGAATTTGTAATAATATGTAATCTCTCTAGAGGTTTGTATGTTTTTAGCTACACTTGATTTAGTGATGTACTCTCGTGAAATTCTTGTTGTGATGTGATTTGAAGCACACCATAATTAGCTAATTTAAATAATAAAAGATTTCAATACGGAAACAAGGTTATATAGTTTGTAGATATGGATTAAACACAAGATTATCAACCTACCAAAAATGATCAACTTTCTTGTTAAATGTATGTAATCTCCATTTAGAGTTTTTCCGCTTTCTGTAATTTGGATAGAAATTTCGATCTTACTTATTATTTTTTATGAATTAAAATGGAAAATGATTATCTCTGCATTTAAGTTTCACTCAATTTTTTAGAATTTTTGTGAAATATCAACATTATTGTCAATAAAATGGTAAAAATTTATTCTTTTTCAATTTATGATTCTATTAAAAATTAATAATAAACTTTTAAGGTTTATTTAAAAATGAAAAATTCTTAAAATTCTAATTAAACTTAGGTGAAGTTTACAGATACTACTAATGGTTTTAATTTAATTATCGAATTTGAATTTTAGTTTAATTATTAGAGTTTTCCTGTCAGATTTCAGTAATTTTTTAATAGCACTTTATTTATGAATATGTCATCGGAATCATACCATAAATTGTTATATGACTAATATTAATTCACATTATAAAATTATTTGTGAGTCTTTCCCTCCTGTCTCTCTTTAGAAACCGTGAGTATGGAAGTAGATCTGCCTAGGGTAAACTCCTTTTCCAAGTGAAAATAGAAGGCCAAAATGTGATTTTCGTTCTTTCGTTCTACGTTTTCTCTGAATTTGCAGTTGGTGGATGGTAGTATTGTTTGGTAGAACAGGGGAGAACATTGTAGTCAGGGTATTTGCTGTAATGCCCGAGAGAAGGCGAATTGGACAACGTGGCAGAAGAACTCTCTCGCTTGTAGGAGAACCTCTCTCTTTTTGAAATTGATGGACCAGTATTAAACATCTCCAGAGAATGTAACAGTGTTGGTAAGAAAAACATGGAACAATGTCTGGTGGGGAAGATACTCTCCAGAAAGAGGGTCAACCGGGAGGCATTTAAAAGTACCATTGATAATCTTTGGGGTACTGTGGGTAAAGTGGATATAGAAACTATTGCAGAAAATACTTTTGTCTTCCATTTTCATGCGCTGCAGAACAGATCAATGATGTAGTCACAGGGTCCTTGGCATTTTGATAAGAATATGCTTGTGTTGGAACAACCTCAGGGCCTGGGGGAGATTTCCTCTCTTCAATTCAAGTTTGCAGAGTTTTGGATACAGATCTATAACGTCCCACTCTCTTATATGAACTATCCAATGGCGAAGATGATTGCTGAGGAAATTGGTCCGATTGTCGATATCCCTCTAGAAGGTAGTGCTTTCGGGGGCACATTTCTGAGAGTCAGAGTTCGTCTAGACATTGCAAAACCACTCAAAAGAGGTGTAAGACTCTAGTTGGAGGAATATGATGTTATGATCCAAGCATTCCTGAAATATGAACGGCTTCCAGAATACTGTTACATTTGTGGATTAATTGGACACTCACTCACAGATTGTCTAGATCATGTTGCCAAGAAAGTAGTGCTAGAGGGACAAACCCCTCTATTTGGCGCCTGGCTAAAAGCGCCCCCACCTGCCAAAGGAAAGACAAAGCAAACCCCAGCGAAACTTCCAGGGATGAGTGTGACACTAGCAAAGACCAAAGCGCCCCCTAGATTGCAGACAGACTCAAGGGACAGTGTCACACAATAAAAGTGATGCAGAGTTGCTAAAAATGGGATCGCTACAAATTCCGTCAAACCTCACTGTGGGGAAGATTGCTGTGCCTTTTAAGAGGAATTTGAAGAATATGTCAGTGGTTTTTGAGGACTTAGTTCTAGAATGCCAAGCATTGGATAGGGTGGTTCTATCATCATCTGAATTGCTGCTTACACAGGAAGTCAGTAAAGGGCTGGCTACAAGTGCTTAGGGACATATGGAAATGAATAATGGGGTTGAAACGGTTATGGACTTTACAATGGAGCCTTCAGATCATTCCAATTATGTGTTAGGTATTGCTTCTGATATTCAACAAAATCCATGTTCTAAGAAGTGGAAGAAACTTGCAAGAGGAAAGCATATAGCACAGGGGTCCCAGATTCATGATCAGAAGTTGCCGCTCTCTAATCCTTCTTGTAAAACTACCAACACAACTTCTAATCTCTCCTTGGAAAACACAAGTATTCCTACGAATAAGGCACTCATTTCTGAAAACTACACAGAACTGAAAGACAATGGTGGCAAGAGGAAGATCCCCACCACTACCTTAAAGAGAAAAAAGGGGAAAAAACTCAAACGTGGTGGTCATACAACAATAAATTCAGTGGTGGCCCCTGATTTTCAGGCCTGTCAACAAACTTAAGTACTTTGTGTTGGAATGTACAGGGCTTGGGGAATCCCTGTGCATTCCTAGCTCTTTGCAAGTTGATGCAAAGGTATTCCCCTAATCTAGTTTTCCTTTCCAGAATTCGATTGAAAGGAGAATGGGTAGCACAGATCGAAACAAAACCTGGTTTTAATGGTGGTTTTCATATGAATTATAAGGGAAAAAATGGGGATTTAATTCTGCTTTGGAAGAATGAATGGGATGTCACTATTCTCCCTTCTCAAGAGGTCACATTGACACAATGGTCACCATGGGAGATGGACGTCAATGGAGGTTTATGGGTTTCTATGGTTGCCTTAATGCTCATAGAGAGGCTTCTTGGGAACTTCTCAGTCATTTGGGAGGACACTTTTATATGCCTTGGGTTTGTGGTGGGGACTTCAACCAAATCCTCCATCCATATGAAAAACTAGGAGGATCAACTATATAGCCCCCGTTAGCATTTACAAATTCAGAATAGCCCTTAATTCATGTGGATTACTTGACATGGATTTTGCAGGTCTTATAATGACATGGAACAATATAAGAGAGGGGTCTCAAAACATCCAACAGAGGTTGGATAGATTTTTCACTTCCCCATAATAGAGAGATTGGTTTCCAGAGGCTTCAGTAGATCATTTGGGGTTCATGTTTTCCGATCATTGTCCAATTCTACTTACACTCAAACCAGACACTCACCTCAGACCCCTCTACTACAGGAACCATTTTAAGTTCGAACCTTTCTGGGCTAAAATCCTGTTGCTTCATTCACTCAAAAACTTCAACACTGTAAAGCAAGATTGGTTGGGTAAGTAAACTGAAATTTGGTTCCCTCAAGAAAGCTATCGAAAGTACTAAGCGAGAGTTAAACTCTTTATTTTTGATGAACCCGAACCACCATGTGCTTACAGAGATAAAAGAAAAGGAAATCAAACTAGAATGGTTGCTCTCAAATGAAGAGCTGTACTAGAGATAGCATGCTAGAACAGATTGGATGCAAGTAGGGGATAAAAATTCGAACTTTTTCCATCGTAAAGCATCAGCACGTAAAAAGAAAAATGAGATTAAGGTGCTGATCGATGAACAGGGAAATCGAGTAGCTTTTGCAGAAGGGATGACAGCGCTTATTGATGAATACTTTTCCTCTCTATTCCAATCGATACAGCCCTAAGAAAACAACATAGAGATAGTATTTGCTTTACTAGACAGTTACAACAACCAAGCATTGATATCCTTAGCAAACCTTTTACAAGAGAGGAAGTGCACGTAGCTATATTTGATATGGGGCCATAAAAGCTCCTAGCCCTGACGGGTTCCATGCACTTTTTTATCAGAAATTTTGGAGGGTTGTTAGTGAGGATGTCATCCGAACATGCTTAGAAGTATTGAATAGGAAGAGTTCAGTTAGGATTTTCAATACTACCAATATTGCTCTAATTCCTTAGAAGAAGAAACCCACAAGCAATAGCCGATTATCATCCCATTAGTCTTTGTAACATCATTTATAAAGCCATTGCAAAAACTGCTGCTAATCGCCTGAGGTTAGTCGTGTCTGAATTGGTTTCTCCTGAACAAAGTGCATTTGTCCCAGGTCGGCTTGTATTTGATAATATTATTGTTGTTTTTGAAATGATTCACTCAATCGGGAACAAAAAGAAAGGTAAAAGGGGAGAAATGACAATTAAACTCGATATGAGTAAAGCATATGATCGAGTTAAATGTAAGTTTCTTATGAATATTTTGGAAAAGGTTGGGGTCCTGAAAAGCTTCAGTGATCTTATTCTGGACTGCATTAGCACAACAAGACTCTTGTTTTTAATGAAAGGGAAGGTATTAGGGGAGGTGTTTCCACAACGAGGATTGAGGTAAGGTTGTCCTTTATCGCTTATCTCTTCTTATTATATGCTAAAGCTCTTTCATCTCTTATCAAAGGTCGAGAGGAGAATGGTAAGTCTCTTGATCTTAAATGTTGTCGAAATAACTCATTGATTTCTCACCTATTATTTGCAGATGATAGTACTGTATTTTGCAAAGCTTCCACACACAGTGTCTTGATTTTGAAGGAAATATTTGCTCTTTTTGAGAAGGGTTCTGGCCAGTTGATCAATAAATAAAAGTCCAATGCTTTTTTCAGCCCAAATACTGCTAGCAGTGATAAACAAAATATTCTTAACATGCTTGGGTTAAATTTTGGGCACTCTCATGACAAGTATTTGGGACTTGTCATGATTTAATAAAACCTTTATAAAGATTAAGGAGAGAGTTCGTGAAAAGGTTTGTAGTTGAAAAAGGTCACTTTTTTCAGAGGAGGTAAGGAAATTTTGTTAAGGCAATCGCACAAGCAATACCAACTTTTATTACGAGTATGTTTCAGTTACCTACTGGTTATGTCATGATTTAATCTCTTTAATAGCGAGTTTCTGGTAGGGTTCCAAGGAAGGTAAACGAAGACTTTGTTGGATATCAACAGAGCAGCTCTGCACTTCTAAAGTTCTAGGTGGTTTGGGTCTTCAACATTTATCAATTTTCAACAAAGCACTGTTAGGAAAGCAAGCATGGCGTATTCTACAATTTCTGGAATCATTAGTCTCTAAAATTCTTAAAGCAAAATACTTTAGAAATAATGAGTTATTGGATGCAAAGTTAAAACCCGATAGTTCTCACCTATGGCAAAGCATTCTTTGGGGCGGAAGTCTTCTATCTAGACGGCTAAGATGGCAAGTGCAGAACGATGAGAGTATTCAAGCTTTTAAAGATCTATGGATACCTCAAGAGACCACCTTGAAGCAATCACTACTCATCTGGATGATAACACTAAAGTGGCAGCTTACATATTACTACATACTCAGACTTAGAATCAAGTAGCCATCAATGCATCTTTTCTTGATATGGACAGGGATGCAATTATGAAAATTCCTCTCAGCCTTAATAACAGAATTGACAGAATGATTTGGCATTATGAGAAGAAAGGAATTTATAGTGTTAAAAGCGGGTACCGAATGGAATTTGTAGAAAAGAACAAAGACAAAGGAACATCCTGAGCCTCAACTAGACTCTGGTGGAAGCTTGTGTGGTTTCTGAATATTCCCCCAAAGGTGCGCATATTCATCTGGAGAAGCATCCTCAATGCCATTCCATCTTTTTCATGTCTTCGACATCATAAATTAGTGACTTCAGACATCTGCACCAAATGCAAATCAGAGTCCGAGACCATTGCTCATGCACTGTTCTAGTGTGTTTCAGCAAAGGAAATCTAGCAACAAATTCATTCTGGGTACTGCTTCAACGGTTTTAAGGTTTCTCGTGTTTAGAGCTCTTTTTTGGCCTTCAGACTAGCATCTCTAAGGCTAAATGGAAATCTTCTGTATACTGCTTTGGTGTGTCTGGTTTAATCACAACAGTGCACTTCATGACAAACCAATTCGTGGTTGTCTGGAACTAACAGAATGGGGTATGGGATTAATGCATAAGTATCAACATGCCCAACGTTTGCTCCACCTTTGTTCACATTCTTCAAGCAGAATTGCATCCATTTCTTGGACTCCTCCAGCTATACAAACTCTTAAACTAAATGCTGACGTTTAGTCAAACAGGCTGGATCTTGGATCGTGTCGACGTTGGATTTCAGTCGACGAGTAATCAATACCCAATACCTGCAATCAATGTGAGAAAACACAAATACCAAGAAAAGATGCAGACAAATACCGGGAATCAAACGAGGAATACGGAGCTTTTACGTGGTTCGGCAATAATTGGTCTACGTCCACGACTGTCTGTCTCTTAAATTCTGCAGAGTGACAGTGTATTATTGATTATTCTCTGATGATGTTACAATGATCTTAATCCCTTTTTATAGGGAAAGAGGTGTTACAATTCTGGTTGTAGCAAATCAGGAAAAGAATCCTGAATTAATTACACTTTCCAAATAATCAGGAAAAATAAGGAAAAGAATTATACATTAATTATGCTTCCTAATATATTTGAATAATATCAGGAAACTACTGTAATTATCTCGAGATAAGGTTGATTTGAATTTGATTTTGAATAGACTTCCATATCTGATAAGGAAATCATGGTTTGACTGGGTAACTACCATATTCGGAGAGAGAATCATGGTTGAACTTGGTAATTGCTTGTTTCTGAAATATACTGTATTTATTATGCTTTTGGACGAGCTGACGTGTCTATGGCGGTCTTAAGCTCGAGCTCGCTGAGAGACGAGCTGTGCATGAGGTGAGCTGTGAAACGAGCTTGTTGCAGCGAGCTGACAAGATACTGAGATGAGCTGTGCCTTCTGTTGGGCCTGGAGTTGATATCTGAGCCTCGTCTGATGGGCTTTGACTGGGTTGACCTTATTGGGCCTTCTTATTGGGTCTGAAATGGGCATAAATTGGACTTTTACCAGCCCTATTAATGAGTCCGAAAAATACATATAACATTAGCCCCCCAGCTCTCAGTTCGCTTCTGCGAGTTGGGAGTTTGAAACTGCTGGTAAAAGCTGACTTCCTTGGCACGCTAACCTTCATAACTGCTCCTGTGCACTTTCAAATTCCACCTTTTCAGTTGTGACACGTGGCGATCATGCAGATGGTAACTGAAACGACGCCTGCACGTCCTTTACACACGTATTTAATGCGCACGTCTTTCAACTGACGGCTGCATGATTTCCAAAGCCATGCTTCACGCTGCACCGTCAGATTTATGACGGTTACACTTTTCCAAGATCTGACGGTTGGAGCTCACACTTGCTTGTCTATATAAATCGATAGACCCTTTTCATTTTCTTCTTTCATCTGTCGTTTTCTTTTAAAGCAATCAAGTGTTCAATCTTTCAAGCAACCAGGACCTACTGCCTTTTTCACGAAATCATCATCCTCACTCGCCGTTTTTCAGTCTCATCAACGATTCAAAGTAAGACAAACTTTTTGCTTTCAGTTTATTCAGTTTCACCACCATTGTTGTACCTTCATTATTCTGAGTTTTGAGTTTATTGGACATGACATTTCTTCTTCTGACTCAATCTGGTTTTTTTTTAACTTGTTCAGATGTCTTCAAGTGGAATTCGCAAGGGAAATGTTCCAAGTAGTGAAGCTCGTGAGCATGATGCAGCCCGAAAACATGCTATACAGGGAAGAGCAGCTCGGGATACGTTCGCTCGTCATCCTTCCTCGCTAAAACGTCATGATGTGGAAGGACTTGTTGCCCAATTCCACATTCCTTTTGGTTGTCGCGCACTGTTGCCTGATTCAGGTAATCATGCATGTTATCCGCCCAGGGGATTCATCGCTGTCAGCACTCAGCACTTCGAGCAAGGGCTACGGTTCCCTATTCCGCCATACTTAATCGCATTTCTCAACAAGGTCAAGCTCGCGCCATTCCAGTTGACTCCAAACTCATATGCGCAGCTGACCTCGCTGGCCATGGTCTTCCTTAGGAACGACCTTCGCCCCCCTACACCAAAAATTATACAGCAGTTCTACTCCTTCAAGGCTCTGAGTACAGCAGAAGGAGAGAAACCGGATGGTATCTACTACCTTACAGCTCGTCAGTCGCAATACAAAGATCTCTTGCCCAAAGGAGAAGCAAAGGGCAAATCCAACGTCGGGCCGTACAAGACGAGCTGGTTTTACGTCTCGTGCCCCTCTCTCGCAGATCTCCAAAATTTCAGCTTTGTCCTGAAACCAGGTATTCATAAAGGAAAATATAGCGAGCTGAGGTTATTTTGTATCTTTATTACCATCTTTTAATTATTTGCTGTGCAGTGTTGAAAATGGACGAGTCTCCTCTCAGCAGCGAGGAGGAACGAGCTCTTGACAAGCTCGCAAGCTCAGAGGACGCAGGTACCAGCATCAAATTCGACGATGTGATCCTTAGAGCTTACGACCTTGCTCCTCCTAAGGAATCCCTTCTTCTGCGATCTGAGGAGGACATAGGCAAAATCGGCGATAGACCTAGACTTCGTTCTGTTTTTGAAGTTCCAGTTCGGGTTGGGAACACGTCTGCTTCCCAGGCTCCGCCACCAGTCTCTTCATCATCAGCGGGTACAACTCGCTCACCTTCTCCAGCTCGGGAGGTTTCTACCCAAGACGCTCCTGCTCGCGCCTCCTCTAAGGCGAGATCGTCTTCAGCTCGTACTTCTTCAAAGGCGAAATCGTCCTCAGCTCGCACCCCATCAAAGGGTGCATCTCGAAAAACTACTTCTTCAGCTCCTGCCCCAGCTCGGACAGGATCAGATCCAGTCCACACAGCCCCTACTGTACAAGTTGATTCATCCTCTTCTCCACATCACACATCTACCCCAGGGGCTTCACTGCCATTTCCAGCTCGCGCTCCAGCCCCCGTTTCTTCCTCTGGGCGAGTTCCAGCTAACAGGAAGAAACTTGTTCTTATGAAATCTCCTCCTCCTGAGCGACTTACTACATCTCCCGCCTCCTCGACTCTTTCAGCGAAACGGCCTGCTGAGGCCTTAGCCACTCCAGCGGCCCCTTCAAAACGTTCCAAGCCATCTGTCGAGGACCAGGCTCCTGTGGTCGCTGCTCCCAGTAAAGTGCCTGCTGCTGTTGAGAAACAGGCCGCTGCTCCTTCCCCCGCTGCTCCCAGCGAAGTGCCTCCTATTGCTGGTTCCTCTGGTCTTCAGCCGACTCCAGCTTCTAGCTCGCTGCCTGGAAAAGGTGACGCTCCACCTCAGGTTGCTTCGCAGGAAGCCCAAGCTGGCCCCAGCAAAAGAACATCTAAACGTACCGTTCACTTGCGGCCTACCGCTACTTGGGACGGCGAACGCGATACTCCAGAAGCTGAGAGGACCCCCTCGCCAACAAAACCAACTGTTGAGGTTGGGTCTGGGGGAAGATATTTGACCTCTTTCCTTGACAACTGGGACACAATCATGCTTAACCACACAAATGTCTTGGAAAATAAATATCTTAGGGGCGAGGATCTGGATGAATTCATAGCTCGTCATTCCATGCTGGTAAGTCATTTTCCCTTATTTGCCTACCTCTTTATTTTATAGAATGTTAACTTATAACATCTTCAAGGTGCTCTTGGCGCGATGAAGCGGAGAAGGCAGACAAGGGCTACAAACGATGCCATAAGGAAGCTGGAAGACGAGTTGGAAGAGGCCACTGATGATATAGCTCGCTTGACCACGGGCAGAATACAAGGTCAGGAAGCTCAGATCGCTGAAGCAAACGCTGCAAGGCAGGCAGCCGAGGAAGCTCTTCGTAAAATGGAGAATGAGCGCAACATGCTAAGGGATGAGCTACTCAAAATAGGGGAAGATCTAAAACGGTCTGAGCAGCGGGCCGAGCTGGCAGAGCAGAAGGCTTCAACTGTAGAGGAAAAAATCGAAGTGCTTCATCGCCAAGTTGAGGCTGCCTTAGCACGAGCTGAAGCTGTTGAAAAACAAGCTGAGGAAGCTAAAGAACGAGCTGACGAAATGGGAGCTGCAACTAAAAGTGCTGAGGAGGCTGCAACCAAACGAGCTGAGGAGGCTGCAACCGCGGCTAATCATGCCGAGGAGGCTGAGCATCGAGCTGAGGTGCTTAGGCGACAGGTGGCGGAGGCCATTCAGCAAGCTGAGGCTGAAAAGAAACGAGCAGAAGCCGTTCAGAAAAACGCTGAGGACATTAACCAGCTTGCAGACAATGCCTTCGAGGAGCTAACAGTCTTCAGAGAGCAGGCTGCTCGAGAATTGGAAGTGCAAGTCGCAGATGCAAGGGACGAGGCCGAGGCAAGAACAGGTCGTGATTTTCTCTTCACATTGTGGACGTCCCACCCGGAAATGGATTTTTCTATCTTTGGAAACACAGGACTTGAAACTATTGAAGATTTTAAATCACGAGCTACCTCGTCCTCAGCTGGTCCAATCCCTTCAGAGCAAGCTCCTGGCACGACCTCCCAGGCTGAGCCCATTACTCCTTCACATAAAGAACCTTCAACGGACTCAGGCCCTTCAGCTCAAGATTGAAAACTTGCTTTCCTTTTTAGCTTTTTACTTGTATTTTTTCAGCTTTTTACTTGTAATCAAATCTCATATTTAATGAAATTTCTTTCATTACTCTTTCTGTGTTTGAATGCATTTAAGTTACTGCGTATAACATATTTCATGCTTTTCATCTTTAGAGCTACCATATTCCTTGCGAGCTGATCATCAACGAGCTTTAAATATGATAATAATCAAAGCAATTACTTAATCCAACAATTAATAAAATTTGGTAAGTAAAAGTAATTGAACCGTTAAAATTTTGACGAGCTATGCAGAGGCACTTAGCCATCTGCCTTTTAGGCTCTTTTGGCGAGCTATGCAAAAACACTTAGTCACTTGCTTTTTAGACTCTTTGTTTTTAGCGAGCTATGCAGGGGTCGTCACCTCGCCTGCTTTTTAGGCTCCTTAGCGAGCTATGCAAGGACACTTAGTCACTTGCTTTTTAGGCTTTTTGTTTTTAGCTAGCTATGCAGGGGTCGTCACCTCGCCTGCTTTTTAGGCTCTTTGGCGAGCTATGCAAGGACACTTAGTTACTTGCTTTTTAGGCTCTTTGTTTTTAGCGAGCTATGCAGGGGTCGTCACCTCGCCTGCTTTTTAGGCTCTTTGGCGAGCTATGCAAGAACACTTAGTCACTTGCTTTTTAGGCTCTTTGTTTTTAGCGAGCTATGCAGGGGTCGTCACCTCGCCTGCTTTTTAGGCTCATTGGCGAGCTATGCAAGGACACTTAGTCACTTGCTTTTTTGGCTCTTTATTTTTAGCGAGCTATGCAGGGGTCGTCACCTCGCCTGCTTTTTAGGCTCTTTGGCGAGCTATGCAAGGACACTTAGTCACTTGCTTTTTTGGCTCTCTATTTGTAGCGAGCTATGCAGGGGTCGTCACCTCGCCTGTTTTTTAGGCTCATTGGCGAGCTATTTAGCTCGCA
Source organism: Litchi chinensis (assembly GCA_019925255.1). Lineage (NCBI taxonomy): Eukaryota > Viridiplantae > Streptophyta > Magnoliopsida > Sapindales > Sapindaceae > Litchi > Litchi chinensis. The sequence goes on from CM034461.1 coordinate 16,319,655, forward strand.
GCCCGTTTGCCATAGTGAGATAAATTGAGTCGCAAGTTGGGGAAATGGAGCTTTCATTATTTAAAATAATTTTGAATTACATATTACAAAGAGTTTCACTGATAATAAGGGCGGAGATGTTCGGCATTCCATGCTCGAGGGACCTCAGCTCCATTTTCATTGTTAGCTAAATGATAAGCCCCATTCCCCAAGCTTGCTGTGACAACATATGGTCCTTCCCAGTTCGGGCCTAAGGATCCATCACTCGGCTTGCGGGCTCCAGGCAGAATGAGACGCAATACTAAGTCTCCCACATTGAATCTACGAATCCGAGCATACTTATTGTAGTACCTCGCTATTCTTTGCTGATAGACAGCTACCCTTAGCCTGGCCATTTCCCTGTGCTCTTCAAGCAGGTCCAGGTTTGTGGCAAGTAGCTGATCGTTGTTGTTTGGATTGAAGGTTGCTCTTCTTTGCGAAGTAACTTCAAACTCAGCTGGGATCATAGCCTCAGATCCATATACCATTGAGAATGGGGTCTCGCCAGTGGAGCTGCGAGCTGTGGTTCTGTAAGACCACAATACTTTTTGAAGCTCATCTACCCATGCTCTTTTCTTTGCTTCCAGTTTCATTTTCAGGGTCTGCTTGATGATCTTGTTCGCTGCTTCAACTTGGCCATTGGCTTGTGGATGATCCACTGCTGAAAAGCTCTTAACAATCTTGAGGTCGTTGCAGAACTTGAGAAACTGGTCACTAGCGAACTGGGTCCCATTATCAGTCACGATCTGCTGTGGGACTCCAAATCTGCAAATAATATTGCTCCACACAAACTTCTCAATCTTTGTCGTGGAGATTTCAGCTAACTCCTTTGCTTCCGCCCACTTGGTGAAGTAATCTACCGCGACCACCGCATGTTTGCATCTTCCCCGAGCCGTTGGTAGAGGTCCAATCAGGTCCATCCCCTAGATAGCAAATGGCCATGGGCTCACCATCTGTTGAAGTTAAGCCGGTGGAGCTCGCGGAATATGAGCAAACCTCTGACACTTGTCGCATTTCTTCACTAAGTTGATGGCGTCCTGCCTCATGGTGGGCCAGTAGAAGCCTTGACGAAGTGCTTTTTGAGCTAGAGATAGCCCCCCAGCGTGGTTCCCGCAATGGCCTTCATGTATTTGCCTTAGTACTGTTTCACATTCAGGACCATCAATACATCTTAGCAGTGGAGCTGAGAACCCCTTCTTGTACAGCGCATCGTCATAGATGCAATATCTGGCTGCTCTAGCTCGCAGACGCCGGGCTTCCAGCTTGTCACTTGGCAGCTTTCCATCTTGCAAATAACTGAGAATCGGGCTCATTCAGGAGCTAGGCTGTACGGTTATGGCCATCGTCATACTCTTTTCCTCCGTACTTGGAGTTGGTAGAAACTCAACTGGGATCGCCCCAAGGAAATCTGTATCTCGTGTAGTTGCGAGGCGGGCTAATGCATCAGCATGCGAGTTCTGAGCTCGCGGGATCTGTTTCATTTCGTACTTCTGGAATGCACCTAGCAGCTCGTGAACTTTCTGGAGGTAAAGGGCCATTTTTGGTCCCCTTGCTTGATATTCCCCCAATACGTGGCCGACAACGAGCTGCGAATCACTGAAAATTTTCAAACGCTCAGCTCGCATCTCCTTAGCCAAACGCAGTCCCGCGAGCAGAGCTTCATACTCAGCCTCATTGTTCGTCGCCTGGAAGCCAAACCTTAGAGCACAGAGGATTTTGTGGCCTTCAGGACTGATCAGTAGAATTCCAGCTCCAGCCTTCTGCTCGCTGGCTGATCCATCAACATAAAGCTCTCATGCTGGACCTTCAGAAGATTCAGCTTAATCATCCACAGGCCCTGTGAACTCCGCAATGAAGTCTGTCAGAGCTTGAGCTTTGATAGCCGTCCTTGGCCTGAACTGAATATCGAACTGCGCGAGCTCCACTGCCCATTTCAGCAAACGACCTGAGGTGTCAGCTTTCTGCAGGACTTGTTTCAACGGATATTGGGTGAGGACTTCAATTGTATGAGCCTGAAAATAAGGTCGCAGCTTCTTTGATGCAATCACCAGGCAGTAAGCTAGTTTCTCCATCTACGAATATCTGGTTTCAGCATCCTGTAACCGTTTGCTTACGTAATATACCGGAAGCTGCGTCTTTTCCTCTTCCCTCACCAGCGCGGCACTCAGAGCTTGCTTTGACACTCCTAAATATAAGATCAGCTTTTCATTTTCTTTGGGCTTGGAAAGAAGTGGAGCTCGCCCCATATATTCCTTCAACTGCTGGAAGGCTACTTCACACTGTTCAGTCCATTCGAAGCTCTTCTCTTTCTTCAGGATGTCAAAGAAAGGGAAACACTTGTCTGTAGCTTTCAAAATGAACCTGCTTAGTGTTGCGACCTGGCCATTGAGGTTCTGTACGTCTTTTACCCTGGCTGGAGATCTCATGTCGATCAATGCCTTGATCTTCTCAGGGTTTGCTTCAATTCCTCTGTTGTTGACCATGAAGCCCAGAAACTTCCCAGAAGCTACTCCAAACGCACACTTGAGCGGGTTTAATTTCATCTGGTAGCTCCTCAGAATCTGAAACATCTCTCCCAGGTCGTGAACATGGTCATCTATCTGCTTGGATTTTACTAGCATGTCATCGACATAGACCTCCATGGTCTTTCCGATCTGCTCCTCAAACATCATGTTCACCAAGCGTTGATAGGTCGCACCAGCATTTTTTAACCCGAAGGGCATTACCTTGTAGCAATATAACCCTCGATCCGTCATGAAGAAGGTGTGCTCTTCGTCTTCGGGTTTCATTGGGATCTGGTTATATCCCGAATATGCATCCATGAAGCTCAGGAGCTCGTGGCCAGCAGTAGCATCCACGAGCTGATCTATCCTTGGCAGGGGAAAACTATCCTTTGGGCACGCTTTGTTCAGGTCAGTGAAGTCGATGCAAGTCCTCCACTTTCCATTCTTTTTCTTTACTAGCACAGGGTTGGCGACCCAGGTCGGGTAGTAAGCTTCTCTGATGAACTTGTTAACCAGCAGCTTGTCTACTTCCTCCTTTAGTGCTAAGTAACGTTCCCCTGTCATTGCCCTTCTCTTTTGGCGGACTAGTTTGTGGTGAGGGTCAATATTCAATCTGTGAGACATCACCTTTGGATCTATCCCTACCATATCCTCATGATTCCATGCAAATACATCCAAGTTCGCCTTCAGGAATTCAGCGAGCTGGGTTCTTAGCTCTGGAGTTAAACCTCTTCCCAGCTTTAGGCACCTTTTAGAATCTGCCTCGCTGACTTGTACATCTTCTAATTCTTCAACTGGACCTGTAGCTCGGTCTGCATCTACCTCGCGGGGGTCCAGATCGAGACTGACTCCTTTCTCAGTCACAGCTCGTGGCTCGCCCCCTGAGACCACGTTCACCTTCTTTCCTCTTACACCCATTTTGACAGCATCTTCATAGCAGCGTCGAGCTAAGTGCTGCTCTCTTCGAATACATCCAATGCCATTAGGAGTTGGGAACTTAACTGTGAGAGTTCTGGTCGAAGTAACCACATCCAATTCGTTCATGGCAGGTCTCCCGAGGACCACATTATATGCTGATGGGCAATCAATGATCAAGAAGTCTGTCAGGGTCGTTGCCTGACGACCTGCCTCCCCAAGAGTCAATGGCAACTTAATCTGCCCTACTGGTACTACAGCGTCTCCAGTGAATCCGAATAAAGGCTCTGGGGACGGTGCCATTTGTTCTGCTCGCAGCCCCATCTGATCAAAACAACTCCGATACATCACGTTCACCGAGCTTCCAATATCAATCATGATACGTCTAACTTCCATATTGCTGATTGTAGCTCACACGACCAATGTATCGTTATGAGGCCAGATCACTCCTCTTGCATCTTCATCTGTAAATACAATCTCGTCCGAGATCGGCTTTGCCCTTTTTGTAGGTCCTTCTGACCCATTGAGCTGAAAAGAATGATTCGCCTCTCGGACATACCTCTCATGCGATCTGTTGGAAGTCTCCTGCGATATGGGGGCCACCATAAATGGTAAAAATGGTTCTTACCGCAGGTTCGTGATCTGGCTCGGCAGCTCGTTGGGGCTGATGTTGATGTGTTGGCTGTTGATGGTGGGGTCGTTGTTGTGAAGGTCGCGAGTCTACGGGTCTTGCTACATAGTCTCCCAGGCGACCTCGCCTGATCAATTTCTCAATGGCATTCTTCAACGCCCAGCAATCTGAAGTACTGTGTCCGACCTCATTATGATAGGCACAGAACTTGTTTTGATCCCTTTGATGAACGGGAGCCCTTATAGGATTGGGCCTCCCAAAATCTTCTTTATTTCTCTCCGCAGCGTAAATCCTGTCCGGTGATGCCGTTAGGACGCTGTATCCTTCATGGCGACCTTGACGCTGAGGTCGCTCATACCTTGGCTCTCTTCTTGTTCTCTTAGTGATCTGGTTACTCGAGCCATTATTTCTTCCTTCTTCGTTCCTGCCATTATTTCTCCTCTTCGACTGGCTGGAACTGCCCGCTTCATTCTTCTGATTCTGTTTTTTCGGGCCGAAGGTCTCTTCCCACCTGATCTCCTTCGCAGCTCGCTCATAGAATTCTCCCAGATCCTTCACTGGGGACTTGTAAATGCTTTCGTATAACTTTCCATCCTTGCGCAGCCCAGCTGAGATCGCTGTCAGTATACTCTCATCTGACGGATGCTCAACATTAGCGACCTCGCGTCTAAACCTGGTGATGTACTCCTTCAACGACTCACCTTGACGCTGAAAGATAGTGGCTAGATGGCAGGATGGAGCGAGCTGCCTTCTTAGTGCCCTGTATTGACCAACGAACTTCTGTTGGCATTGCTCCCAACTTCCTATGCTGCGAGCTGGGAGATTCTTGAACCACGTCCTCGGAATATCCCCCAATGTAGCTGGGAATACTCGGCACTTCACCATCGGACTTCCTGTCTTCAGGTCCATCTGAACATTGAAGGCGTCGAGATGGTCATAAGGGTCACTGTCCCCATTATACTGCTGGATGCTTGGCATCTTGAACCTCGGGGGGAGAGGCTGTGTCTCAATCTCCCTCGTGAAGGGAGTCCTTCCCCCATAATACCCACGCTGCTCCGAGGCTCCAGGTCGTGCCTCCAACTGCTGGACCCTCTGAATAAGCTCTTCTACCTGCGGATCTCGGAGCTCGTACCTCCGCCTGTGATCATGACTAGGGCAGGGTGCTCCGGATCATACCTTTCTTCCTCTTCGAACAGACCGTCAGGCTGATAAGATCTTCCCTGTCTGCACTCATCATTAAGTCGTCGAGCTGCAACTCTGGCTCTATCGTGTCCAACTTCTGCTTGCAGATTTCCACCCTGGCTCAGCCTTACTACCAGGCTATCTGGGCGCGCGACCTCCCTTTCTTCCCGAACAGGGTGTCTTCCAGCCTTGGAGCGCGCATTGGAGGAGCGAGCTGAGCCTGTAGGTCGTGGAACTTCCCTTGCCAGCCTGTCAGGTACTTGCATTGCTTCATGCTGTTGGGGTACACGCCTTGGAACCTGAACATCAACCCTGGGCATGTTCTGTACCTGAGTTTGTACCAACATATTAACAGTCTTTGTGAGCTGTCTGATCGTATCTTCCAGCGCTTCTTGCCTCTGGATCAGCACATTCTGCCCTTCAGCTAATGGGGCAATTGGAACGGTCTGACGGGGAGGCAAAGGAGGGATGCCTGTCGCGGCGCCCAGTGCCTGTCCATGGGACGTTCCTGCAACATGCATGGGTGCGTCTTGCGTGGGCTGGACGTTCTGTTGGGATTGGTTCATGTGACTTTCCGCTTGGTCATCATCTCCAAGGAACCTGTTTGATCTGGTCTTTGCCATATCGGAAATCGTTGAGTTGAGACGAAAAAGATTGCAGTTTGGGCCCTTCCTCTAGCGCCAAAATGTCGACGTTGGATTTCAGTCGACGAGTAATCAATACCCAATACCTGCAATCAATGTGAGAAAACACAAATACCAAGAAAAGATGCAGACGAATACCGGGAATCAAACGAGGAACACGGAGCTTTTACGTGGTTCGGCAATAATTGGCCTACGTCCACGACTGTTTGTCTCTTAAATTCTGCAGAGTGATAGTGTATTATTGATTATTCTCTGATGATGTTACAATGATCTTAATCCCTTTTTATAGGGAAAGAGATGTTACAATTCTGGTTGTAGTAAATCAGGAAAAGAATCCTGAATTAATTACACTTCCCAAATAATCAGGAAAAATAAGGAAAAGAATTATACATTAATTATGCTTCCTAATATATTTGAATAATATCAGGAAACTACTGTAATTATCTCGAGATAAGGTTGATTTGAATTTGATTTTAAATAGACTTCCATATCTGATAAGGAAATCATCGTTTGACTGGGTAACTACCATATTCGAAGAGAGAATCATGGTTGAACTTGGTAATTGCCTGTTTCTGAAATATACTGTATTTATTATGCTTTTGGACGAGCTGACGTGTCTATGGCAGTCTTGAGCTCGAGCTCGCTAAGAGACGAGCTGTGCATGAGGTGAGCTGTGAAACGAGCTGACAAGATACTGAGATGAGCTGTGCCTTCTGCTGGGCCTGGAGTTGATATCTGAGCCTCGTCTGATGGACTTTGACTGGGTTGACCTTATTGGGCCTTCTTATTGGATCTGAAATGTGCCTAAATTGGATTTTTACCAGCCCAATTAATGAGTCCGAAAAATACATATAACAGATCGGTGTGGGAGTAGCACTAAGAGATTGTTATGGAGAGTTGTTACAGCACTTTCCAGACCTCTGAAATGCAGGTATAATGCCAAACTTGGTGAGTTAGTGGTTGTCAGGGAATGGCTTCTTTTAACTGATAGACTCAATCTCAAAGTCTTTTACCTTGAATTAGATGTCATCAATGTAGTTTCTCAAATTATAAATGATTCTCTTTCATGGAGTCCTATTTTTCATATTATAGAAGATGTTAAAGCACTCTGTCAAAAAGGAAAGATTCAACAATATCACTCTTTTTTACGTTGTTGTAACAGGGTGGCACACACCCTTGCTTCTTTTGCTTTGTCCTTTAAGGAGGATAACACTTGACCGGATACTTAATCTGATTGTAATATATCTTTCTTATAATTAAAAGTTTTTTTGGATTTCAAAAAATATATATATATATTTGTATACACTTAAGCCATGATTGAAGCACCGTAACATATTATATAGGATTATACTAAATAGAATTATATTGAACTTTATAGTCTATATTAGATAGTACTAGATTAAATTTAATATTAAATGACCTTACGTACAAAATTTATTAATACAATTTTTATTTAAATTAAATATTTGAAAATATTAAATAAAAATATTTTTATTAGAAGCTTGATGGCAAAATTCAGACACACGTCACACACCGCATGTCATGGCTACAGTTGCGCACTACAGTGTACAAAATTTGATGTGCAAAATGAATATTAATTAGAAAAAAAAAAAGAGAGAGAGAATGAATCTTAACCATTGAAACTTTGGACGACCAGGATTTCACCTGAAAGTCTTCAGTTGGGCTAAGCATTGCTGAAATTGCTCCACTTACTAAAGCTTCAAACGGGTTTCGTTGATTTCAGTCTTCAGATGGATCGCTCACAACGGCGCGGTTTCACTCACAATCCGCGTCCAAGCAACAGCACAATAGAACAAATGAGGCGCCTCCAAAGCAGAAAATAAAATATGGGATTGTATCGTTATGGCTGATTCAAACAGGCATTTGCTGTCAAAACACGAACCAATGGATTCACTCCTTCGTGAAAGCAAAACCAAAGTGAAAAACGCATAAGAAAAAAAATCAAACAATCATGTGTCTATCTTTAATATATCTAAAGAAACCACAAAACCAGACAGACAACAACCCAGAAAAGAAAAACGAAAATGACCAGCAACAAGCAACTGATATTGAAAAACTACGTGAATGGTGTCCCAGAAGAATCAGACATGTATTTGAGGACTGCTTCCATCTCTTTGAAGGTGGAAGAAGGATCAAACGCTGTTATTATCAAGAATCTTTACTTGTCTTGTGATCCTTACACCATCAACCGCATGAAATATAGTGAACATGATGATGAGGAGTATAGCTCATGCAAACCTGGCTCTGTAAGCACTCACAATCACAAACAATTAACAAATTATACATGCATGCTTTGTGTTTTCTTTTGTATGATTTGATGGATTGTTTCTGCAGCCACTTATTGGGTTTGGAGTTGGAGAAGTTGTGGATTCAGGGCACCAAGAATTTGAAAATGTGAACTTGGTTTGGGGGATAACTGGATGGGAACAGTATAGTCTTATCATGAATCCTAAGAGTCTTTTTAAAATCCATCATAAAGATGTACCTCTCTCTTATTATACTGGAATTCTAGGTCAGTCCTCGCTTTGTTTCTTCACGTTATTGAGTTAGGATTAGAGCTTAATAAGGCTTGTTTAGTTGCAGTTACTTAACGTGATATCTAGGGGTGGGTGTTTTCTGAGTTCAGATTATATTAGGTTGAATATCTCCCAACTCAACGTGAGTTGGGTTAAAATTTCTCAACCCAACCTCATTCAATTTAATGTTCAATTCAATTCGTCCCAATTTTTTGAAGATTTAAACCCAACCCGATAAAAAATTGTTAGATTGGGTTAGATATATCAAGTTGGGTTAGAAATGCCCATCTTGATTTCACTGTATAGGAGTTGTGTTTGTGTTTATTGAATATTTGGTATTAGTATATTTAGTTTTCGTGATGTGGAATGACCATGCTACTATTTTATCATGGAGAAACAAAAAGAGATATTTTAAATTTACACTGGTTTTGATGATCCAAGAGACTAACAAGACTATACAATTATGCTCTATGAATTACTTCTTGAGGTGTTAGGGAGATTATAGATAAATATTTTGACATGCTTTTTGTCATTGGCTCGATTTGGGTATTATTATTATGTTGATTATCTTTGTAATTGTCTGTGCATTCGTTTTGCAAATAGGTATATCTGGAATGACTGCTTGGACTGGTTTTCATGAAGTTTGTACTCCTAAGAAGGGAGAATATGTCTACATTTCATCAGCATTTGGTGCAGTTGGTTAGCTTGTCGGGCAATTTGCAAAGTTGTTGGGCTGCTATGTTGTTGGAAGCGCTGGAAGCAAAGAAAAGGCAAACCAACTCTGAACAGATCAATACATTCTTCTTCTGTTTGCCATTTAATGCTTAGAAATAATTCCGTTGAATACATGTGACAATGTTCTCTCTGCGATCTAGTTAAGACACATAGTTGTTTAATTTTACCCTTAGATTCTACCATTAGAATCCTAGACTCATGCCGTTGAGTTACACTTATTGTGAATCTACTTTTGTAATTGTAATTCTCTCTCTATGTCTGCTAATTCTTTTGGCCTTGAATAGATTTAGTTTTTTGGTCATCTCTTCTATAATGAACCTTTTGCGGTTTTCCTGCTTGTTCTTAGGTTGAATTATTGAAAAACAAGTTTGGATTTGATGATGCTTTCAATTATACTTAGATGTAGCCTTGAAAAGGTTAATGTCTCTATATACTAATGGCCTTTCGGACATATAGTAATGTTATTTTAGGCACTGCTGAGTGTTGATCAGGCTCATAATTTTTCCTTGTGCTTTCCTGAAGGTATTGACATTTACTTTGAGAATGTGGGGGGGGGGGGGGGGGGGGGGGCTGGGGGCAATTCTTGATGCAGTTCTTCTAAACATGAGACTCCGTGGACGTATTGCTGTATGTGGAATGATTTCACAATACAATCTTGATAAACCTGAGGGTGTACACAACTTGATAAACATTCTTTATAAGCGGATTCGTATGGAAGGATTTGTGATTTTTGATTATATGTCTCAATACCCAAAATTCTTGGATGCGGTGGTGCCTTCCATCCGAGAAGGGAAGATTATTTATGTGGAAGACATTGCTGAAGGTCTTGAAAGTGCTCCTGGTGCTCTTGTAGGGCTATCCAGTGGCCAAAATGTTGGAAAGAAGGTAATTGTAGTTGCTCGGGAGTGATTTAGCATTCTTTTGTTCGTAGTTTTGCTACTCTTGTATGAAATTTTATTTCTAATAATAGTTCAAAGGATTTTAGAGTTATTAATGGAAAATTTTTCATTTAAGTTCCTATATTTTGGGGATCTACTATTTTGTTTTTCATTTTATATATATATATATATATATATATGCATATGTATATATATATGCCTTATTAGAAGTCAATATCCATAAAGTTTCCAAAATTCATCATATTGGTCTCTCAAACCAAATTTTTAACGATCAAATTTGATAGAAATGGAAATAAAAAGACAAAACTACCCTTATGATCTATTAGATGTTGTTAAAAGACAATTTCACTATCCATTACAATGATGGTCAGTGGTGGGGATTTTTTATTAGTAAAAAAATAAATAAAAACATGAAGATAAAAAATAATTTTGAATTTTAAAAAGAATACATTTGAAAAAATATTTTTTTTTTCAATTGAGTTAGGATTCAAATTAGATATCCATTTTGTTGATGGACATTTATAGTGTTTGAGAGATGGAGGTCGAACCTCCATCTCTGCCTATAGTAGGAGGTCAAACTTTTATCTTAATGCAAAGGTAGAGGTTCAATCTAGGTAGCGATGACCTCTATCTCTACTCAGAGATGGAATTCAAACTTTCATACCTGCCTAAAGATGGAGTTCGAACCTTCTTCTTTGCATAGAGATAGATGTTCAATCTAGTTGAACCTCCATCTCTAGATGGGGTTGAAATCTTAACCTTTATCTTTTCACGAAGATGGAGGTTCAATCTAAGTTGTCTGCCTACCATCTCTGAGTGGAGGGTAAAGATTGAAGTTCAAACCTTTAACTCTACCACAATAAATCGTGATAAATTATCACAACAATCGCAACAATCTTTGCCACAACCTATGACATTTAACATCTAATAGCAACACCATTGCCACAAATGGCAAACCCACATCTACCAATTTACCCCCTTAACTACAACTACAAATCCTAATCATTATCCATCAATCACTCTCTCCCTTAATCTTCAGTCTCCATCAAATTACCAATTTGTTTCTACCTACAAATTGCAACATATGGTTGTAAGGAGATTAACTCATAGAGGCCATTATACTACTATTGAAAAAATTTTCTATCATGATCTGATCAATGAACTAAAATAGGCGCCTAAGAAATTGCATTAGATGATGGAAAAAGATCGTCAAAATTTTCCTACATGAGAAACTAAAAACAAGCTTTTATATTTCAATAAACCACTCGTCAATAGGGAAAAACTTAGAAAATAATTTAGTGACTTTTTTGATGAACTTGAGCCTATTTAATATGAATAGGAGTAAGGTGACTTATGTGAATCTTTTATGCTTTTGTAAAACTCAGTGAGTAGGTTTGACTGCTCGTCAAGAACTCACTCAGTAGGGTTCCATCAACCTGATAACCCCTAAATCAGGGGTTCTACTTGCTCGAGTCATCGAGTTAGGCTAAGAATTCGGCCAAACTCAATGAGCTTGGCCCAACACTTGCAAAAACCTTTAGTACTAGCTTAAATCTCCAACATATAAAGTAAAATCTAAACCTTTAATAAGCCCAAATCATCCACATACAAAGTGAAATTCACATTCTAGAGAGAGAATAATAGCCCAAAGTTTATTTATTAATTAATTTGAACAAAAAAATGGAACAGAAACCTTGAAAATTCTTACCCAAGGTGAGATTAGAGCTTATTTCCTCTACCTATCTCTCCTTGATTTTTCTTTCTTTTTCTATCTTGATTCTTCCTTCTTTCTTTGGCTTCACTCGGCTTCACCCGCACCTCTCTCTCACTTCTAGTTGATTTCTAATTAGGCTAAAAGACAAGTTTAAAATACTCTTCTTTTCAAGCTCTTCTATTTCACACACTCTCTCTCTTACATTTACGGTTTGTTTTTACTTTATTGGTTCATCATGTGATGAACACTTGTTTTTCTTTCTTTTAAAAGTCCATCGACTTTGATGGACATTTGGTCCACTATTTTTTAAAATGATTAAACAAATGGAGACACTAAACAAGGCTCATGGATGTATCAAAGCAACATCATTTTATAAATAATTGGGAAACTAAACATTGGGCTCTTTGAATTAGTGATTTCATTTAGGGTTTTTAATTTCTCCCCAATTGATGCATGAGTGGGTGTGTTTAAAATCTCATGCTTAATGGACCCATTTGAAGTCAAACAATTGGATCCAATTGTCCAATTGGGCTTGTTGATATGGAAATTGGGTTAGCTATCATTCACTTGTATTGAGCTTGGAATCAAGAATGGGCCTGATAGTATGGAAATTGCTTTATATTGATTATTAATATGTTAATGGTTTGTTATTTCCTTTATCTTATATAATTTATTATATTTATTGGGTAAATTAATAAGAGTAAATTCGTTAATGTGTTAGATTTTAGGCTCGTGTGATTCTATTTTGATCCTACAATTTTTATTTTTTTTTTTACTGGTTTGACCATTGATCAACGGGTTGATCATTGACCGACGGTCAAACTGAGTACTTATTGAGTAACCGAGTACTTGCTACTCATTAGATCGCCGATCAACTAGTGACTAACGAGTTCTGAAACATTAGACAATATTAAAATCATGGATATATTTCGTAGTGTTGATGATCACTTGTGATTAGTTCGGATCAACCACAAATTTGTCATGGGTAGAAATTTGAAATTTGTGAGAAAGACTCAATTTTTACATACTTTCTATAGGAATCTTATATACACTGTAATGCTAAAATAGCCACAAACTTTTTCATGCTACAAAAATTGATGATTGATGCATATGTATCATTCCATTGGTATGATTGGATGGATGTGATTCATCCTTTACAAGGAAATATATGCAGCTATGTTCTTATATTTCGAAAACTTGAATGAACTAAAACTTGAGGATGAGTTCATTTCGAGAAGAGGAGAATGATGCAATCAAAAGTCATGACCATAATCAAAGTTATCATAAATTAATTGTTTATTTTAAGAGTTATTTATTGTTATAATGACTCAATACGATTTTAATCCCTATGTAAATTTGAAATCGAAAATAATATGAAAGAAATTGGAGGTAATAAAATAAGAATATAGTAGACACTAGATTTAGGTGGTAAAACCTTCAATGTGAGAAACATAGACTATAAGAATTTTATTAAACCAATAGCAATACAACATCTCTAAAATTTTAGAAGAGAACTAGCGAGAAAGAGAACTCTCAAATACTCTTGAGATTTTGGAAATGGAATGACAAATTACAAAGTTCAACTATCTATTTGTAAGCAATATGCGGAGATGCAAATCAATTTGCTCAACCACTAAGTAATTGAGTCAATGGCAGTTAAGAAATTAATAAGGGTGGTGTCAATTGGCTTCTAATTGTTTTCATGATCAAGCTAGCTCCCATATACATGTTTATTGACTTTAAGTCAACAAATGTGGCTTCACCACCATATGCAATATGGCTTCACCAAGTCAATAACAACTTCATTTCTAGCCAAAGATGGCTTCACCTCTGTTAACATTCTTCCACTTGAAGTCATTTTTAATAATCTGATTTATCCTTCTAATCTTTGATCAAACTCTTGTTGCTTACGTTTCCATGAGACCATATAAGGATCTACACTAAATGAATTTATCAGTATTGATAGGCTTGGTCATTACATCTGCTAGGTTCTCCTTGGTGTGTATCTTTTACATATCCACACTACTATCTTCCACTGCTTCACAAACAAAATGATATTGGACTCCTATATACTTTGTTCGGGAATGAAAGGTTGGATTCCTTGTAATATGTAAGAAACTTTAACTATCACAAAACAAAAAGATTTTCTGTTGTTTGTACCTAAGCTCCTCCAATAGTCTTTTAATCCAAATTGCTTCCTTATAAGCTTGTGTAACTACCATGTATTCTGTTTCTATTGTTGATAAAGTTATAACAATTTGTAACTTGGATACCTAGCTCGTAGCTCCTTTTGCAATTGTAAAAACATAGTTTGTCGTGGATTTTCTTTTATTAAGATTCCCTACAAAATCTAAATCCACATAACCTCTGACTATAAACTTTTATCCTTCATAACATAATCCAGCATCTGAGGATCCTCTAATGTATCTCAAAATCTTCTTCACAACATTCCAATGTTGTTTATCAAGATTTGTCATATATCAATTAATCAGTCCCACTACTTATGCAATGTTCAGTCTTATATATATCATAGCGAACATTAAACTTTCCATGACTGATACATACAACACTCAAGACACCCTCTCCGTTTCATTGCTAGGGATTATACCCGAGGATAATTTGTAATTTATAGAAAGAAAAATAGAAATTGACTTACAATCTTGCATTTTGAAGCAACATAATATCTTTCTTAAATAGTTTATTTAAGAGAGCCAAATCTTTTTGTCTTTTTTGTTTCTATGAATTTGCATCCCTAGAATCTTGGTTGCCTATCCTAGATCCTTTATATTAAACTTCCTAGCCAATTGTGTCTTTAATTCTTGGACTCAATTTTTGTTAGGGCCTGCTATCAATATGTCATTCATATACAATAGTAAGATAATGAAATCATCATTATCTCCAAATCACTTGTAGTATGTACAATGATTTGAATTAAGTCTGTTGTATCCAAGACTTATAATGAAGGAATCAAATCTCTTGTACCAACATCTCGATGCCTGTTTTAAACTGTACAAATATTTCTTTATCTTGTAAACTAAGTTCTTCTTCCCTTCTTTAGCAAAACCTTCTGGTTGGAGCATATGAATTTATTCTTCAAGTTTTCCATAAAGAAATGCACTTTTCACATTTAACTACCTTAAATGTCGATCAAATGTAACACATATTACCGAGAGCACCCTTACTGTTGTAAATCGAACCACCAAGAAAAATATCTCATTAAAATCAATACATTCTTTCTTAGCATATCCTTTCACCACCAATCTTCATGATACCGCTCTATTTGGTCATTACCATCTCGTTTGATCTTAAAGACCCACCTATTTCCAATGGCTTTCCGATCTTGTGGTAGAGGTATAAGTTCTCATATCTTATTTTTGTGTAAAGTTTCAATTTTTTCCTATATTACTGTCATCCATAGAGATGGTTACTTATAGCTACATGGAAAGTTGAAGGCTCTCCATCCTTTGTTAGAAAATAGTATGCAACATTACTCTCTATAACATACTCTAATGTCATACTAGTGGTTTCCTCTCTCGAGTTGATCGCTGAATTTCTAGAGCCTCAGTCTCGATTGATTCTCGCTCTTCGTGTTTTGATTCTGCTTCAGAAAAACCTAAATTTTCATGTTTTGAATTATTTTCCACTCATACAATTATAGTCCCTGAATTTTCTTTTTAAGTGCTATCATCTTCAATTCTTTGAAGTTGATCTTCTATAAAGAAAACATCTCTACTGATGATAATCTTGTGGGCAGTGAAATCTTACAGGCAATACCCTTCACTCTATCAACATATCTTAAGAATATACATTTTCTTGATTTTACATCAAACTTTTCTTTCTTGGGCATTATATATTACATACACAGGACATCCAAACGAATATAAAGTAGAATAATCAGCGGGTTTACCAATCCACATCTCCATTGGTGTTTTTAACTCAATTACTATGGATGAACATCGATTTATCACATAACAGGTAGTCTTCACTGTTTATGACTAAAATGACTTGGGTAAACTTGTAGTCTTTAACATAGCTCTTATTCTTTCTACAAAAGTTCTATTTATCCACTCTGCCACCCTATTTTGTTGAGGAGTGTATATAACTGTGAACTGCCTTTTGATTTTTTCTTGCTTGCAAAAGGCAAGAAACTCCCCGTCTGTATATTCTATTCCATTATCTGTCTTCAAGCACTTGATCTTTTTTCTCATATTCAAGTTCTACTCACACTTTGAATGCCTTGAACACTAGAAACATATCTAACTTCCTCTTGATAGGGTATTCCCAACTTCTCCTAAAGTAATCATCAATAAATAATACAAAGTATTTTGCTCCTCCTAGAGATATATCCGATGATTCTCAAACATTAGAATAAATCAAGTCTAGAATGCATTTGCTCCTAGCAGTAGAATTGTTGAACTTCAATCTATACTGCTTACTTGTCATACAACACTCACAAAAAGGTAGATTTACCATTTTGAGCCCATAAAGCAATCTACATTCAAAGAGAATCTTCAAACCTTGTTCAAATATGTAGCCTAATTTGCGATGTCACATCATCGTTGACTCTTCTTTATAGTTGGTTGACGTAACACATGAATCAACCTTCGATAGTGTTTTTCCTTTAAGCATGTATAGATTTGCAGTAATCTTTTCTCCTTTCATGACAACAAACGCACCTCTAATAATTTTCAAGACCTTATTTTCTATATAAATCTTACAACCAAGATCATCAAATTATCTTAAAGACGATAGATTCTTTTTCAAACCCTTCACATGTCGTACCTCCTGAATGGTACGAACTATACCATCGTGTATCTTTATCTTGATTGTGTTGATACCCGTAATTTTCAAAGCATGATCATCACCCATAAATACAGATCCTCCTCAGATAGGTTCATATGTGTGGAACCATTCTCTACGAGAGATCATATGCCAGATGGCTACTGAATCTAAAATCCAAACGTTAGCAAACTGTAATCTGCTTTCTGCAACAGTGGTTGCTTCGTTGTATAAGATGTCACCATTATCTGAGGTACTTGTTACACATCCCCACGAGTTTGATGACTCAAAAGCTTTATTCTTCTTATTTTACCAACACTCACTTTTGATGTACCCTTTCTTGTCACAGTTGTAGCATCTGACATTCTTTTTACTTCTTGATTTTGATCTACCATGATTGAGACTCTTACTAGGGCTATGTTCTATTGATCTCTCTTTTGTCGTTGATAAAGCACTTGCCAATCTATCTTCTTTGTTCTTCTACCTGCTTTCTTCTTCTAAGATAGTAGTTACGAGCTCATCGAAAACTAGATAATCTGAAATAATATTATTTGTCAGGTTGATAACAAATTGATCATACGAATCAAATAGACTTTGAAGTAGAATTTCTGCAAGTTCATTTGCCTTTATTATATGATCCAACACTGAAAGTTGAAAAAATAGAGTATTTAAGGTGTTGATATGGTTGGTTATTGCTATAAATTCTGTCATTCGAAGATTACCAAGCTTTCTTTTTAAGAAATCTTATATGTAGTGACTTGGACTCGTACAATTTTGTCAGAGTGTCTCATACCTCCTTAGCTGTCTTCTTCTCTGCCACACTTGATAATACACCATCTGCTAAGGCCAGATACAGATTGGACAATTGCGTTGTCATCCATCTCATTGCACTTGGCATCATAGTGATCTCGGCTAGCCTTCCGTCTATTGCTTGTAAGCAATCTTTCCTCAAAATAGTCTTTATCTTCATCTTTCACAATGAAAAATTATTTCCATTGAACTTCTCAATTTCAAATTTCCCTGTCATTTTTGTGAAATATTCATAAGATATCCAATGAACGATATCGTCAATAATACCTATATTTCAGAATAGTGCATGTATCTATGAATAGTGCCTCAGGTAAGTTTCCAAAAAAGAGAGATCAATCACAATAGACACACTTAAATACCAAGTCTTTCCTAATTAGAACCTTTCTTAGGCATGCACTTCAACACCACCACACTTATTTCCAATAACCAAGAACAATTCTTTTTCTAATGTGAAAGATTAGACAATGTTGCAACCACAGAGCATACTAAGAATTTTCTAAAGAATTTGTGGCTCTGATACCACTGTTATGACGACCTGATACTATTTTAATTCTAGTGTAAATATGAAATTGAGAATAATAGGAAAGAAATTTGAAGTAATAAAATAAAAATATAGTGGACACGAGATTTACGTGATAAAACTCTCAATGTAAAAGAAGCATAAACTACAAGAATTTTATTAAACCAACAACGATACAACCTCTCTCTAAAATTTTAGGAGAGAACTAAGGAGAAGAGAACTCTCAAATACACTTGAGATTTTGTAAATGGGATGATAAATTACAAAGTTCAATTGCCTATTTATAGGCAACATGTGGAGGTGCAAATCAATTTGCTCAACCACTAAGTAGTTGAGGCAATGGTGGTTAAAAAATTAATAAGGGTGGTGTGAATTGGCTTTCAATTGTTTTCATGATTAAGCTAAGTCCCATATACATGTTTATTGACTTTAAGCAACAAATGTGGCTCCACTGCCATGCGCAAATATGACTTCACCAAGTCAATAACAACTCCATACATTTATTACCTAAAAAAATGAATTTGAAGAGGGTATAAACAATAAATTTGAATCATCTCTTAATTTGAGTTTCGATTAAAAGAGGATTCAAATCCGCAACATAAGCAATTTGATGATTATTGTGACTAACTAGAAGGATTTTTAATTTTTTTACTTTACTCAAAATTTTTGGGCGTGGTTCTACCATCTATATAAGAAGGCATGATTGCCTATGTGAAAGACGTAGTCAAAGAGGAGGAGTGATCTAGTTGTTTTCTTCAAGTGTATTATTCCATTCTCTATTGATTTCTAATGTTAATAATCGGACAGGTGAATTATGTTCTTGCTTCCTTTGATAGGTATTAATTTTTGGATATTTATTAATTTGCTCTCGTAAAATTAGCATTTTCGTCTTCTACCATTAATGTTATGTGGTCCAGGTATTGACTCATTGTGTATTCAGTGTCATCTTTGTTACATTCACTGAGACGGAATGTTGGTAGATACGTTGAGAGAGATTTCTAACCAATGTATCTAATACCCTTTAAAAGGTGTTCTGACGTATATAGATATGAATTGACGTTTGTGCTCAGTTTGAATTGAATTTGTGTTCAAACCTTGAGTCTGTTTTCGTGTTGTTTAATATTTCTGTTTGTTTTTATTTTTATTTAGCTGCAAAATTTGGGGTTATCGTTGTAGAGTACTAAGCTCGCAGGCTGCGGTCGTGCATTGCATGTGTCCACAAACAAACATATTAGATGGAAAACAAGACAAAATTCACTTCTGCTCCTGCCTCCAGAAGAATCACACGTAGGCTTCAACCTCTCAATGCAAAAAAGAAGTACATATATCTAAACTTATCAACCTCAAAGCAACTTCCAGAGATATAGATGGGGAGTAATGTAGTAGTGAGAAACAGGCAGGTGATAGAGATGGGGAGTAATGAAGTAGTGAGAAACAGGCAGGTGATATTGAGAGGTTATGTGTCAGGTTTCCCAAAAGAATCTGACATGTATGTCAAACTCAGTAGCGTGAGACTGAGGCTCCCACAGAACCGCAAAGGGGTCGTTTTGGTGAAGAATCTTTACTTGTCTTGTGATCCTTATATGAGGATTCGTATGGGGAACATGCAGGATGCCGAATTTGGCAACTTCACTCCCGGTTATGTAATATTCCTTCTAAGAGCTTTTAGCGTCATGTTTTTGTCCCATAGCATCTTGTCATGCACTTTTTGTTCAAGAATTGTCATCTATTCCTTTGTTTATTTGTTAATCTATTGAATTTCTGTTATTTAGGCCTCAAGAAAACAAAAGCCACAGCCTATATAAGTTCTCCCATTACCCATATTACAAACTTTGGAAGCACTTCTTTTTTTTTTTTTTTTTTTGAAGTATACTTTGGAAGCACTTTTTTGGTGGTTAATTATATATTAAGTGGGATTTTAAATTGTTATTACATTTTATAGTCCCTATTAGATGTATATTTGAGAGAGGACATAGCAAGTATATTAAATTATTGTGTATGAAATACAAATAAAGTATGTTGTTTGAAAGAGAACAAAAAAAAAAAAGTTCAGGTCTTTATCGAACTTCTAAGCATCAGGAACCTTCTTTAACGTGTACTTTTTGGACCTTCTTAAACGACATAGACGAAATGATGAAAGCTGATTCTGTTTTCTCTGTTTTGTTTTTAACTAGGATTGTTGTTCTGATTTTTGTCAATATTTCTGGCAGCCAATAAATGGGTTTGGAGTGTCAAAAGTAGTGGATTCAACCCATGTACGCTTCAAGGAAGGTGACAATTGTGTGGGGAACGACAGGATGGGAAGAGTATAGTATCATCACAACTCCTGAAAGACTCTTGAAAATCCAGTATACTGATGTACCGCTTTCCTACTACACTGGAATTCTCGGTAAGTACTATTCGAGTGACATTTGATCGTGCAACGTCTTATACAACTATAAGAGATTTCACTATCAACTCTAATTAAACATCTCATTTCATTAAGTTTTAGAATTAGAAAACAGCTTCGTTTACCATAATACTTTTTTTTTTCCTTTAAATAGGAATGCCTGTTTTGACAGCTTATGTTGGTTTTTTCGAGATTTGTGCCCCTAAAACTGGAGAAAACGTTTTCGTATCAGCAGCATCGGATGCAGTTGGTCAGTTTGTTGGACAATTCGCAAAGTTTATGGGTTGTCGTGTTGTTGGAAGTGCTGGAACTAGAGAAAAGGTAGCTAGTAGTAAGCCATTGTCTGCACTAGATGCTTGCAACACAACAACCATCGAAGGTACAAGTAACTTGGTATTTATATTAACTAAATTTTTACACATAGTTGAGATTTGTATTTTAACAAAATTGAGACTTGAATGTGACCATTCCCTGCTTCTTCATATGTATATATAATCATACTCTTACTTCCAGAGAAAGTGACCATTCCATTGTTTTAAATTAGGTGGAAATATTGAAGAACAGGTTTGGCTTTGATGGGGCTTTCAATTACAAAGAGGAGCCAGACTTGAGTGTGACCTTGAAAAGGTCAGTTTATGATAAGTTTATGTGAAGCTTTAGTGCCTTCTTGTAATATTCTTTTTTAAATTCATATTGGTTTGTGAGATGGTCTTCACATGCTATATATATATATATATATATATACACTTTCTTTTTGTTCACTAAACTTTTTGCATATTACTAGTATGCCTTCAAACAGAATCAGATTCAGTTTACTTAGTTTTCTTAGAGGGTCCTGCACTCAATCAGATTGCATTTTGTATCTATATTTGCAATTATGCAATTGTGGATTGTTTATTTGACTGTTTCAATCAGGCACTTCTCAGAAGGCATTGACATATACTTTGACAATGTTGGGGGCAGACTACTAGATGCAGCACTTCAAAACATGAGAGTAAATGGTAGAATCTGCGTAACCGGAGTGCTATCCCAGTACAATCTTGAACAGCCTGAAGGCATCAAAAGTTTGATGTATCTTGTCTTTAGGCAAATTCGGATGCAAGGATTCATGGTTTTCGATTGCTGTAGTGTGTACCCAAGTTCTTGGACATGATGCTGCCATACTTGAGAGATGGGAAGCTTGTTTATTTGGAAGACATTACTGAAGGAGTTTTGAATGGCCCCGCAGCTCTTATTGGTATTTTTCATGGCCAAAGTTGTGGTAAAAAAAGTTGTTGCAGTTTCTGGAGAGTGATCAACAGCTTTTTAGTAGCTTTTTTTTTTTTTTGCATATTTTTTTCATCATAAACATGTTTAGTTTCATGTGAAATTAAACATAAGAAAAGGAATCTCAATTTTTGTGAAATCTCTTTCTGTCTTGGAGTTGATTGAAGGATTTCCTTTACAAGGTTGGTTGAGGAGGCAGAGTTGATCTCGAGCCTCTGGCTTTTGTTATAAGTGTTTAAGCACTATTGTTGGATTCTTTATTAATGGCTGAAATTTTTTGGTCTAGTGACTTCTAATACAACAATAGAACCAACTTAAGGAAAGGTGATTGTATTGGAGTCCCTCCTGTTGTTCGGAGTTTGAATACATGAATACATGTTTAAGCTTAGTCCATGTGATAGATCAAACGATCTTAAATCTGAGTAGACATTAGAGGTACTTAAGACTGTGTTGTGTTTCACTGTAAGAATTGAAACTAGTTGAATCTATAATGGATTTTTTTTTTTTTTTTAAATCTTCCATCGATCAATTAATTAAATTTGGGCTGCAATTAAGGGATTGATTGATGGAAGTAAATTTAGCAAAATATGTACTCCCTAATCATCACAATTAGGGTTTCAAGCTATAAGTGTACATATACAATGTTTTTATAATTGGATATACATAATTTTAAAAATTAAGGACCAACCAATCAAATTCATCCATTGCATTTAAATTAAATATAAGAGAACATTTGTTTTAGAAGAGAAAATGCAATGGATGAATTTAATTAGTTCATCTTTACTTGTTAAAATCATATATATCTGATTATAAAAGTCTTATATATATATATATATATAATTTTTCTCTATTCATGGCGGTCAACTCTCCCCCTTGAAAAAATATATACATTATTTAAAATTTTCTGCTTCATTAACAAATTTGAATCTTCAACCATAACAACATCGGATATCAAAGTTGATTTTGAAAGTGTTTAGGAATTAAATAAGTTTTCTTCCTTTTCTTTCATTTTTTTTTTTATTAATATTAGAAGTTCATAGTATGATAGGCTTATGATATCATATTGTTTAGGTTTTTAGTTATTTCATGGTTTAATTAAAATTTTATGGATTATTTTAGAAAAAATAAAGGCTGCTAGAAATTTTGCTTCCTAATAGACTTGTCAAATTTGTTCAATTGTTTGAATATGCAAATCAAGGTATAAAATTATAAAGGAAAAAATTCATTTTGGTCCTTAATTTTTTAAAAATTGACAATTTTTAAAATATCTTTAAGATAATATATTAAACATCCATAAATTTATAAAAAATTCATAATTTTAGTCCTTATCATTAGTTAATCGTTGGTCAAATTAACAGTAAAAAAGTTAAAATGGTATAATCGTGTATTAAAATTTCGAAAAAATTTCATTTTGATCCCTAATTTTTTAAAAATTGATAATTTTTTAAATATCTTTAATATAATATATCAAACATTCCTAAATTTGTAAAAAATTCATCATTTTAGTTTTACTGACCAGTTTTTTAACAGTTAACAGTTAACAACAGAAAATGCAAAAAGATCAAATTACCCTACTTTGTTGGAAGTATCTTTTTATCCCTGATGCATTAAAATGTAAAATATTTAGAATGATCATTATACCATTCCATATAAAACAAATTAGAATTGAAAAACCAAAATACCCTTATAATTTTTTATTAATTCTTTTTGGATGCTGCATGTTGAGTGAATGAATTGTTTGTTGCATCGGATTTGATAGGTTTTGATGAGTAAGGAAAATACACTTTTGGCATTAACACATAAAACCAAAATAATAACAATTTAATATTTTTTTTTATGGTAATAGCAATAACAAGAAAATGAGTTTAAAAGGGGGTATTGTTGCTTGTTGGTGACTGCAATTTTACTGCCCAAATATTCTAATTTTTTTCTCCAATTTGTTTGTCCATTTTTTGATCTCCTAATTTTTGTGCTCCAATTTTTACCTCAAATATTCTTCTCAAATATCATCAACCCATAGTGGTACAAAAAATTCAAATATGACTTCAATTTTTTACCTTTAATATTCTTCTCAAATATCTCAATTTTTCTAGACCACACATGTGTTACTTTAAGAAATTTTAATGTAAGATTACCATTTTAATCTTCTCACCGTTAATTTGACCAATGGTTGACTAACTGTCGGGACTAAAATGATGAATTTTTTTACAAATTTAAGGATGTTTGGTATATTATCTTAAAGATATTTAAAAAATTATCTATTTCTAAAAAATTGGGGATCAAAATGAAATTTTTCCAAAATTTTAATGCAAGATTACTATTTTAACCTTCTTACTGTCAATTTGACCAACGGTTGACTAACAGTAGGAACTAAAATAATAAATTTTTTTATAAATTTAGGGATATTTGTTATATTATCTTAAAGATATTTTTAAAATTATCAATTTTTAAAAATTAAGGACCAAAATGAATTTTTCCCAATTATAAAATTTGGTGTGAATGCTATTTAGGATGATGATAGGTAATAATCTGAAAAATTTCGTTATCATATAATAAGTACACAATTAATTAGGAATTTTTGTTTAGACCGCAAGAACTAGGTTGAAACACAAATTTTTTTTTTTTTTTGACATGCATGTAATGTTATTTCAATCTCATTAAATTTTTATAGGTACAGCCTTGACCTGGATTCGGAGGTTTAAATTGATAGGTTGATAGGGGCATTTAAGGCTGGAATTTTTATGATATGTGTGTGTGTGTGTGCGCGCACGTGCGTGTGTGCACTTGCATGTGTGTATTTTTAGGATAATTGTTTTATATACAATTTATTAAAAATGAAGAAAACAGACTACATCAGTAGAGGTAGTGTTGACAGTAATGAATTTTAATGATATGTGGAGTTAGTTTAATTTAGTGAAGTGTGGTTTGTGTTAAGCTAATGTTAATGTAACATTTATAAATGATATGTTGAGATTCAATGTACATTTGACTAGTTTAGAGTAATTTATGAACTTATGAATTTTTATAAATTTATATAAATGAGTTTTGTTATGTGATTTTAGATTGATAAATTTAAAATTATTTTCTTCATTGGAATAAGCGGAAGAATTAAATGTTATACATTACCTTAACATATTATCAATTCAACTTCACAAAAATATATTGATTAGTCCTTTTAAACAATCAAATAAAACTTTGGATTTTTCAATATTACTTTTCATTATATTCTATTTCGATAATTTTACATCTTCAAATATATGTATTTTTATACATTATTCAATTGTATTAAAATTATTCTCTTTCTATTTGAAAAGTGTGATATGTTTTATCAAAAATATTCCTTTGTATAAGAAAAGTATAATATGTATTCCACTTATCCCAATAAAGAAAGAACTTTATGAAATAATCCCACTTATCGACCTAAAATCATATAATAAAATTCATTTATATACATTTATAGGTATTCATAACTTCATAAATTATGCTAAACTAATCGAAGGCACATTGAACCTCAACATATCATGTTATAAATGTTAGCTTAGCACTAACCATACTTGACTAAATTAATCTAACTTCAAATACTATTAAGATTCATTACTGTCTACATTGTCTCTACTAATTAATGTAGTCAATTTTCTTTATTTTTAATAAATTATATATAATAAACTCCATCATTTTAAAAATGCATATATATGTCCTAAAGAGCCAGAATATATGTCATAAAAATTTGCAGCCTTAAATGCTTTTATTGACCTATCAATTTAAATCACCAAATTCAAGCCAAGGCTATACAGACATCGATTTCAAAACTAAACAGCCCTACATGTCCAAAATTTTAAAATTAAATCGCTTCATAAAAGTCCTTGAAAATCTAATGACTTAAAGAAGACTCATATGGGTTCCTAAGAAATTTAATAAGACCAAAATAACATCAAATATATATAAAAATAATAATAATAAGTTTCAGCTTAATTCAGTATTGTCCAAATTTCTATTTCATTGAGTCAGGGGTAAACAAAAATTCTTAATTAATTGCATACTTATCAAATGATAATGAAATTTTTCAGACTATAACCTAACATTCTAAGGAGCATTCATACCAAATTCTATAATTCTATACATTGATTTGCCTATTCAAAGAATCAAACAAATGTCTATTAAAAGCAAAATTTCTAGCAGCCACTAATTCTTTTAAATAATCCATAAATTTTTAATTTAACATTGAAATAACTGAAAACCTTATCGATATGATACAATAAATCTATCATAACATCATTTTCTAATATTAATATTATTTTGGTGGGGGGTGGTGTTGGAGCAGGAGGAAGAAAACCTATTTTATTCTCATATACTTTTAAAATCAATATTGATCTCGATGTTGCTATAGTTGATACGAAGAAAAACATTTTTGAATAAAGTATATATGTTTTCTAGATTGTGAGTTGGTTACTGTAAATAGAGAAAATAAATATGTATACGCGGTTTCAAGCTCCAATTTTAGTAATTAGGAAATAAATATTTTATTACTAATTTAACTTCCATCAATCACTCCCTTTATTGTCAAATTTTCTAGTCTACTTAGGCCAAAAAGGAAAAAATCTTATAATTAATTGTGTGATGGAAAATTTTCATATTAAAAAAAAAAAAAGAAAAAAGAAAAAAGAAACTGTCCATTACATTCTATGAGATTTGGATCTTACCATTTAAATAAAGGAAAGACATCCAATGCCATGCGGGCACATCGTTGAAATTCGAACATATAATCCATGAAATTCTCAAACCAAATTTTTGGTTTTACACAACTTGCAAATCCAGTCGGAGTTTACAATTCTAGCAAGAAAGCAATAGGAACCACAAAACAATTGTTCAACACTTTGTGGAGATACGTGTCGAAACTGAAGACCACAAAAGGTGTGGGAAAGGGGTGGGCCATAAGCTGCCACATGAGAGCATCTGTCACTTTAATGCCTCGTTCCTTCCCAGGCACAGCACAGTTTCACATTCTCTACATTCAGCATCGGTTTCATCTCATGCAATCCACATTACGCAAACTATGACCACAAGCCCACATCCATTGTTATTATATATACACACGCTTCTCTTCTTTGCTTTCATTACAAACGTTGGCAGAGATGGTGAGCAACAAGCAGGTCATATTGAACAACTATGTGTCTGGTTTTCCAAAAGAAACAGACATGTCTCTGACAAGTAACTCCCTAGAGTTGAAGCTGCCCGAAGGTTCAAATGGGGTTCTTGTAAAGAACTTGTACTTGTCATGTGATCCCTACATGCGCCCCAGAATGCAGAAGTTGGAAGGCTCTTATATTGACTCCTTCAAACCAGGCTCGGTTAGTCACACTTTCTCTGATTATTTGTGTTGTTTTGGCTTATTATAACAGTCTCTTTGTAAAAGTTTTTTTTTTTTTTTTTTTAATAATTTGTTTAAATGGTGTAGCCTATATCTGGATATGGAGTAGCCAAGGTTTTGGATTCTGGGCATGAAGGGTTCAAAAAGGGTGACTTGGTTTGGGGATTCACTGGCTGGGAAGAGTATAGTCTTATCACAGCACCACAGTCATTGTTCAAAATTCAACACACAGATGTGCCTCTCTCTTACTATACTGGAATTCTTGGTAAGCCAAGCATGTTCAATTCATTTCATTGATTGATAGTGCTAACTTTATAATTATTAGATGGGGAAAGTTAAGTTTGTCTCTGTTTATTTGACATTTGAGTTTCAATGGAATGTGTGGACCTTGTTTGGGTGATGGCTCAGTTGTTTGAGCCATTTAATTTGTGTTTGTGTATGGGGTGTGGAGGGGTGGGATGTGTGGAAACAGTTTATCTTTTTGTAGGTAATGTCATGCAACTACTCACTAGAAGCAGTCTGTTTTATTTTTACTTTATTTTATTTTATTTTTTTGATCACATAAGTTTGTTTTTATTTTGTTACATTGATTGAACCAAATTCTTACCAATCCTTGATTCAAGTGGGATTTAAACTTGATTATCGGACCATTGCAACGATTAATATGTGTGAATTGTGAATCTTCTTTTGTTATATATAGACTATAGTGTTAGGCTGTTAGCGCTAGTAATTGGACAAAAAGAGCCCCCAAATGCCCCAATTAACTGTTGCAATGTCTAGTGAAGTTAAATTTATAAAACATTGCTCTCTTATTCGTAGAGCTACAGTTTCAGTACATAGTCCTATAGGATACTGATGTTCCATTAGACTTATCTAGGAACCAGATGGCAAGGACTGAAGATGGCTATGCGAAAACAAGACCTCTGAAGTAACAACTTAGTTTACTTTCTCACAAAGAACTAGATATGAATCATACAAAAATGACTATTGATGTAGAAGAATGAAACAAATGTTGAGTATCAAATGATGTAATTTCTAATAATTGGTGTGGCAGAGTACTGTAATGTGGTTCGGAATGCAGGATACTTGATTTTTTTTTTTAAAAAAATGTACTTCAAATGAATTGTATTTATTGACAATCAAGAAGTTTGCTTTTAGTGTGCATATGGCTTGAGTTAATCTTTGCTAGACTTTGTTCTTCTTAGTATTGAGACTTCTTAATAATAATAAAGTTTGAAGCCTTGAAGGAAATCATATTTTTGGTGTTATATTACTGTAATTTTAACCATTTAAAATTACATATGTTATAGGAATTCTTTTCTTGTTATGTTCACAGGTAGATGGCCAACATTGACTGATTTGTTGTGACTCTATTTTTGTAGGTATGCCTGGTATGACTGCTTATGTCGGATTCTATGAGGTCTGCTCTCCCAAAGCAGGAGAGTATGTTTTTGTTTCAGCAGCTTCTGGTGCAGTTGGGCAGCTTGTTGGGCAGTTTGCAAAGCTGTTGGGTTGCTACGTGGTTGGAAGTGCTGGAAGCAAAGACAAGGTATGTAATTAGTGTAGGGGTTGATTGTTGCTATATTGGTTTCAAACTCTTTTAACCTGGAAGTTAAACTCATCAACTTTCTTTTAACATTTGTTTTGTTTGTTTTGCCTTTATATACGATTTTTTTTTTTTAATATCGGCTTTCCGATCTTTATCTGAACACTAGGTAGATCTACTCAAGAATAAGTTTGGATTTGATGAAGCCTTCAACTATAAAGAAGAAGAAGATCTCAATGCAGCCTTGAAAAGGTTAGTATCAATATTCTTTGTAGTTGAAAAAAACATATAACTATGAATTAATTAAAGGCAAAATACTAGAGCAGAACATGGCCACAAATTAAAAGCTAAGTAACGATATCTTATGATTTAAAGCTTTAACTAGAAGTACCCCATTAACAAGATCAATCATTTTGTTCTCTCTCTGAGGAAAGGAATGCCTATAGGAAAGAAAAGTAGAAATGGTCTCAAATAAGAATTAAACTTAAATTTCCATAGCCGCGACTGAAGAAACTTTACCTATTTAGGAATTTAGAATAAATGATCCAGCACTTAATTGATACGTTATTCTTTTATTCTGAGTAATGTGTAAGGGTGTTTTTACAAGCCTGCATATGAAAAATGTTAAAAGTACAATCACCTAATGCGCTCTTCAAGATAGTCAACCGTTTTTTGTTCAACACATACTTCGCTTTAGACTTTAGATGCAAAAATGTTGTTCAACTAATCTAAAATATTCATTTTTTATTATTTAGATACTATATTGTCATAAGTGAATGTTTGTTGACCAAGGAAGAGGAACTGCCTCAGGCATTTCTTGTCTGGCACATTAAATGTTTATTCCTTATATGCTAAAGACTACCCTGTCGTTTTGCTAGGTACTTTCCTGAAGGAATTGATATATACTTTGAAAACGTTGGGGGAAAGATGCTTGATGCAGTGCTGCTCAACATGAGGCTACGTGGTCGAATTGCAGTGTGTGGAATGATCTCGCAGTACAACCTTGACGAACCAGAAGGGGTGCACAACTTGATGTCTCTTATTGCTAAACGAATTCGAATGGAAGGATTCCTGGTTCTTGATTGCTATCACCTCTATCCAAAGTATCTTGAAATGGTCATTCCTCACATCAAAGAAGGGAAAATAGTATATGTGGAAGACACAGTTGAAGGCCTTGAAAATGCTCCGGCAGCTCTTGTCGGTCTGTTCTCTGGCCGGAATGTTGGGAAACAAGTGGTTGCAGTTGCTCGGGAATGAATTTTAATAGATCTTTTAGTTTGTGATCTGTACTTGTGCACCTTATATAAGTTGCCTGAGAAAATGTTACATGTTTTAGCAATATGCAATAAATTACCAATTACTACAAGTTTAAAAAATGAGGCTAGCAGAGAAATAATTTTGATTTTGCTTTGCTTTAATTTGGATAGAATTAGTTATAAAATGATTGTTTGCTGGAGTTTGTTCAAAATAGTTTGAAATAACATTAATGATATATAAGATAAACTTTTTTCTAAAGCCATTAAGTACTTTAAATCATTTGTGGCGTTATTCTATGCCACTTTTAACCTTACAAGGGAAAAAGTTTTTCTAGTTTATGAAACTCTAGAATTTTAGAGACCATGTGTAGTGAGCTACTTTATACAATTGTTGACGTAGGGGTTATTATCAGCTTCTTGGGCTCTAGCAATTTATAAAAATGTCAAAAGACGGATGAGTTATCTTGACACTAGATTAATACGAGCTAAAAGCACTCTAACTCTTAAGTTAGGAACATGGTAGCAGAATGAAGGAAAATGTAATACATTGAAATGTAAAGAGCAAGAATAAATATTCATGCAATGATAAAGACAATAAGAGCTTAAGGAGCTTAAGTAGAAGGCAGTTGCTCTAATCATTAAAACTTTTGTTGAGTTCAATATAAAATTTGATAGAGTGACAATGTGGATGTGGAAGATCCCCCTTTTTCTCACTGGTGGCTTCCTCTTTTATAAGTGGGAGTTGTCCATTAGCGAGCAATAACTGGGTTTGAGGTAAAAGGACCAGATCCCTTGATCTCAGCCCTATTACTTGACCACAATTAAAGCCAAATAACGTTCAAAAAGAGATCTTTTAAGGTATATTTGAAACATAGGATTTGAGGTGGATTTAAGATTCAATATCCCAAACTTTAAAATCTCATGTTTAGAAAGCAATTAAAGAACAATAGGTTTGGAATTCAAACTCTTTTATTTTCTAATCTTTTATGAATCTTCATTCCCAACCAAAATTGTGAGTTTTGGTGGAAATGAGATTTCTCATTTCCCATCTTCTTTCTCTTCTCTCATACCTCCATCTATCTCTCTTTCTCCCATTTTCTCTCATTCTCTCATCATACATCCATGGAATCAGTAGCATTCTCTACCCTCTTTTTTTTTTCTCCCTTTTTTCATTGCGTATCTAGTTCTAGGAATGAACCCAGAGCCCAATGATTTTAGGTTCGATAATGAACCTAGAACCATCAAGTTCAATGATAGACCTAGAACTATTTAGTTCTATGTTCATCAAACCTATAACCCCCACCCCCCCCCCCCCCCCCCCCCTATGGATTTTGTCAATGTTGATGATGTTGTTATTATGAAAGATGATGATGTTGATAAATAAGATTGATAATGTTGATAAAATGTGGGTAGATAATGTTGAAAACAATGGGTTGAAAATGAACTGTCAGTCGTTTTTATTTTATTTTTCAGATTTTTATAAAATTAATTTTACATAAAAAAATTAAATTAATTTTATTTCAATCCAATCTCAATCTATACCAAATATAATATGATATAATTTTAATCCAATTTCAAATTTAATCAAATATGATACAATAATTTTGTAATATAATCAAATTCATTTTATTTCATTCCAATTCCACATGTCAAACAGAACTTTAGTTTATTGGGCTAGAGTTAATACTAACCCATCATTTGGGCTGCTAATTTATCCAAAATTCATCAAACCAAATTTTAGACCACATAGATAAGGATTTTATCTATTACACCATGTATAATGAAAATGTATCCACAGTTAAGAAAATGAAATTATATTAAACTTTATGAATCAAATTAAAATTTTACCTAAAAGTAATGAAGCATGTGCATAAAACGTGTTCCCATTAGCTGACGTATTGGCTAACACAAGATTGTGCGAAAACAAACCAAACACAAAACCAGTCCATAATGCAACAACATGTTGGCCAATCCAAACACTTCACTTGATCACTCTATCTATTATCTTGCATCCACTTCAATTTCGAACATCCCCACCAACGAAAATGGCCGTGAGTGAACTGGAAGTGAGGAACAGACAGGTCATATTAAAAGGCTACGTGACTGGTTCTCCTCTGGAATCAGACATGCATGTCAGTATAGGTGCTGTCAGCTTGAACGTACCAGAAGGCTTTAATGGGGTTTTGGTAAAAAAATCTTTACCTTTCATGTGATCCTTACCTGGGTGGTCGCATGAAGAACAAGCCTGATGCCATCAAACCTGGTTCTGAGTGCCCGTTATCTTCATTTTTTACTTGTTTTTAGCTTTTTCATTTAGATTAATGAAGGCAAACCACCCTTAATAAGAGTGGTGGAGCACTTTGTTGAATCCTAAAAGATCAAATGTTAATGTCTCATCCTTGTTCTAAAACACTAGATATGAGTAGTTTTCTCTTAATTTAATATATCCTCCAATATTAACCAATTCAATTATATGTTATTAGAATAATTTTGATGATTTAATTATATGACAATACTAATCGACGCCTATAAATTTGTGTAGTATAGTTACTATGAATATGAAATTGTAGTTTTTTGTAATGGCCAATGTGGTGTAATGGTTGAGTTATTGATGTTAAAATGTTATGCAGCCTATAAGGGGACATGGGGTGGCTAAAGTTGTGGATTCTGGTCATCCCGAGTTCAAGAAAGGTGACTTGGTTTGGGGAATTACTACTTGGGAAGAATATAGTCTTATTGCATCGCCTGAATCTCTGCATAAAATTGAACATACAGATGTGCCCCCATCCTACTATACCGGAATTCTTGGTCAGTGGTTTTTATGTTTATGGTTGTTGTATTACTGCTATTGTTTAAAAAACAGGGTTAATTTAACATATCTACACTGGCCCTGTATTATTCGTAGTTCATATATGATGATTGTGTTGCCAAATGTAGCTTGTCTCCTTTGAATATTATAAAAATACTTCGAAATTTAATGATCACGATCAAATATGTTACGTTTGTAAGAGAGAGACATATTATGCTCACTATAGCTGATAATTTGCATTATTCGTCCAAAAAAGTTTAATGTGTCACCAAAGTCTTTGATTGATGCCTGTTAATTGTAACAGATGTAATTTGATTTAAGTTGTAAGATGGAAGAATAATTCTACTTAGACTTTCTTCTGGAAATTCAGTTGTGGCTAAATGCTAATTGTGCAAACCATAGATAACTTGAACCTTCGACTTCTAATTCTGTATGATTATAGGACCATCATTGCAATCTGTTGTGTATTTAGTTTCCAATGTAGATATATTGCCCCTATTGTATAGGTAAGGATAATGGCTTGAGATTTGTTCATGTTTTTGTTGTATATATACTTATTCGAACCTTTCCAGATTGCATACCCTCTCAAGTGATATGTTTTTTTCTTCTATTGTTTATCACACATATAATCGTTTCAAATGTGTGTTATGTAGGTATGCCTGGTATGACAGCTTATGGTGGTTTCTTTGAGGTGTGCTCTCCTAAGAAAGGACAGTATGTCTTTGTATCAGCAGCATCTGGGGCAGTCGGTCAGCTTGTTCGGCAGTTTGCAAAGTTATTGGGTTGCTATATTGTTGGAAGTACTGGAAGCAAAGAGAAGGTTAGTCAGACCTTATTAAAACAATTGTTAAAATTAAGCATATTTGTGAAAACCAGTTTGATTTTCCAATGCTGTGTTTTCTAAAGTTATGCGATCTTCGTTGACCAGAGTAGTGTGCCAGATTCATTGTCTTGTCATTGATCCTACAAACAGGTTGATCCGCTGACGGACAGGTTTGGTTTCGATGATGATGCTTTCAACTACAAAGAGGAGTAAAACTTTGATGCAGCATTGAAAAGGTTAGTAGTAATATATGTTTTCACTATAACTTTTAATTTCATTAGACATCGGTTATTTTTTGAATTGGTTAATGAGCTTCAGTGCAAATGTTGTATTGTCTCTGCAGATGCTTTGCTGATGGTATTGATATTTACTTCGATAATGTTGGGGGAAAGATGCTCGATGCAGTGCTACTAAACATGAGACCCTTTGGCCGCATTGCTGTGTGTGGGATGATATCACCGGCCGCAATGTTGGGAAACAAGTGGTTGTAGTTGCTCGAGAATGACATACTTCCTGTATCTCCTACATTGCATTGTGACTCCCTCATGATGCACTGTATCTTTTGGTAGAGATTTTGTTATTGGCTGGAAATCATTGCTGTGTTTTTTCATTCACACTGACCTTCAAACAGAAAAGGCTTTTAAAGCTCTATTTTGACCTTAACATCTCTTGTGACCCCTACATGGGAGAACATATAAGCCTCTCTGATAAAGTCTCTATTTTTTTTTTTTTTGGCTCCTTTTCAGCCCTCCTTGGTTCGTTTTTTCAACATCCCCATCTTTTCATTTTGGTGTCTCATTAATTTTTTT
The DNA here is from genome assembly GCA_019925255.1 of Litchi chinensis. Lineage (NCBI taxonomy): Eukaryota > Viridiplantae > Streptophyta > Magnoliopsida > Sapindales > Sapindaceae > Litchi > Litchi chinensis. The sequence goes on from CM034461.1 coordinate 16,353,809, forward strand.
AATTGGTGGGTACAAGGGTGTGTTAGGAATATGACTATAGCATGTTGTGGATGTTGTGAGGCAGAGAAGGGTTGAAATATTATTTATTCTTTTAATTTTTTGCAGTTGCATGTTAATGAAAATTTGTTGTGTAATTTTTTTTAATTGTGCAACAGTACATCTGATCGAGTATCAGGACAAAGAGTGTGTTAGCATGGTAGCAGTCAGTTGTTTAAACAAAGGATAGGAGTTTGACTTGTTTAATATTATTTTACTTGTATGAGTCTTGCACTAGGTGAAAACTACGATAGAAATGTTATTGGTTTTGTGTTTTTGATAGTTACTTGATTGGAAGACTAGGAAGCTATGACGTGAATTTGTCTCATGTGCATTATAAACAACTATACATGTATAAAAGCAAAATCATTGGATTGATTATCACATACTTTCTTACAAATGTTTCAAGAGAAGTCATTACCCTCATGTTTCTTCATTCCTGATTTTATACTAACTCTGGCAGTTCGATCAAAATTAATGTCATTTTATTGTTAATTCTATCCCACCCTGCTCACTAGAAGAGGTTCATTGTCTATGACTCAAGATCAGTGAATCAAGCCACACCACTCTCTTTAATCAACTAATTTGGAAGAGCAAACCAAGTTCAAGACCCTATATTTATTGTGATTTGGAAAGAAAAGCATATTAACATGTGTACAATCAACATAAATTTCAAAACCAAACAACGACAAGCAAAATTTTCTGTGTGGAGTATCACATTCACACTAGTAAAATTCATTACATTTTCCCCAAGTAGTCGAATCATAGAGGAAATGAATATCCACGGAGATACCTAGAATCAACACCTGATTCACGCACCAGAGCCACTCGCCCAGTTCGTGCCACCTACAAAAACAAAAATGTAGAAATGTCAGCTACAGCTAATAATAAGAATTTGTTGTGCATTAAGCCACATTTGAATCATGAAGTTATAATGACGATATCATAATGAAAACCGAAGGAATCATTTTTATCAACCCAGATTCCTTGTTTTGTTATTATACCTCACAAATGCCGTAAGGCTCTAATAATCTCTGCAGTGCAACCATCTTGTCCAAATCTCCGGTAAGCTGGAACACACAATAAAAGCCAATTTATTAATATGGCAAAGGATCAGGACCAAAAGAAATCGGCGAGACAAGACAACTGAAAATTATTAAGATTAAAGAAGGACAGCCTATCACAACCATGCAATTTTGCATGAATCAAATGCAACCAAGTGAGAGCAAAACAAAATATCAAATTTAAGCAATGATTTACTCATACACTCCACGCATATATATATATATATATATAGTTATGCCTAAGCAACTTGGTAGAATAGAAAAAATGGCTAAAGAAAATGACATAATAGTGCCTAAAGAAAATTCCACGTCCATCAGAAGAATATCTACCTCAAGAGTAACTGTATGATCAGAAACATCGACGGCTTTCGCCCTAAAGATGCTGGCAATGTCGAGGACATCTCGTCGTGCAGCAGAGTTTACAGCAATCTTTATCAACATTAATTCTCTTTCAGCAAACGGCAGGTGAGTCAGATCTCGAACCTGAAGGAGTCAACATAGATTTGAAAATTCACAAACTCAGAAATTTTAATTAGTAAGCCAGTAAGGAGATCATTCCCCAACAGCCCAGGATATATAATAAATATCAAGTAGGATGTCAAAAGTTTCTAATCGTTAACAGCCAACCACGAATTCAATTTCTATTTTGGTGATATCACATTGACAACCCTTAAAAGTTTTATATCTATTACTGGCCTAGGTGAATTATGAAGAGGAGGGAAATAGGACCCCATCAATTTGTTAGTGTGTTTTGCCACTGGCTATTGATCCACATGCCAGGTCGAATTCCGACATGATGAAAGTCTATATGTGCTAACAGAGTGGATCCATCGGAATAGTATTTTCACCTCATGTAGATCTATCAGTTTATACAGTTGCTGCACCAACTTGCTAATTGATTCATCAGTACCAGGAATAACAGTTGTAATGCGTGAGAGTCCCTCAGTTTCTGCATGTCCAACTGCTAAACTCTGATGACAAAAACATAATAGGGCAGATGAGAAATTCTTATAATCGGAAACAGAAACAAAGGCAGACAGAGAGAATAACACCATTTATACCTGAATATTGTAGCCCCTTCGAGCAAAAACTCCTGTGACAATGTTAAGAACTCCAGGACAGTCATTTACAAGCATGGACAAAGTATGTGATCGGAGTCCACTTGTCTGAAAAATATAAACCAAGCACTAATGAATTTCCATAAACAGCTGGTCACCAACTGTCCCAGCTAATTGACACACAAGTCAACAGATTTTAACCGAGTTTAACTGACTGTAACTATAAAGGACACATATAAGAACTAGAAGAATTTAGATTGCTCCACCTGCTTCCATTTTTTAAATCAACAAATATCATATTCATAATTTTCAATGAATATTCAATGCAGGCTCTAAAGATTTTATTTTTTTCTTCTTTTTTGATATGATCATTATTGCATATTGACATATTGATATAATACATCAAGTTTATCAAGTATAATTTGATTCACAATTCTTACTAAAAATATTCAGTTCTTCAGCACTCTGGATAGAACTTGCTACTCATCATCAGCAATGAGACATGCATATTCTTAAATGTGAAGGAATCTTCATAGCAGACAAATCATACAAAATTTAGTAGTAACAACACCTTTTACATGGTGAGGGGTGAGGGGGAGAAAGATTGCTTGTACGTTCATGAATAAAAACAAACCCAGAAGTATTAGTATAAACATTAATTCAGCAGTAACCAAAATGTTTCAGGAGATTATTCCCAATTTTCCCTACGGTGTGAAAATAATTGATAACATGCAAGCTTGCTTCATACCAAGGAAAGCTGCAACCAACTTTTTTTTCAGTAGCGGTAGGGAAACCTCATTAACCAGTACATCCAAGCCTGACAACTCTAGGTGTTTAGAAAGTCAAAAATAGTCGGCAGAAATCGAAAGCCAAGTGATCTGCAAGTGTTATCATTTAATTCAAACAGCAATACAGTGTGGTGAGGTGAGATTAAGTATGAAGTAAACCAGTCCATCATTTCCTAAAAGACCCTTAAAACATGAATCCGTAGAAGTAAGGATATCAGTTTTACATGGGATACAGCTTGTTTCTTTTCTTTTCTTGTCTTTGGGCAACAGAGTCCAAGGAATTTCAGCTACTTAGTTCACAACTAAAAATTAGGATTTGTTCAATATCAATTTTTAGGATTTACTTTGTATTGATTATCATGAATAGTAGCTTATGTTAGTTTACTGAAATTTGCATGTTTTGTGCTGACTAATGGATAACATGTCATTTCTTATCATTTATAAGAAAAATACACCTAAAACATTTCTCAACACAAACATAATCAATAGTCTAAATCCAATATCAGATGAGTAAAGCACCACAGAGTTGAAAATTTTTAAATCAAATAATCTGAATGGCTATTCAACAAGCTTCGGTCACATTAGATTATGCTCACATGCTCTAATCACGGGTAACTTGCATGTTTTCTCATGTAGCAACATAAGTGACAGATTGCAAGAAGAAAAAGGCAGTGGAAAGAAGACAGAAGAGAATATGTTTAATAAGTTGAAGATATACTTACATCATCATCATTGAGAACACCCCAGTGAGCATCAAGGACTTGATTGAAAGTAAAGCCATCAGATGGTTCCACTGGATAAACATCTCCCTTCACATACACATAAAAATATATCATATACGACAACTGCCAGCTATATTCAATTAAGTAAATAGCATAGACGAGAAGAAAATAGCATAGACATTGCTTAACAGGCCAGAAATTACTTTCAAACTTGATATATCATCAGAGCAATAATAGCATGTAACTGATGATTTCATTATATACTAGTATAGGAACCTAACAACTGGAAGTGTTGATACCCATGTGATGAAGACATTGAAACAGGGAGATGGTGTCCAGCACAAATATGACTCAATTGACAACGAAACAATGTACAAATAAGTAAATACATAACGAGAGTCACTGTTAAATAGCTATCCACTAGTTATTTACTATTTAGTAACTTAAATGGACGCATGTCTGTCCCCCATCAATGAGAAACCATAAACCCAATATGAAGGTGAATGAATGAAAAATTAATGATCAAGAAATTTGAGTTCTACAGGATGGTGGTGTTCATCTATCAACAACAATATGGTATCGAAGTAGGATACTGTGAAAACATTTACAAACAATTCTAATGTTCATGATCAAGAAATTTGAGTTCTACAGGAGGGTGGTGTTCATCTATCAACAACAATATGGTATCGAAATAGGATACTATGAAAACGTTTACAAACAATTCTAATGTTCACACTTTCCTTCTGTTTGCAGATCTCTTCTTCTTATATAGCATAATGAATAGAAGCACACATTCTTTTTATGTACAGATAAGTCATAACACGTAGATTCAAACCTCTACCAAAACTATCTTGATATCTATATATTCGATACATTTCAGAGACATGCCATAGGCATAACGCAAAAATATAATCTACAAGCATGACATGGCACAAAAATACATGACTGAAAGATTCAGTAAATAATTTCTATGATATGGTATAACTTCGTAAGTCAAATCATTAATCTGAACATTGCCTTCAGTTCTTATCAACAAAAGAAGCAAAAGAAACTAAAATAATAAAAAATTAAACATTGCGTTTAATAAAAATTTTTATTCTTCATCATTTAGGTTTCTGAAAAAAATTGAAAATCGATCAATAAAGAAAGAACAGCAATCGAATTGACTTGCATTATACATTGATAATCAGACAATACAGCCATCAAAAGCTGAATTAAAACCCAGTACACTACAGCTACAAAAAGCTGAACTAAAACCCCGTATATGCTGCAGGTTAATGCCCACCAAGACATGAGCTAATTTTGACTAATACATAAAATAAATAATAAAAAAATTAAAAAAATTTAAAAAATAAAAAAGTATCATTTAAAAAACATAATAACAAAAATTCTTCCAAGTTATCTCCAAAGTGAAGCGGACAAAGTGAAAAATAGCTCATCATATTCATGTTCCCTGGTTTCATCAAAATTTTCCTTATTCTTTGCTGGATACAAACTCAGCAATTTATTGGGTATGATATCCTAGGAATAGGGATACAAAAATCCCCTTCATTCTTAACTCACTAGATACGAACAGTTCATAACATGCCTTAAACAATAGTCAGTCCAACAGCAATGATTGTGTTAGCAACATATAACAATGTTGTCTTCACTGTATACAGAGACTCTTCTACATATTCTAGTTTCAATTTTTCATATAGGATTTGAAAAAATTAAGCACTTATGTCATAATGAGCTCATATAAAGAGAGAAAATAGATACATCTATTTGCCAAGACAGCACAAATATTTAATGAAAATCTTATGGAATTGCATACCCCTGCAGACATATCAGTTTCACGAACTAGTGCATTATTTCCTTTCGCCATGAGAGTATCAACAGGCACTGATTCTACAAGATCAGGATATGAAGCTGCAGAAAATCGCCAAAATGGAGCTGATGCACCCAACTTTTCTCTTCTCAAGGCTATCTTTTTGAAGCAAAAGGTTACAATGGTTTAGACAAAATAACAATATAATTAAAAACCAATGTAATTAAAATAAAAACAACAGAAAGTTCACAACCTTTCCAGTTCTGGCAATTTCTCGGATTCCAAACTTGCTCAAATTTCTGTGAACAGCAACCATCTTTCCTGGATCTCCAGTTACCTATAGATTACGGATAGGATTATTCCACAACTATAACAATGAAAGAAAAATATAAATGTCCATAAAATCTTCTAGAGATGCAATTTAAAATCAGTATTATCCCAGGATCCAAGTATACGATCAGAGTCACATTGTTCCAGGATATACTTTTTGTGAGTTTTGCTTTTATTTATCTAACTCTAGCAAGGGAGAAGAACTGCTAGAGCTTTTACATAATTATGCAGGTTAAAAAAAAAAAGATTTAAAGGACTCAAATTTTATCACATCAAAACTTAAAATATCCAAAGTCCAAACCAGCAGCTTGCCCATTGGATCAATACTCAAGCTAACTGAGGTGACTTCTGAAGCAATGCTAACCACCGAAGGGAGAGGATGAAAAAGAACTAAGGCTCGGCCAATTGTGTAATCAGTCTTACTCAAATTACCTTCAGCTATACTAAATGCTTTTCCACTGTACCTAAAAACATATGTATGTGCAATTATGTATCCTATACCATGTTTAGACAATTTTCTGCCAATCAAGGTCATCCAATTACTTTCTCAGCTACTATAACAGTAAATTACATCCCTTCACACATGAAGCGCAAGTAGGATATGAAAATTCAGGTGATAGAGAGACAGTGACAATTTGAGAAGAGAGATTACACTGAATGTTTGCTAACCATACCTCTATTGTAAGAGAATGTTCTGATATATCCACGATCTTCGCTCTAAATATGTCCACTAACCACATAATCTAAAGACGAACACCAAGTAAATAGAATTTCGAAATGAGGAATCAGCAAGAAGATAGTTTTAGCACTGCATGAAAAACATAGTCTTCAACACTCATATTATCATGATGTATCTACCTCAGCACGGTAATTTGGATCTGCATTCACTTTTATAAGCATTAGTTCACGTTCTACCTGGGGCTCATTCGAGAGATCTTCAACCTGAAAATTAGATTTAAATGCATAAGTTAGGAAATCCACTGAAAACACAGGATAAACAGTATGAATCCAGAAAACTTTAAAAAAATCGGAAAGCCTATGCATCTAAAAGAAGACAGTCAATACTTAAAATATCTTGCCATTCTATTTCTATAACATCATGTTCTGGCTATCACAGCTGCAAATGAACTTCAATATACAAACTAAGCAAGTTCAATATAAGAAAAAATTCTCAAGGAACAAATGTACAGGAAGCAGATTCTAATGTAATGTTACAACCTTTTGAACGTTAACAAGTTTCTGGACCTGCTCCACTACTTGTCGTAGCACCCTTTCAGTTCCACAGACTACTATGGTGAAGAGAGCTTTGTCCTTGTTCAGGCCAACGGCAAGGGACTCAATGTTATATCCCCTCCTTGCAAAGACACCAGCAATCCTATTTATCATTCCACTTTCATCCCCAACATAGACAGAAATTGTGTGCCGTCTCACTCTGGATTCATACAGAAGCAATCGAGAAATGAGTAAGATTTAAGAAGGAAAAGCCTGTATTTATTATGTAGTTGTCAACCAAAAATGTTCATGCAGACAATGTCACATACGATCACAAGACATCAAAAATGATACACACAGAACAACTTACAAAACAAACTGGTAGCTTGAACACATAATTTGACAAAAAAAAATGTTTACATTCACAAAAAAGTAAAATTGATGCAGGAAGAACAATTTGCATACTTCTTTGACAATACAGCCTCGATCAAAACAATCAAACAGAGGAATCAAAAGCATAATTTATTAATTCACAAACTTGACCCAGATGAAGAATCACACAATCTAACTCAAGCATACATAACAAATGCACAAAGTTCATACACTAAAAAAGGTCATTTGCATTTACTTCATTAACACACATTTTTTTTTTTTTTTGAAAGGTCATTAACACACTTACAAATTCAATACATTGAAAATTCTTTACATAGAAAAGAACCCATTTGCATATTTTCTTATGAATACAACCTTTAACAAAAGAAATAGACTACGAAATTAAAGGCATATAGCACATTACAGTGACCATAAATTATATGAGAATATAAGCTTGAACAAGAATTAGGCTGACACAAATGAAGAATCACACTAGTAATCCAAATATCACAACCAATTAATAAACTTTATATGCTAACAAGGTCATTTCCATATGACTTCACCATGTCAATAACAACCACCAAGCTAATAAAGAACCTTTTCGGAGATCACACAAGCAAAATCAAACACATATAACCACCACACAAAACAAGAAACCAAAAAAAAAAAAAAAAAAAAAAACACACACACACACACACATAACTTGATCAAGTATAGCAATTACACATGTAATTCTAGAACATACGACCAATAACATAACCCAAACATGCAAAAATAGACCATCTTTTAACACAAAAAATAACATTAACAGACTTGAAGAGCCACAAATGAGTCACGTTGTATATAACCAACAGAAATGTCAATTTATGCACAACTACACGTCAAAGAGGTTTTTGATTAATGTAAATACTTTGAACGGGTCGTTGAAGGAGTAGCAAAAGCGTTGTCTGTGATCTTCTCATTGACACCTGTTGCAGAGACCACCAACTTATGTGGGGCATGAAACCTCTTGACAGACTTTGAGATTGAACCGGAAAAGTTTGACGAAAAACTCAGAGATTTTGAGAACCCAGAAGTGGCAACAGAGTCCCGGACGGGTTTAACGAGGTGGGTAGGTGTTTGTAGAGTCGAAACCGCCGCCATTGGAGCCAGTCACGGAATGGATAGACAACGAAGAAAAAGAAACCAATAGACGGTGCTACCCTTATTATAGCCTTATAGGGGATATCCCAAAAAGGTTGCTAGAATTTCATGAAAGAATAATTAGTAGTTTTGCCCTCCTAGCAATGCAAAATTGCAAATACGACATTTTTACGTTTACCTATTAGCCATTCCATCTCCTATAGTTTAAAATGTGGTGATTTTATTAACTTATACGAGTTAAAATAAAATATTAAAAAACATTGAGAGTTAGTTGCTAAATTAGAAGATAATTTGAAAAAATTTTATGAAATAACTGAAAAGTTTTGTGGTGCATAATATCCAATAACTATATATATATATTTTAAACTCATTAAATTATATTATCATTATTTGATTGGTTTGAGTCTAGAAGTGAAGTGATGCAAATGATGGTAACAAAAATGATTACAAAATTTAAGCAATATTTGGGAGTTCTTCATGGTGAACTAGTATTTGCAACAATTTAAGAATGACGGTAAAAATTTAGGTTGCTTAGGTTTTATTTTGAGAACCTTTTGATTCATATGACTTAGACTTGCAAAATTTGTATTTGGGGTGAAAATAATAATTACTCTTTCATGAAATACTATTAGCATTTTGTTTTAACAGATAGAGCAAAATGGTCTCTAACCTTTTAAGAAATATTGAAAACATTCCCTTAAAATGTTAAGACTGAATTTTATTAATTGTGATACAATCATATTAGATCGAGAGGGAGGCATAAGTTCAAAATTGACATGTGTAATTGTATTTTATTGGTTTGATGTTGTATTTGTATTTGCTGGGTTAAAATAATAATTACTCTTTCATGAAATATTTTTAAACTCTTTCATGAAATATTGTTAACTTTTGTTTTTAACAAATAGGGCAAAATGGTAACCTTATTTAAAAAATAAAAAAACTAAAAACATCCCTTTAAAACATTAAGTTTGTATTTTATTGGCATGTTCATTCGTTCTGAATATGAGAATCTATTAATAGTGGCTTCTAATACTATAAAGATTATTTAAAATAAACTCATTTAGAATGTGAATCTCGACTAATCCCATTATCATTGCATCCACTTTTATTTTGACCTTTGAGATTTTTTTTTTCTTCTAATAAATTTTTCTTGAATTTTGTTGACTTATTTAAATTTTAGAAGGGGGGCTGGGGGCAGGGATGGTGGGGGGTTGGTTTTGACACACAAAGTGTTTTGAACTAAGACTATGTTTGGTACATAGGAATTAATAATAAGATTAGATTAAAAATGTCTTATCTTATGTTAATACATGTTTGAAAAGACCTACTTGAGAATCAAAACTCAATCTCATTTTCATTCCAAGTTTATTGTCATAGGAATATCCATTCTCAAGCTTTACCATAGGATTTAATGAGATATGATTCAAGGGCTCGTTAATTGCATTATTTTTGTTGTTTTTAATCTTTTTTCTCATTAATTGCATGTTGATTATCTTTCTCTTTCTTCTACTAACTCTATTGTTATTATTTAAATAAGAGTTATTTCAAAAATACTCTTTATTTACTTGTACTCTAAAATAATATAATTCTAAAAAAATCAATATAATTTTTTAGAAAGATGATTTAGAGGATTTATTTTATTTAAAACATCGTTAACCTTATATATAATATGAGTTAAATTATATAATAATATATCTAAATTAATTTTATTCCAATTCAATCTCAACCTATATTTTGGCATTTAAAATTAATCCCTATATTTAAATTAATAAAATATTTTTTCTCTTTTTTCATATGCTTTATAAAATTAATTTTAATTATATAATAAAATATTTAAATTAATTTTATTTCAATTCAATCTCAACCTATACCAAACATAATATTATATCATTTTAATTCAACTTTAAGTTTTATCAAACATGGGATAGTAATTTTTTAATTTAATTAAATATAATCCAATCTAATCTAATTTATTTTATTTCAATTCAATCTAATTTATTTCAACTCACATGTCAAACGTAACCTAAATGATTTTGGCATAAAAAATGATATTTTAGTTTAAATTTTGAATTAGAAAATAATTCTTCAAAATAGTCAGACTTTTAGGTAGGTTTCACAAATCGCCCTTTAAAAGATTTGATGGTCAAATTTCAAAAAACTTGCAAACTAACCAAATTTTAATCCGAAAGACAACTTAACCCTTAAAAATCCAAATTACATTCTCACAAAATCTGAAGTATGGCAATTCCACTCGTGAACCTGCAAACCGTAGATTTTCAACTACAATGGACGGGTGTCAATTTAATTAAATGGGTTTGTAGATGAATATGGATGCAAAAATTCAAACCCAAAGCAGGTTCGGGTGCTGATGCGGGTTTTGAAAAAATCCGCACCCGCACTGCGAACCCGTAAAACTTAAAAAAAAATAAAAAGTCGAAAATACCCACAAACCCTTGCCGTCCAAACCGGACCCGTTGCCGTTCCTATCCTAATCTGAACCCTATTGTCTACCCTTCACGTTTGTACTCCAACATAATCGTTTTCCTCTCAGGAGACTTCCAATTTCAAAATCCAGCCATTTTTGCAAGGTAAGCATACGGGCACAGCTTTGCTTTCAAAGTTTCTGATTTGGGTTTTAATTCTTTCATGAAATTTAACGTTTTAAGCGATGTTTTAGCCTGCATAGATAGATAGACAGGGCATGTTATTGAAGTTTCTAATATGGGCTTGGATTCTTTCGATGAAGTTTGTTATTTCCGAACTTGGGTTGTTAATATGATTTGAATGTGTACGGATGGGCGTTTGTTATTATTTTGAAACTGAGGTGTAAGGTAACTGTTCGATAAAATGCCTCACTGAACATTTTTGCATGATTTTGTAAGTTGAAGTTGTTGTTTGCGCATTGTTTTGCGGGGGTGGGTTGGGTTTTGTGTCCTTTCTTTTGGAAACGAAAATGGTTTTTGATGTTTCTTTAATTCTTCTCACATGGGGTCATTTCAAACATAGATGGCTCTCTTCAGGTTGCGTGCAGCTTCATCCACTCTCTATACTAGGCTTCTCCATCCTGCCATTCTCAACAATGGCAGCACTTTTCGCTATCTGTCCTCTGGTATGCTTTATATATGTGTGTATGCATGTAGATTTACACAGATTCTCTTTTTAGTTTTTAGAGTTTGAATTTTAATATATATATATATATATATATATTTTTTTTTAATTTTCGCAGAAGGTGAAACGTTGCGTGAGAAGATGATGAGACAAATGGCGCATCTTGACATAAATTCCCAAATAGGAAGTTGTATGCCACTTGCTAATATGCGTATTGGCACCATTATCCACAACATTGAGGTCAACCCTGGTCAGGGTGGGAAGCTAGTTCGATCTGCTGGGACTTCTGCTAAGATTTTGAAAGAACCTACTTTGAGATATTGTTTAATAAGGCTACCGTCGGGTGATGAGAAGTTGATTGATTCTAGGTGCCGGGCCACAATTGGTATGGTATCTAATGCCAGTCATGGGACGAAGAAGCTCAGAAAGGCTGGTCAAAGCCGGTGGTTGGGTCGAAGACCTGTGGTCAGAGGAGTGGCCATGAATCCAGTTGATCATCCTCATGGTGGTGGTGAGGGTCGGAGCAAGAGTAGCGGTAACCATGGAAGGTGTTCACTAACGCCATGGGGCAAGCCTTGCAAGTCTGGGTATAAGACTGCTTCACCGAAGCGGAAGAAGTAGATCCTTCTATAATTAACCTCAAAACATTACTTGTATGTTTTGAGGTTAATTTCAGACCCTCAATGCTCTTTAATAAATCTGAATTTTGGTTGCGTATGAGTTGTATAAATGTTAGATTTATCAAGAGTGCGATGCTTTTGCCATATGGGGCAATTATTTTAATTCTTAAATCATTTGAATCGATACATTCATTTTTGGTCTTTGAATAATTCTGAAAGTAAATTTAGTTTGAATCGTGTAGGACACAGATGATATAGTGGATGCTATTACTTGTTATTTAAAAATTTATTTTGAATCGTGTAGGACACAGATGATATAGTGCATGCTATTACTTGTTATTTAAATTTGTTAGCTGTAAACTCTGTTTCCATGTAAGCTATCTCAATGTTTCTTTTTCTTTCTCTAGTTTGTAGTTTTGTATGTGTTTCCTTTATTGTTTCTTCTTTCTCCTGCTTGTAGTTTTATATTGGTTCCTTTTGCCTATGTACTTGTTTTAAGAAGTTGTAGAAGAGCATTTGACGGTAGCCTATTAGATTTTTCAGAAGTCAGTTACAAAATAGATTGGTCAAAACTTGATGACACTGGAGGTTGGTCAGTGGCAACAACTAGTACAGAGCAAGATAAAGGAATTTATGTGAAGAGAAACTGATGATTTGTGGGAGAGAGGAGTTTATGTAAACAGAAAGTGGTAATTCGTGAGAGAGAACAATTTCAATTGATACACATGCCTGCTAACAAAGTTTTAGGGGCATGGGTTGGGCATGTATATTCTGCGGAACAAGATATTTATAATTTGAATAATGCTATACAACCCTAAAATTATCAGAAAAATCAACCCAAATATCATGACAAGTGATTTGTCTATGTTCTGCCATGAACAAAATCATCCAACGATATATTTGGCAATAACAAATCGCTTGCCGCATAATTTGGGCTAATTTTTTTTTGTTGTGTAGCATTACTACTATTACTTCAAATATATCTAATATATTTTATTGTCCCTAGTTGTTTGAAAGAAAAATTATTGGTATGTTTGATATAAGCAACGTTTTTCCTGTGATTAGATCTAAATTCTCAGACAGAAATTGGTTTGGTTGAAATGTATATGTAGCCCATATCATAGTAATTTGATTTGGTACATGCACAGTAGAGCTCAAGCTTCTGCTTCGTATATTTTAGACAAATGGATGTCAGTCTCCTCTGTTGATTCTTTGTAGTCTTTTGGGATATATCTTGTCATGTGTTCACTTTGCTATTAGACTGGACTCGGAGATGTTCTCTTTTACAGATTTTGATTGCCTATGTTTCTCAGGGACTGAGGATGACTACATTTAAAATTGGATTGAAAACTTCACCAACTTTCGGTAATAACTAAAGGCAAGCTTCAATGTCTTGAGATGAGTGTAGATCAAGTTTGCATTTGTTTGCTCAAGTTTGTAAAATCTGTTCTTGCATACTTGATATATAGAAATTTGGTCATTTTGCATGTTCTTGGTACAGGTTTTCTTCTTTTCTTTTCCTCTCCAACTCTATTTGGATGGGTTGATTAAAATTATTATTAATGTTGAGGGATAATTTTGGTATTCTAAATGGTGTAAAAAATAAAATTTTAATTTTAATTTTTTAATATGTGTTTATAAAATAATTGAGAGTAGCAGGGAAATTTTTGGGTTGTTCTATTTTAAATATAAATAATATTTTAAGTAAAAATAAACTATAAAAAAACAAAAATAATAGTCCCATTGCTGTGGAAATAACTTATCGCATGGTTTAGTGTGTGTTTAATTAGAGTCCCACAGCTGGGACGTGGGATTGGATTTTCCCATGTTTTCTCCAAAACGTCAGATTGGATTGAAATTAAATTGATCTTTAGTTCAATCCGGTAATCCAAACAGCCCCTAAGTGTTTTACTGAAACTGTTCATGTGTAGATGATCCATCCGTAGATCTAAACATTGATCTAAATATAAAACAATCAATCAAACAATTCAAATAATCTTGATTTCAGTCGCACACAATGTAACCTATTTCTATGGTAACAATCCGTATGTCACCGCATCACAGAAACATGTACACTTGAATTTCTTGTCTTGTAGTAAAAATCTTCATGTAATTTTTAATGAAATCTTCATCTTCAATCTTCAATTCCTAATTGACTCATAGCTAAGCACCCAAACTATTAACTCAAATCCCAATGCCACTCTTAGCATGTTTTGTACATGGAATTCGATAACATTTCGACTGACAGAACCAACAAGTTCAAGAGAAGTTCTTATTCATCAAACTAAAGATGTACTTGATTTATTTAATTTTATTGTAGATAATGCTATTTATCTAATTCAAAATAAATTATAACACTTTTTTTTAATAAAAATTATCTTTCAAATTGTATGATAATAATTATTTTTAATTGATTTAGATTAATATCTAAAATATTCATTTCAGGATTTAGAGAAAGAGAAGATAATCTAAGAGAGCTAAGTATAGTTTGGATTCTACCTCATTACAGTTGTAAATAACGTAGGACAAACCCATATGAGAATAAAATACTCTGACAATTTTATTAATAATTTCATATTTTAAGATGCAAGCTTAGTAATTTAACAATTATTTGATTGTAATAACTAATACTTTGATATTTTATATAAAAGAAAATTATGGAAATAATTATTTTTTGAGACTGAAGTTGAAAAATAACCCTTTTTTATATTCTTTATTTTTACTAAATGTACTTTTGACAAAAAACAGTTTTGCTTGCAAGATTTTGAAAAACTACAATAGGATCCAATTTAACATTTTTTTCTTTAAGCCTTAGATGGTGTTGACCCATATCTTTGTTTTTTTTTTTTTTTTTTTTTCATTTTGTTGTTTTTGTTTTTGTTTATAGTGGAGGAGAGAGAATTAAATTTATAGAAAATTACCTATATTTTATATTTTAGAACAAGTGTGAGATTTGAACATTTGATCTTGTAAAATTAAGAAAATATTCAAGCACTCCTACTAATAGATAGTGTGCAAAAAACACGGTGAACAAAAACAGAATATTGTGGAAAAATGAAATGCTTTTTAGTTATTTTTTATTTTTTTATCATTAATACAACCGTAAATTGATAATTTCTTTTTGTTTTAGTGAGTGCAGATATTTTTATTTTATTTCTTCGTTATTGGCGCATGCAAATGCACGATTGAATTTAATCATAAACATATCTTAAAATTCATTTTGTTTTAAATTTTGATAATATCTCAGTTTAAGAAACTAATGGTCAGAGAACTTGATGGAAAATTAGAAATTAAAATGGGAAACTACTGGAAATATATTAAAATTCTCTCTCTCTCTCTCATTTTTTCTTTAAATTTCCATTGTGCTCCTCTTCGAATTTTCACTAATTTTAGTAAATCTGTAGAAATCAAATTTCATTAAAATTTTGATATTGCGACAATATTATAGTGTATATATATATTTAATCAGCAAAAAAGAAAAATGAAAATTTAGCAGTTTGCGTTTTATTTTTCCACATAACCTTGACGAATCAAGGGAAGTTACTGAAAACAAAATGCAAACGCAAGCAGATTCATCTAAGCCAGGCATCACAAAGCAGCAGGTAGCTTAGGATTTTATTAGGAGAAAAACAAACGCCAACTATATGACTAAAAAGCATGCAAGGATGACTTGGTTAGATAGGAACAGGATCCACAAGCAACGAGGCAATATGAGCTTGCATCTGCTTCCCAACACGAGTGAAATTATCATCCCCATCGTAAATCAGATGTGTGGTTCTTGTAAACTTGAGGGTGCACATAAGCAATGGCCTGGGGAAGATGATCACTAAGTTTGAGGCATTCTTCATTCACGTCTTTCCATGAATCATTCACTTTTTTTTCGAATTCTTCATATGCTTCTTCTTGTGACACCCGTACTGTTTCATGTAACATTCAACACTTGAGGGTATGTGTCCTCTTTGCCAATCAAACTACATGAATATATATAGTTAGTTACCACGAGATTAAAAAACTTAAGATATATTATTAATGACTATGGGACTAAAAAATTTAAGATATATTATTAATTATCATCAGATTTAAAAATTTAAAATAATAAAAATAATTAAATTATAATAGTTAATATTCGAGATCATGATTTGTTAACGTATATATATTATCACTTAGTTAGGAGTGTACATCATACACAATATATCGAAGAAATAGAAGGAGAAGGTAATTTTACGTCATCTGATTTGACATCTTCAACAAGTAGTAGCTGTAATTTAGGGGCTACGAGAAGTTTAGGTCTACTCAAAGTCCAATCTAAGGCTTCTTTGGTTACCATGGAGTCCATAATGCTCATTAAAGTTTGAACTATAGTGAATGCGTAACCAACGGACAGTAGGGCTACACGCAAGTACTCTTCATATGTTGTAATTCCATTGTCTCGAAGCCATGTGGACTCCTCGTAGTAGGCACGACATATCATTTTCATCTGCCATATATATTTATGAAAATTATTTTAGTTATGCAATTTAAAAAATAAATTAATATTCATTCATCTATGAGAAGTGTTGATAGCGTTATGCATACAGCTTCTTTCCCATATTGAACTTGATATGACCATCCCCTTTTGGCTAATTCTTTCTCCACTTCATCATAAAAATCCAAGATTGCCTTATAGATTATTTGCATGTATTCTGGAAGTTCATCCATACTACTCATATCCCACCTGAAAAATTAAACTCCCATTTAATAATATATGTTCTAGGAAAAGATCTAAAAACTTTTAAAATGAAAAATAATATCACTAGATCTCATTTCTTAATATAACAAATTGATGGTCTCATATTAGTTTTATTTTCAAGATGTTATCATATATCAACCTGTCGATTGCTTCTGTAAAGAGCGTCTCAGGTGTGCCATATGCATCGTATATATCATCTATAAAGGTCAATAGAATAGCTTCTTGGCCAAGTATTATTCTACTTAAAGAGTAACGCCAATCTGGCTGGTAATGCATTCCAATCATCCAAAAATAACACTCGACCAATCTACCTCTTGCAAAATGGTAACCTCCCAATGAAATCCAAATTCTTCCACCACCTGAAATAAATTAAAGTGTTTAACTATTATATCTATCTATCGGCTGCCATATAACTTTAGTTTGCATAAAAATATTGCATGGATGGCCTTTTCCAAGAACATTGAACCACATTTTCTTAGACGAAAAGAAAATAGAATATTGAAATTAAACTCACTCAGAAAGTTGGCAGATTTTTTTCTTGTGCAATGCTTGAAGTAGATTGAAATCCAATTTTGCAAGCTTTAGTAAAGCTTGGTTATGTGAAGGCTTATCTTGGTAGACAGAGATGTAACGTCTAGTCTCAATCCTAGCAACCGCCTTGCTTATGGGCCACTTTAGAACGTGAAGTATTTGTGCTCTCAGAGGATCGCTTAAGTGGGCAGTCACGGATTGAAGATGAGGAGTGGTGAAAGCACGGGCCAGGTCAAGTATATCTTCTCCATGCACCACAAGTTGTGCTGCTTCATATAAGCTCAACATTCCTGACGCATCACTTGTCAACGACTCCTTAAAGTTGCCTTCCTCATCTCTGAACTTATTAAATATATCTGCTACAAATATCATTAAACCAAATGATCGAAAGGTATTATATAAATGGCTTTGGCTACCTTATTGATAGAATAAGATTACTTATCAATAACAATTTTTGAATTTTCTTCAATAACCATATTTACAATCAATCAAATTATTGTTATTGATGAGTAATTTTACCCAATCAGTAAGGTAGTCAAAACCTACATATAAAAAAATAATTAAAAAGATGTGTGTTGAAGGCTTGATGTTGTATAAATTAAACTTAAAAACTTACCACATGAAACATAATAGCCATGCTGTCTTAAAAGTCGAAAACAAAGAGCGATAGTACAAAGATCAATATCATCACCATTAATATAACCATTATAAGTACCATAGAAGTATTGTAATAGCTGTTCGATCTCTTTTTCAAAGTGCTATCCCACTCCTAGGCGCTCAATTTCATCGATAAGACTAATCTTCTGTGACAAAATATATTGGTTGTTAACAATAGGCAATAATAGCTCCCTTCTTACTTGCTCCTTGAGTACTTTGATCTCTTTTGATTGACTGGCATGATGGATCTACATATATAGTTACCAAAATAAATAAATAAATAAATATATCATCAATAAGGATTTGACTACCTTTAACTGGTTAGGTAAAACTACTCATCAATAACAACTATTAGATATTCTTCGATAATCTTCCTTACAACCAATAATCTTCCTTACAACCAATCTTATCCAACCAATAAAGTAACCAAATCTAATGAATAAATAATTTGTAACTGAATTCAGTATGTTGTTGAGTTTTGACTTCCAAGTAGAGAAAAATATTTGGGCATCTAAAATAAGTGACATATATATATATATATATATATATTGTAAAATTCCAACCTCATTTTCTTCATAATTGTAGTTGATGAAACGATCACCCCAAATGTTTGGATGAAACTTTGTTGTTGGATGCACTATTCCTTTATCAAAAACCGGTAAAACTTGGACTGCGGTGGACATAGTAATGGTTGTGCTGGGTTATTAGGTTGTTAGGTCGGGTCCATTCAAAATGATCCAAACTCATGACTTGATTCAAATCTATTTGAATTGGATTGGATAAAAATGAATAACCGTTTGACGGTTACTGGAAATTGTCCAAAGATTTGCTTGCCTATATAAAGGACAATGGTCCTTTAGTTTTTGGCTGATGAAAAACTCACTAACATATTAAATGCTCAGAGAGACAGATGAGTGAAAATACTGAGAGAATATAAGGCAAAGCTCTTACACCGTGATTTAAGGGTTTGGTCCCATAATTGGTGGCCGAACTCCGACCAGTTGAACAATACAAAGGATTCAGAAGAATTTCCGCTATGCATAAATAGATACGCTTTCGGTTTCATTTTACTGTTTTGATGAATTTTATTTACCGTTATAAATTTTTTCAGGTTGGTTAGAGAGCACTTGAAGGTATGTAGCTAGTGTTTAAGCAGTAAGGATATATGGGCACCGCGGCATATGATAATCAGTATTTATAGAGAGACAAAATAACGAATCTTTCAAAAAAAATAAAAAATAAAAAGGTATGCATGTGAAGGTAACATTCAACTTGTTCAATTCAATTGTTTGCAGAGCGGGTTGTCACGCATGCATTGATCACTTTATTAGACCAGCCAACTTATTAGACGAATGTTAGCTTCTGGAAAGGTCACAAAGTAGATTTTGTTTCGTATAAAATAATCTACAATAGAATTTGATAGATCAATTAACTTCATTAGAATACTTTCACAAAAATTAACTTCATTAGATTATATAATCTCCATCAAAATTAATCACTGCTAGAATTATTAATGCTAACTTTTGGATTAGTAATCTTATTATATTATAGTGCAAGATATTGTTCAACAAAGTTGTTGGAAGGAAGAGTCGTAAGTTGTTAGATAATAATTTAAAAAGAAAGTTGTAAGTTGTTCAAGAAAGTTGTTTGATAACAATTTATTATATATATTTAAATATATATAAGAACTTTTACAATCAGTGCGTCTTAATTTTTAAATTATTAAGATCACCAATCAAAATTATTTTTAACATTTTTTCTTCTAAAAAAAAATTCTCTCTTACATTAAATTCAGATATAATGCATGAATTTTATTGATGGTTCTAATAATTTAAAAATTTGGATGCACTGACTATAGTCCGTTGATGATTCTAACAATTTAAAACTTAGAACATACTGACCATAGAATTACCACACACACACACATATAGAGAGAGAGCTTCTATGATTAGTTCATCCTAACTATTAAATTGTTAAAACCAACAATTTAACCATTGATTTTATTCTTTTTCTAAAAAAATTTTCTCTCATATTTAATTTAAATGTAATAAATTATTGAGATAGTTGCTTCTAACAACTTAATAGTATATTGAACTTCCCCAGTTAGTTTATCCTAACTATTAAGTTGTTGGGACCAATTATCTCTACTATTTATTTCATTATCTCTTCTTAAAAAAAAAATATCTCTTTTATTCAATTTATATATAACGAAAGGTTGAGATGTTTAGTCCTAACAATTTAATAGTTAAGCTAAACTAACCAACAAGGCTATATATATACATATGTTTAGTAATTTTACTATTAATGTCTCATAACTTTAAAAAGTTACGATTAACCAATTAAATTCATCCATTGCATTATCTCTTTCTCCTATTTAAATTAAATATAATAAATAAAATTGATAGGTTCGTATTACCCTTTTAAAATTATGAGTACTAATGATAAAATCATTATATATCTATATATATATAAATAATTATAGCCATATACTTTCAATAAGTTTCATCACTATGACGTGGTTTACTAGATATGAGTAGTTGTAATTTATGATCTTAAAATAAAAATCTCAAGACATCCATATTGAAGATATATTATATATATAATTATTCTATTGTAAGAATTTTTTTTTTTTTTAAAGATCACTAATTATAACCACCTATTTTCAAAAGAACATGATAGTGATGTGGTTCAATAAAAATGAGTAGTAATTTATGGTGCTAAAATTAAAATCTCAGGACATCTACATTGGAAAACTGTTATACACACACATACATACATATATGTTATAATATAATATATATATTATATAAATATAATATATATGTTATATATATTATAATATATATTATATTAGTTGCACTAATGTAATTAATATTTTATTATGCACTGAGATAAAAACTATTTTATAGGTATGCGTACATGTGTAGGATCATTTTATATAGGGAGAACTTCATTTTGGTCCCTATGTTTTTAAAAAATTTCTCATTTTTAAATATGAATCCGTTTATAGCCTATATGGTCCCTTACTTTTCAAAAATTCATCAAAATAGCCCTTTTGTAGAGACCAAAATGAAGTTCTCTTCTATTAAACATAGGGACCAAAATATTGACAGAATGACTAATTTAATGAGTTTTTTGAAAAGTAAGGGATCATACAGGCTATAAACGAATTCGTATTTAAAAAAGAGAAATTTTTCAAAAACATAGGGACCCAGATGAAATTCTCCCTTTTATATAAAAAATGTTCAAAATTTTTAATTTAGTGTGTCCCATCACAATGACGTGGTTCACTAGAACTGAGTAGTTATAATTTGTTGGTCCTAAAATAAAAATCTTAAAGCATCTATATTGGATAACTCTTAAATAATACAGAATAATCATATACACACACATACTTATAAAATAGTTTTGATCGTAGTGTATAATAAAATTAATTACATTAGTGATACACATACATAATGGTTCTACAGTCAGTACCTCTTAATTTTAAAAAAATTAGGACAAAAAAATCTCAATCATATATTAGATTTGATGGATAAAAAAAATAAAATATAAATAAATAATTATAAATAGACATTTATTAGGTTTGAAAATTTTTCTAATGTAAATTTTTAACCCAACCCAACCCAACCCAACCCATCCTAATTTTTTTTTTTTTTGAAGTTTTAACTGATCTAACCCAGCCAAAAATGGTTAGATTGAGTTTGGTCTATCAAGTTGGGTTGTAGATGCACAACACTTTATATAAAATAGTTTTAATTTCAATGCATATTGAAATTAATTACATTAGCACATTAAATATAGGTCATTAATTGAACATTATTGGTTATTAACTAAGTCAAAGTGCAAATGAAAGTAAATGAATCTAATAGCTGATATCTGAAAGTAACTTATATGTGTTTATGATAACAATTAAGGATACACTTTTAAAAAGAATAATCCTAGGCCTCCCAAATAATTTACTTAAATTCATAACCAAATAAGTGACATATAAATTATTAATATTATGTAAATTATAAGATAACGTGATAATTAATATGGTGATAAGAACTCAAATGTCATATCGTTTAAGTATAAATTTTAGTTAAATATTTGGGAAGTCTAACACAATTTTAAATTTTTAAAAATCCATTCTAAGTGCTAAAAAAGTACAAATTCTTTTGTGACATTCACCAAAATTAAGTAAGCATAAGTGCTATTTAAAAATAAGACCTTTGTTAAATGCTCCATCAAGATTAAGAAAATATTACAATATACTAAAATAACAAAGTAAGAATTTATTTATTTAGTCATTTAAATATAGGTTAAGAAGGAGGAGTGGATATTGGAAGAAGCTGCCTTTTATTTTTCTGAATACCAAAAGTTAAATGGGATTAATAGAGAAATCCCAATATATGTGAAGTTATTTTTCAAATGGTTATATTGTCATATTGAAGATTCTTTCAGTCGCAACGATATTTCTGCTCGAATTAAGAAAAAAAAAGTAATTAATGCCTAATTAATTAAGAGAACAGTAAATACCTTCAATTCTCAATCACAATTACTGTTCTCAAAAGTCTTGACCAATTTTTTTTTTTTAGTACTGGCACCTATTCAGAGTTATGTTTGGATTAACTAAGATGCACCAAGATCAGTCAAAATGAGATTTTGGAGTGCTGTCCGACGATCAACTCTTCAAAGACCAAAGAGAGCAACCCATGTAGAGTGAAAAAATTACCCACACTTTGTTGGACTTAAAAGTAGACCCCATAACCTATAAAAGGCTAAAGTGTGTGGCTTTTGTGATTTTATCATTAAATCAAAACCCTTTGTCAGACCAATTCTTTTACTTCTGAGTAAATGGCAGTTGTATAGGTTATGTTAGCAATTAATAGAGACCACACGTGAAAATTTGAGGAAGTGGAGATCAAGGAAACATGTTTATTATTTTAAGAAAAAAAACTAAGCATTAATATATTAAAATATTAATATAAAGTTTTATTTCAAACATAATTATGATGCATATTCTTAGAACTACACTCTATCACATCAATTACAACAATATTCACGGAACAAAAGCTGGAATTGATGCCTATTATTATAACGTTTACTACGAAGATGATGCTCTAACGCGTTATTCTTTAAGGGCCTTTCCATCAAAACATAACAATAGTCTAGAGTGTTAGAAATCTTATTTTGATGTCCTAGTGATTAGGAAGTTTGTTTTACGTGTCTAGTATTTTATCTGGTCTTTAGGCTTTAGTTATGCAGCTAGTGGGTTTTGTTTATGTTGTTAGTGGGTCAGTTAGTTTATATTAGTGGTCCACGTTGTCTCTGATAAGTAGTCAAGTTTGTTTATTGTATTGCCTATAAAAAGGCTATTTCACCTTTGATATTTATGCAGTAAAAATTCCTTCCAAATACACGCCTATTTTTGCTCTGCTTAAAGTATTCTGTTGTGTTTTCAATTGTTAAGAGTGGTATCAGAGCAAGGTTGAGAAAAGTGAGAGAAAGAGTGTAGTTGCAGCAGCTTTCTTGGTTATCTTCTTTTCACTTTCATTGCAGCAGTCATTAGTGATGGCTACAGAGAACACACAGAATTTTGTGCAACCTTCAATTCCACGTTTTGATGGCCATTATGATCATTGGAGTATGCTGATGGAGAATTTTTTGAAGTCTAAAGAATATTGGCAGGTCGTTGATTCTGGAGTAGCAGAACTTGCTGAAGGTGTCGTGTTGACGGATGCCCAGAGAACCGAACGAGAAGGATTGAAGCTGAAGGATCTCAAGGTAAAAAATTATCTTTTTCAAGCCATCGATCGTTCAATCTTGGAAACAATTCTTTGCAAAGATACTTCCAAGCAGATTTGGGATTCCATGAAGACGAAGTACCAGGGAACAACAAGGGCAAAGCGAGTGCAACTCCAAGCTCTTCGTGGTGAATTTGAGACTTTACGAATGAAGTCAGGAGAGTCAGTTTCAGAGTACTTCTCAAGAACGATGGCCATCGCAAACAAGATGCGAATACATGGGGAGAAGTTGGAGGATGTCACCATAGTTGAAAAGATTCTTCGATCAATGACGACAAAATTCAATTATATCGTTTGTTCGATTGAGGAATCAAAAGACATTGACACTCTGTCAATTGATGAATTACAAAGTTCTTTGCTGGTTCATGAACAAAAAATCAACCAGCAGGATAAAGAGGAGCAGACATTACAAGCAATCATTCCGAAAGGAGCTGGACGTGGAAAAGGTAGCTGGAGAGGCAAGAATGCACACCAGCGGCTAGGAGAGAATAAAGGTGCTGATTATCAAGGAAAATGGAAAGGTCGTGACGGTCAGAATTCAACCGGTTATAAGCCAAGGTTTGCAGACAAAACAAATGTTGAATGTTTTCGCTGTCACAAGTATGGTCATTATCGCTCGGAATGCCGTGTGAATTTAAATAAAAATCGTGGTGAGCATGGTGAAAGGTCTAATTTTGCAGAAAAAGAGGAAGAAGAAGTCTCTCTTCTCATGGTGTGTCATACCAAAGAAAAAACTCACCAGGATTTATGGTATTTGGATACTGGTTGCAGCAACCATATGAGTGGAGACAATAATGCCTTCTCTGATTTGGATGAATCCTTTCGAAACACTGTGAAGTTTGGAGATGAATCTACAGTATCTATCATGGGAAGAGGAAAGGTAACACTCCAAACCAAGGGAAATTCAACTCACTCTATCTCTAATGTCTTTTTTGTTCCAGATTTAAAAACCAATCTACTCAGTGTTGGTCAACTTCAAGAAAAGAGATATGAGATCTCTATCAAGAATGGAGTTTGTCGAATTCAAGATGAAAAATTGGGTCTAATTGCTCAAGTCGAAATGACAACTAATCGGATGTTTCCATTGCATCTTCAGCACACTACTCATTCATGCTTTGCTGCAAAATTTGAAGATATAGCGTGGTTGTGGCATTTTCGATATAGACACCTCAATTTTGGTGGATTGAAGACCTTGCAGCAGAAAAATATGGTAGCAGGTCTTCCACAATTTGAGCCTTCTTCAGAGATATGTAAAGAATGTGTTGTTAGCAAACAACATCGTCATAGTTTTCAAAAGGGGAAATCTTGGAGAGCAAAGAAGGTGCTGGAGCTTGTGCATTCCGATTTGTGTGGTCCAATAAATCCGACATCTAATGGAGGCAAACGGTATATCATCTCATTCATTGATGATTTTAGTCGGAAAACTTGGATCTATTTTTTACAGGAAAAATCTGAAGCTTTCACAGCATTTAAAAGCTTTAAAGCAAGAGTTGAAAAAGAAGTTGACAGCCCAATAAAAGTGTTGCGCACTGATCGTGGCGGAGAATACAACTCGCAAGAATTTCATAATTTTTGTGACAAATGTGGAATCAAAAGGCAGCTTACTGCAGCTTACACACCTCAATAGAATGGTGTGTGCGAAAGAAAAAATCGCACAATTCTAAATATGGTGCGAAGTCTTCTGAAGTGGAACAATCTTCCTAAAAGTTTTTGGCCAGAAGCAATTAGTTGGAGTGTTCATATTTTGAACAGAAGTCCTACTTTTGCTGTTCAAAATAGAACTCCTAAGGAAGCTTGGAGTGGGCGTAAACCATTAGTTGATTATTTTCGGGTTTTTGGGTGCATAGCATATGCTCATATTGCAGATGAGAAGAGGAAAAAGCTGGATGACAAAGGTGAAAAATGCATTTTTCTTGGTGTTAGTGATCAATCAAAGACTTACAAATTGTATAATCCTATCACCAAGAAAATTGTTATTAGTCGTGATGTCGTATTCGATGAAGAAAGAACATGGTCTTGGAATATCAACACAGTTGAACAACGTATTCCAGCAACTTTTGATGGTGATGGTGGAGAAATAATGCAGCAGCCTTTACATCATCTTGTTCCAGCAGGTCCTGTTCTTGAAATCCCTCAAAATCAAGTTCCACCAGCAGCAATAGAAGCTAATGAGCAGGTTGATACAATAGCAGTTTCACGTCCTCAACGTGTTAAAAGAAGGCCTGCATGGATGACAGACTTTGAGGTAACTGGAGTCAATAATTCGGAGGACCCACTTATACACTTTGCTCTATTTTCATATTGTGATCCAACAAGTTTTGAAGCTGCTATAAAAGAAGTAAAGTGGCAAAGGGCTATGGATGAAGAAATAGCAGCTATTGAAAGAAACAACACTTGGGAATTGACGGACCTTCCAAAAGGGCAGAAGACGATCGATGTTAAGTGGGTTTACAAGACAAAGTTGAAAGAGAATGGTGAAGTTGACAAGTACAAGGCGCGTCTAGTTGCTAAAGGCTACATGCAAGAGTTTGGTGTGGATTACAAAGAGGTTTTTGCTCCTGTTGCAAGGCATGATACAATCAGATTGGTGGTTGCATTGGCTGCACAAAACTCATGGCCTATATACCAACTGGATGTGAAGTCGGCATTCTTACATGGAGAGTTGCAAGAGCAGGTATTTATAGATCAACCTCCTGGTTATGTGAAATTTGGTTGTAAGCATAAAGTTTATAAATTGAAAAAGGCTCTATATGGACTAAAACAAGCACCTAGAGCTTGGTACAGTCGTATAGATGCCTACTTTCAGAAGGAGGGTTTTCAAAAATGTCCATATGAGCATACATTGTATACAAAAAGTAAAGATAGGGGGAAAATGCTTATTGTATGCTTATACGTAGATGATTTGATTTATATGGGAAATGATAGCATTATGGTTGAAAGATTTAAGGAGAACATGATGCTTGAATTTGACATGTCTGATCTTGGGAAAATGCATTATTTTTTGGGCTTGGAGGTTATACAATCTATTGCTGGAATTTTTGTTTCTCAAAAGAAATATGCCCAAGAAATTTTAGACAGGTTTCAAATGAAGAACTGCAACTCTACCGCTACTCCAGTTGAAAAGGGTTTGAAGCTTGTAAAGGATCCAGCAGGAGAAAGGGTTGATGCTACGCTTTACAAGCAAATCGTTGGAAGTCTGATGTATTTGATAGCAACACGACCAGATTTGATGTATTTGGTGAGTCTCATTAGCAGGTATATGGAGCAACCAAAAGAGATTCATCTTCTTGCTGCAAAGAGAATCCTTAGGTACTTGCAAGGTACAGTTGATTTTGGGCTCTTCTTTGAAAAGGGAGAAAAATCAGAATTGTTTGGATTTACAGACAGTGATTATGCTGGAGATTTGAATGATAGAAGAAGCACATCTGGATATGTCTTTATGATTGGTTCTACAGCGGTTTCATGGTCTTCGAAGAAGCAGCCACTTCTTACTTTATCAACTACTGAAGCTGAATTTGTAGCTGCAACATCTTGTGCTTGTCAAGCTCTATGGCTAAGAAAAATTCTTGAAGAACTCCAGTTTAAGCAACAAGGTTCTACTCTGATTTTTTGTGACAACAGTTCAACAATTCAACTCTCGAAGAATCCTGTTCTACATGGAAGATGCAAGCACATAGATGTGAGATATCATTTCCTGAGGGATCTCACAAAGGATGAATTAATTAATCTTGTTTATTGCAGGAGTGAGGATCAAGTTGCTGATATTTTTACCAAGCCTCTCAAATTGGACTCATTTTTAAAGCTAAGAAAGTTGCTTGGAGTTTGTACTTTGAAGGATCTAGTTTGAGGGAGGGTTCTGTGTGAAAATTGTAATTAAACTGGATGTTTGCAAACATCAGTTTAAGGGAGGGATTGTTGGAAATCTTATTTTGATGTCCTAGTGATTAGGAAGTTTGTTTTACGTGTCTAGTATTTTATCTGGTCTTTAGGCTTTAGTTATGCAGCTAGTGGGTTTTGTTTATGTTGTTAGTGGGTCAGTTAGTTTATATTAGTGGTCCCCGTTGTCTCTGATAAGTAGTCAAGTTTGTTTATTGTATTGCCTATAAAAAGGCTATTTCACCTTTGATATTTATGCAGTAAAAATTCCTTCCAAATACACGCCTATTTTTGCTCTGCTTAAAGTATTCTGTTGTGTTTTCAATTGTTAACATAGAGAGCGGACAACCTAGCCAGATTGATGAGGGTTGGTTATATTGGAACAGGATCTATAAGCAAGGATGCAATATGAGCTTGCATTTGTTTCCCAACACGTGTGAAGTTATCATCTCCATCGTAAATGAGATGTGTGGTTCTTGTAAAATTGAGAATGCACATAAGCAAAGGCCTAGGCAGATGATGAGCAAGTTTGAGGCATTCTTCATTTACATCCTTCCATGAATTATCCACCTGCTTATTGAATTCTTCATATGTTTCTTCTTGTGATGCACCATATTGTTTCATGTAACATTCAACACTTGATGGTATGTGTCCTCTTTCTCGCTCAAACTGCATGGATTCACATAAATAAAGTTATTATCTCTTTTGAGGATACATGACATAAGAAATGAGATAATATCAAAACAACCCTGAAAATGAAACCAATTTGAAATCATTCATTTTTTATATTAAAAAATGGGATTCAATAATATTATTTTCCATTTTAAGAGTTGTATCAGATTTTTTCCCATAAGAAATTGATGAAAGAGTAGGTAATAAAAACCTTATGTGACCTGACATCTTCGACCAGCCTTAGCATCAATTCAGAAGTTTTGATAATTTTAGGTCTAGTCAGAGCCCAATCTAAGGCTTCTTTGGTTACCATGGAGTCCATAATGCTCATAAAAGCTTCAGCTATAGTGAAGCAATAACCAACCGACAATAGAGCCACACTCATGTACTCTTCATATGTTGGAGTTCTACTGTCTCGAAGCCATGTGGATTCCTCATAATATGCACGGCATATCATTTTCATCTGCCACAAATATGCAAATTAAATTAAGTACACATGTTACAGGATTAATTCACTCTAGATGTTACATCTTGATTGATAAACATTTTGATAAGAGAAATCAAGTGTTATGCATCCATACTGCTTCTATCCCGTGGTGAACTCGATACGACCATCCTTTTTTGGCTAATTCCTTCTCAACTTCATCGTAAAAATCCAACATTTCCTTATAAATGATCTGCATATATTCTGGAAGTTGATCCATACAACTCATATCCCACCTGGAAAATCAAAATTAAGTTCCTAAATAATATAATATATTCCCTTTTAAGTTAATTAATCTGGAAACGAACAAAGTTAATTAATCCATCAATAATCAAAATATATGCGCATGACAATTGACAAACCTATCGATCGCTTCTGTAAAGAGCTTGAGCTCGTTTGGTGTGCCATATGCATCATATGTATCATCTATAAAGGTTAATATAACAACTCCTTTGGCAAGTATTGTTCTACTAATGGAGTAATGCCAATGGGGCTCGTAATACAGTCCAAGCATCCAAAAATAACCCTCGACCAATCGGTCTCTTGCAAATGGCAACCTTTCCATGAAATTCAAATTCTTCCACCATCTGAAATATGTATAAACATGTTTCAGTTGATAGATTCACCCAATGATTGATATATATAAGTCCGCATAAAAATATTTGTATGAACGGTCTTTTCTTGGACTAAATCGCATTCTAAAGATAAAAATGGATTTAAATAAAACTTACTTAGAAAGTTCACATAGTTCTTTTTTATGTAATACTTGGAGTAGATTGAAATCCAATTTTGCAAGCTTTAGTAAAGCTTGGTCCTGTGAAGGCTCATCTTGGTAGATAGAGATGTAACGTCTAGTCTCAATCCTTGGAACAGCCTTGTGTATGGGCCATTTCAGAACATGAAGTATTTGTGCTGCCAAAGGATGGCTTGACCGGGTAGCCATTAATTGAAGATGAAAGTTAGTAAAAGCAATGGCCTTCTCTAGTATTTCTTCTCCATGCACAATGAGTTGTGCTGCTTCATATAAGCTCAACATTCCATGCACATCAGTTTTCAAGGACTCGTTGAAGTTGCCTTTCTCATCTTTGAACTTGTTGAAAATAACTTATACATACATCATCCATTCAAACAATCAAAAGGGAATATTATATAAACATAGTTGATACAATTAATCATGAAAACTTTATATTATATTGTTTAGTAAAATGAAAATGAGAAGATGACCTACCACATGAAATATAATATCCATGTTGTCTTAGAAGTCGAAAGCAAAGAGCAGAAGTGTAAAGATCAGTAACATGGATAATGTGACGACTATAGGAATCATAGACATGTCGCAATAGTTGTTCAATCTCTGTTTCAAAGTGGTATGCCAACCCTAAGCGCTCAACTACGTCGATAAGATTTAGTTGGTCCAACAAAGAATGGTTAGCAATATCTAGTAGCTTCCTTCTCACTTGTTCCTTGAGTTCTTCAAGCTCTTTTAATTGACTAGCACGGCAGATCTACAAATATAAAATAACCAAATTAAAGTTGTAAACATATATTATGAATAAATCATTCGCAGTTGCATTCAATAGATAAGTTTTTGACGCCATGCATGATAAAAAAAAACAGGAGAAAAATTAGGACGTGTAACATCTATTCATCATATATATATGATGTTCATGAAGATATATAATATGCATTAATTTGGACCTCGTCTTGTTCAAAGTTGTAGTTGAGAAAGCAATCACCCCAAATGCTTGAGTGAAACTTTGCTGTCGGACGGACTACTCCATCTTTATCAGAAACCGCTGAGACTTGGCTGGCGGAAGACATTTTGATGGCAGGAGCTTTGTAGATATGAGTTCGAGTATAGAGGTTATGCGCATGATAATCAGTATTTATAAAGCAACAAATACGGCACAAACCAGCGGGTTCAAATCAATTCAACTATTCAAGTTGTCATTGATGATTCATCATAACAGTATATTATATAACTTGTTAGACTGATCAGCCTCCTTATTAGACTCTAACTTGACCACCAGAGAAGTCACAGATAAAATACATTAGACAATATTACTTTAATGTCGCTATCAAAATCACTGCTAGATTATATTTACGGGTTTTATATAATCTAATGAATTTGAAATTTTGAAGTTGTAAACTTAAATTTGAAGTTCTTGCAAAAGTAACTCATTTTCCACTCGATTATACACTGTTATTGCCCTTAATGTGACTCATTTTTCATTTTATATGTTTTGTTTGATTTTTAAGTTTAAAAAGTTTATTTTACAATTAATTTATTGATAATATCTTTTTCTTTTTGTTAAATGATAGTCATATAAAATAATTAGTATAGGTTTATAATTAATTATGTTAATATATGCATTTTAGATTGGATTCATGTGAATTTTCATGATTTTGCTATTTACTTCGATTTTCAAACTCCCTTGAGAATTTTCAACTATGATAGGAAGTATGAACTCAATTTGGAATTTGTTAGTTTAGAATTCCAAATGCAATTAGAAAATCATAACTTATTTTGAAATTCTAGATTTTGTTATGAAATCATAACTAGAGATGGCAATTCTACCCACATATCTGTGTATCTATGAATTTTTACTAGTAATTACAGGTATGGATTTGACTAAATAGGTTTAATGTGCATTTGTGAAATGTTTGTTTTATACGAATATTATGTAACATTCATGATTACTTATGTAGTCTCAAACTAAGTATATAAGTGTTATATATTAGAGATTTGTTTGAGATAAGTAATCTAAAGAGTCTATAGAAAACAAATAAAATTGGGTACTTTGTCTATGGTAAATCTACAGTTGAGGTCCATTACGTATTTGATATGCTGATCTTATTCGAGATCGTTCATGTAGTGACATAAAAATGAAGGAACCTTATTTAATAGAGATTATATAAGATTGGATCACAATAAAAATAAATTTTTTTATTAATATCCGTTAAACAAA
The DNA here is from genome assembly GCA_019925255.1 of Litchi chinensis. Taxonomy (NCBI): domain Eukaryota; kingdom Viridiplantae; phylum Streptophyta; class Magnoliopsida; order Sapindales; family Sapindaceae; genus Litchi; species Litchi chinensis. The sequence continues at coordinate 16,385,779 of CM034461.1, forward strand.
GAATTCATATTTATTGACTAGATGACCATATATAGATTGTTTTTAACCTTGAGTGTTTTATGAATTTCTATTTATCGAGTCATATCTTTTGATTTACATAGGTGAGACCGTTATAGATTTATGGTCAATAAGTTTCGTACTTTGGAGATATGATTTAATAAGTAGCTGGGAACATTCGCACAATGGCAGAATCCACTTATTCTTACGAGAAATAGATGAGTAATTTCTTTAAGTGTTTATTCAAGTCTTAAATAATAAGAGCGCTCAACTTTCTGTTTATGAGTAAATAGAAAGATAAATTTATAAGTTATTATGAATATTATTAATTAGAGAATCAATGATATTTAATGGAATAAGATATAATTAGAAAGATATAACAACTTTAATGATCTAACTCTAATTATGAACTACTCATGGAGGATCAAACCATATGAAATGATTAAATCGATGAACACTAAAAATTTAGATTGTGTAAAACATATATAATTTTGAGAATACAACTTTAGGTTTTTAGTGGAATAACTCTAAGGTTAATAATAGTGAATTATTTAATTAACGAGTTTAATTAATAATTTCGATATTATTAAAACTTAAATTGTAGCTTCATTTGATCTCCTTGTTAGCTCACAACCACATAAAGAAACAATGGAAAGAATATAATTGGATTGTCCAATTGTTAGTGTCACGTATAAATTTTGTGGACACATTCACAAATTAGTTAAATAATTTGATTATTTAAATATTTATAATTATTCAATTAATTGTTAATTATTTAATTATCTATAGAGGTTATGAGTTCAATTCTAAATGATGTCATTAAATTAAATGATTCAATTAATTAATGAAAATAGTAATTTAATTTAATTAGAATTATATTCTATATTAAATTAAATTTAAAGAGTTTTAATAGGAACTGGATTCCATATTAAATTAAATTAAAGAAGTTTTAATTTAATAGTAATTAGATTCAATATTAAATTAAAAGCAAAGATTTCAAGTCAATAAGGAATTTGATTCCATATTGGTTAGGAACTATATA
>CM034461.1:16387317-16404317 GCA_019925255.1 Litchi chinensis
ATTATTATTACTAACATTAATCGGACATGTTTTTGTTTGGAAAAATTTTTTAAATCCACATTCCCGCATTCATATTAAAATCAAATTTTCCCTTTACTTCCAAGTCCTCCTCCTCCACTCTACCGGTTTATCTAACCATCATATGTTTGTCGTCCATCATTGTCTGGTCTGCTTCCATGGTGCTCTCAGGTTTTCATTTTTGCTTCATGTGTTATAGAGAGTTGGTGATTTTCTGTATTTTGGTTTGTAACAAATTTTTGGTTGTTGATGATTAGGGTAACACAGTCTAAATAGTGACAAAAAATTTGTGTTGCAAATTTTTCGCTTGACAGTTGGCAAAGACGACCCATTCAGGTTTCTATTTCGGTCTCTATTTTTCTTCAATTCATCTGTTTTTTTTTTTTTTCATTTCAATTTAATTTAGGAGCCTATTATTTTGATTTCATCGATTATTATTTATTATGTTTACGTACATGATTATAGGTGATGACAAATTTGGGGATTGTATTTGATTGATGAATATGAGAAATGAAAATCAGGGATATTTATGTCTATTAATTTGCTTTTAGTTTACTCAGAGTTTCTACGTTTTAGCTGGTGAAAGTTGTTTGTTGGGGTAAAAGTTGTCTATTAATCTGTTGGTGAAAAGTTCTACATTTTAGTTGTTAATTTGTTTTTTTTTTATGTGACGGGTATGGGTGCGCCCGTGGGTCCACCCATGCCAGTGGGTACGTACCTGTTCCCACAAAAACTTAGTAGCTATAGGGACAGGCATGGGTATAATATTATGTATCAGGTTTGGGTATGGATTTGGATAAATTTGTCCGAATTCGACTCATTCTCATCTCTAATCTTAATTCAGTTTTGCAATTAGACAATCACAATTTTTTTAGCTTTTTTTATGCTTGACATTTGACATTGATGAATTTTTTAATGCATTTAACCAGTTTTTAAATGATTTTTATTTTTTATTAGGATATATAATCATCAAATTTATCATGTATTTGAAAGGTTAATTGCATGGAGGATGTGGGTTATATGGTTGATTACATAAACGAGAAAATGAATAAATGAAAAATAAATATCATTTAAAATCGATTAAATGTAACTAAAAATTAATTAATATCAATTGTTAAATATTAAAAAAAAAATGATTGTGTAATTGCATAACTCAGTTACAATTCTATAACTGAATTTGGACTTTGAAAGTTGTGATTTCCTAACTGCATTTGGAATCCTAAATAAGGATACCAATTCCAAATTAGGTTTAGATTTCCTAAAATAGTTGAGAATTCTTAATAGATTTTGAAAATTGAAATAAATGACAAAATCATGAAAATGCACATGCATCTAACCTAAAATGCATGTAACTAACATAATTAATATACTCTCTTACTAATTATTCTATATAAATATCATTTAGCAAAAAAAAAAATCAACAAATTAATTGTAAGGTAAACCTTTTGAAGTAAAATTTAATTTTATATATATATATATATATATAAATTGGAAAATGAGTCTCATTAAGAGCATAAAGAGCAACATTATGTATTGTAGTGGAAATTGACTTACTTTTGCAAGGATTTCAAATTTAATTTTAAGGTTCCAAATGGGTTAGTTTTTGGTAAATCATATTTTATATATATATATATATATATATATATAAACTCTCACGAAATGAATTCTTAAACTAAGGAATAGTCTACTTGTTGAACATTTCAAGTCTAATCTAATAAGAGCTATCAGGAGGAAAAAAAAAGTCTAATCCAATAAGAATAAGTCAATTACGTGATGATGAAAACTTCAATGTTTAACTTCACTCAAGACGAATGCACAATAAAAGATAAAGGATTAAAACATTGTTATTAAATCTCAATGAATTAATACCAAGGTTTTAGAACTCGCTACTAGCTAATTGGTTAATGACTTAGCAAGTAGCGACTACTCGATGAGTACTTAGTTTGACATTCGATCAACGATTGACCGATGGTCATATTTGGTCAAATATGTAAAGAAAAATTTAAAAGAAAAAGAAAATTCATAGAGTCAAATGCAATCATATGGCTATAAAACATTAATGTGAGGGTGTAATTATTAGATAGTAAGGGAAAATTATTATTTTTGAAATTTGAGAGCGTAAATTGACGTTTCTATAAATGTCAAGGGCATGACCAAATTGTTCTCTCTATACAAACCACACCTTACTCAATCACTGATCAATCCATTTCAAACTCCCCATGCCGCTACACACAACCAAATTGTTATCCACTATCAAATCAACGTTGATGACGGAAGATTGCGAATATCAATGACATACTGACGAAGACAATGACATTTGAAACCTACAACCTACTGAGCTTTAACAGTCAAAACCCATAACCAGCAAAGTTGTAACCCATTTCCACTAAATGGACAATAGGTAACTGAAACTGTGCAATGATGACCAATAGTGGAGACAACAAGATAGTGGCAGTGGCACTAGACTGATAGTGAAGGTAAGGATTAGGGTTTGCAAAAGAGAGGTGCTCAACAATGGGTGCAAAATCTGGTAAGAGGCGTCGCGGAGCCACGAGTTTCCTAAATTAAGCCAAGTACTTGACCCAACTTGACGACTACTTGCCTCTGATGAGTAAAACCCCAAATTTAAGGGTTCTCGAATCAGTAAATCCCACAGCTACCAAGTTTTGATGAGTAGTCTGAGCCACTCGTCGAGTTTTACAACAGTGATTAATGTCTCTCTGTATTTATGCAACTTGATGCATCAACCACTCGATGTTTCGATTTATGCATGAAAGTGAACCGGTTAGATGTGTGGGCTCCCTTTTCTTGAATCAATATTTGTAAAGCTTACTTCTACAAGACTTGAAAAAGAATTAAATTCCTAAGAAAAAAATTAAAGACTTATTTTTTCAAGCTTATCTATCACGCCAATGAAAAGGACAAGCTTGGTGTAATATTTTTCTTCCACTAAAGCCATTTATTTATAGTTAGCTTTCATAAAAAGAAATTTGAGTTTTCATAAGATACACAATTATAGTCCCACTATGATTAATAATTTTAATCTCATTAAAATTATACTAAAAATAAATCTTTAAAAAGAATAATGCCAAGTGTAATATAGTTACTGCTAGAGTTCAAGACTCCGGAACTTGGAACTTGGAACTTGGTATTTGATGGGGTTGTTCGAGGCACGGAATTGGACATAGTAAAATATTGACCTCTTTAAAAATGCAAGAGATTTTGAAGCAAAGTTATTGGTAGTAGCTACTACCAGAATTCTTAAACTAAGGAATAATCTGCTTGTTGAACATTTAAAGTCTAATCTAATAAAAGACAAGGATGATAACATTGTTATTTAAGCCTCAAGGACTCTTAACAATCATTATTGTCTACATTCTAGTCCTTAAGGCCATGTCCAATGAATACATCAAAATGGTAATTTGGGTGCATTTTTGTGCTTCAACGAATACAACAATTATATTCTCTCAAGACTATTTTTTTGGTTTGAATGAACAGTGCAACACCAAATTTGGTGTTGCACTGTTCATCAACACCAAAAGTGATGTTGGAATATAAATTAATTTAATTAAAAATATATATTAAATTATTATAAAAAATATATATTTTTAAAATATTTCATTGAGATCTTTAAAATGAATATAATATTAAATATATTTTAATATGTTTTAAAATTTTTAATATTTATTGATCAAAAAATTATGTATAGAATATTATTTGAAGATATCTTTTGCACAAATTTGGTGTAAAACGCATCGGAGTATAAAAAAATTTGATATAAATGCCTTTTTGACATTAAAATGGTGTGAAATTTGGTACACAACATTAGAGATGGTCGAAGAGACATGACAACACAACCATTTAAAAAAAAAAATTGGCATATTTATATATTTATTTATATTACATCTTTCATTTATTATGTAAAACGGTAGTCAACTACATTTATGTGAAGTTATTTTAATATAAGATTCATGGAACATCTTAACTATAAAACCACACACAGCGTAGGAAGATTTTCGAAAGTTCTTAATTTTCCAAATCGTAGTTAGGTGCGGATAGATTGATGACTTATTCTACTTCTAAACATAAAAATATTTGTAAGATGCACTGAAGTTCTCAATTGTAGAGTCCCATGAGCTGAGCTGTGACATCAAGCAATTACATATCGGTTTCAATAAAAATATCAGAGTTCTAAATTTAAGAAATATTGGTGAAAATATCGAAAATATTTGAGGATAATTTTAATATCAGTCCTCTTGAAATAAGAAAATATCAATGGATATATTAAGTATTGCTTTGATATTTAGAGATTGTTTGTATTTTACACTTATAAATTAATGCCATTGAATTGTACATATCAAGTTAATTTTTTTTAAGTGATTAAATCACATAAAAATATCCAAAAACAATTGAAAAAATTGTGATTTCTGACTTTTAATTGAATTCCAAATCACTGAATGGTTTTTTAAATATTTTATTTTAAGTCTATCCTACTTAAATAACATAACATTAAATTTGTCCTAATTTTACATTATACACATTCCTTTTAATGTTCAATTACTTATAACAAACGTCCTTGAAAAATAAAAACCCTAAATTATAACTTCAACTTATACAGATTTCTTTTAATGCTCTAAATACTTATAATTTATATAGATTCTTTTTAAATGCTCTAATATAGATTTCTTTTAGAAGATTAAATCAAGTGTTTATGCAACAACTCAAAGACCAAATTACAAATAAACTTCTATAAGTATTTGATTATTCTTGTTTAATTTTAGTAGAAAATATATATTACTTTATAATTTAAACTTTTGTTGCAAGAGTAATTCAACTTAAAGACCATTTTGTTTATTTTTATTTAAATATATAAATATCATTTATTTAACTATAATTTTTAATCATATTTTAATTATGAATAAAATATTATTAATATATATATAAGTGTTTTAGTATTTGTTAAATAATTTTTTTGTAATTATTTATATCATATTGAATGAAATTACATAATCAGGAATAATAAAAGGAATATAAATATTAAATTATTAGTTTTTAAATAATTTTAATTTTAAAAATAAATGAGATTATTATATATTTAGATATAAAAAAATATGTTATTTAAATTTTTAATTTTAATTATGATTCGATTTTAAATAATTTTTTAGTACTGTTTAGTTTTAAGATAGAAAAACAAGGGATTCCTTAGTTTCTTAGTGTCATGTTCTGTAATCTCAATGGGTCAGTTGGCCGCTGAGAAAACATGGAGTAGTTGTTGAAAAGTCAGTGGGAGACCAACGGGTGACATTCTTCGCAATTTGTCACGGAATCTTATGGGTCTTTGCAATTTGAAATTAAATATAGTTATCATAACATTCCTATTGACAAGTTGCTGTGATTTGACGTCAGAGAATCTTATGGGTCTTTGCAATTTGCAACTAAATAGAGTTTGCTAGTACCGCTCCAGGGATGGTAAACGGCCAGATCTGTGTCGGATCAACCTATTCTAAATTCGAGCTGACTTTCAGGTAGGATGCCCCCAACGGGTAATAGAGCGACTGGACAAACATCAAATAAGACAGTAACTGAAAATTTCCAAAGCGATTGAAAATTTATTTCATAAGGGTTTATTTGATCCAATTGTAACCTTTTAAAAGGTGTTTTGAGTGAGCTACTTCAGCTTCATGCGTTTTTTTTTCCTTTCCTCTTAATCAAATTAAATCAATGACATATTTATTAATCAGGAATATAAAATGAATGTATTCAATCTATAATTTAATTTAAATTTAAAGAATTTTAAAAGTTTGAAGGTATTTAATTTTTATTTGAATAGATTTTATTGAAATCTGGGTATATTCAATCTAAATTTATTTGGAATTCATTAAAATCAAGATGTATTTTATTTAAATTTGTATAAATTCCAATATAATTTAGGTGAATTCAATTCAATTTTACATAATATTCAATAAAATCTAGTTATATTTAAAAAGTTATTAATTTTATAGATATCATTTAAGTGATAAATCTCATTAAAATCTAGATATATTTAATCTAGATTTGTTTAGAATTAATTGAAATCTAGATGTATTTAATTTAAATTTGTATAAATTCTAATATAATTTAAGTGTATTCAATTCAAATTTACATAAAATCCAATAAAATCTAGTTGTATTTAAAAAGTTATTAATTTCACGTATTTCATTTAAATAATGAATTTGTATGAATTTTAAAGTGATTTTTATGAAAAAAAAAATTATAACAAATCTTACTATTCTCCTCAAGATTTTATTAGATTTATTAAATGATTATAGTAAAATTAATATGGGATCTATAAAATCTTTGAATTTCACTAAAATATATTATTTATAAAAAAAAAATCCATCAAACTTTAATAAATTCATAGATTGAATACATCTCCGTAAGATAGAAAAAGGCGACGTAATTCCAAAAAATTTGAATTTTAGTATTAAATTTTATAGACCTCATATTAAAATCAGAAATCAAATTTCTGCCAGCAAAAAAACTTCATTTTCTCTTCTCATCTTGGGAATCAAGTTTCTTTCCTAACGGAATAATGCAATTCAAGTAGTTTTACTAATATATCCTCAATTAATATTTTTATATGCGATATATATGACTATTTTTGTAATTAACTTTATTTTATCTCTATTTTTTAATTTAGTAAAGACGTAAAGATGAATTTTAATTTGATTGCAATTTTAATTTCTAAGAGTTAGTAAAAAGAGAGATGTAATATTGTAATTTAATTCTGATTGATCTTCATTTTCTTTTTGTTGTAACTTAATTCCCTTTCTTTTCATTCCTAATTAGTAAATGCTCCCAAGTTAAGTCTTGAGTTATTATTATTCTTTTTTTGATGAACAATTGGTTAGTTATATTATCAAAATCCTGATCCGTGGCCTGAACGGATTGTCATTTTTCATCACAAATCCAAACCTTTTTTATCCAATTCAATTTTAATAAGTCACAAAATTTATATTAAGATAAATATATAAAATAATAAATAAACATTGAAACTTAAAATAACTCAATCTTTACTTCAATTTAACATCATTTAAATAATATCAATATAAAGCTCATAGAAAATGTAAATTCATTGAGTACAAACACCAAAATAATATTAACTATCACATATAACAAAATTTCAATACATACACCAAAATAATAATTAATACATGGCAAAGTTTTATAAACACAATAATAATGCACAACTTAAAAATAACTATAATAATAACAATCTTAATAAAAATAATATTAGTGCATATTAAAAATTTTATAAAAAAGTTAACCGAATCGAATATAAATATTTGAGCTATTTTTCAACAATCACCATCACAATCCACTTTATTGAATACTGCAAGTCGAAGCAGTGAAAGCCAACGTATTTATAAGGACCATTTGATTTGGCTATATTGACACAGGATCTATCAACAAGGATGCAATATGATCCTGCATCTGTTTCCCAACACGTGTAAAGTTATCATCCCCATCGTAAATGAGGTGTGTGGTTCGTGTAAAGTTGAGAATGCACTTAAGCAAAGGCCTAGGTAGATGATGAGCAAGTTTCAGGCATTCTTCATTCACATCCTTCCACGAATTATTCACTTGCTTATTGAATTCTTCATACGTTTTTTCTTGTGATGTGCCATACTGTTTCATGTAACATTCAACACTCGAGGGTATATGTCCTCTTTCTCGCTCAAACTGCATACACATATATTTATATATATATAATCATTATTATCTCTTTCGTAAATATATATGTATATAGTCTAATTAGAAATTGATCAAAAAGCACGTTGATAATGAAAACCTTATGTGATTTGACATCTTCGACGAGCCTTAACATTAATTCAGAAGCTTTGAGAATTGTAGGTCTACTCAGGGCCCAATCCAAGGCTTCTTTGGTTACCATGGAGTCCATAATGCTCATAAAAGCTTCAGCTATAGTGAAAGTGTAACCAACTGAGACCAGTGCAACATGCATGTACTCTTCATATGTTGGAAATCGATTGTCTCGAAGCCATGTAGACTCCTCATAATAGGCACGACATATAATTTTCATCTGCCATGCATATATATATACAAATTAAATTAATTGTGAATGCTACACATTATTATTAGTAAAAATATTCATTAAGAGAAATATTAGTGTTATATATGCATACTGCCTCTATCCCGCAGTGAACTCGATGCGACCATCCTTTTTTGGCTAATTCTTCCTCAATTTCATCGTAAAAATCCAACATTGCCTTATAAATTATTTGCATGTACTCTGGAAGTTGATCCATACAACTCACATCCCACCTGAAAATCAAAATTATGCTCCCAATAATTAACAAAACATACTGTATTTTAATTAAGTTCATTGATCATGATGATATAAAAATATATATATGACAAACTTGTTGATTGCTTCCGTAAAGAGTGTGAGCTCATTAGGTGTCCCATATGCATCGTAGGTATCATCTATAAAGGTTAATATAACAACGCCTTTAGCAAGTATTTTTCTGCTGATAGAATAATGCCAATCTGGCTCATAATACAGTCCAAGCATCCAGAAATAACCCTCGACCAACCTGTCTCTTGCAAAGGGTAATCTTCCAATGAAATTCAAATTCTTCCACCATCTGAAATAAAACATCAAATAATAACACAACCCTGTTATTATTTACTGTGGACAGTCTTCGTCACTTGCTATGTAGAACAACAAAAATTATTGAGATGGAATTAACAGTATGTGCTGCAAGTTAAACTCACTTAGAAAGTTCACACAGTTCTTTCTTGTGCAAAGATTGAAGTAGATTGAAATCCAACTTTGCAAGCTTTAGTAAATCTTTGTTGTGGGAAGGCTTATGTTGGTAGATAGAGAAGTAGCGCCTAGACTCAATCCTCTGAACAGCCTTGTGTATGGGCCATTTGAGAACATGAAGTACTTCTGCTGCCTGAGGATTGCTTAAATGGTTAGCCATGGATTGAAGATGAGTGGTGGTGAAAGCAATGGCCTCATCAAGTACATCTTCTCCATGTACCACAAGTTGTGCTGCCTCGTATAAGCTCAACAATCCTGACACATCACTTGTCAAGGATTTATTGAAATTGCCATCGTCATCTTTGAACTTGTTGAATATATCTGTTATGTATATCATCAAATCCAATGGAAGGGAGCATATTTTATTAGTCACTATCTTCTCTAAACGGTCCAATTTAAACGAAAATGTTAAAATAGTTGACTAGAGCTAGATATTTTTATAAATTAGTGTATATAAAAATAAAATTTTATGTAGAGTACATAAATTAAAATGAAATTAACTTACCGCATGAAACACGATATCCATGTTTTCGTAGCAGTCGAAAACAAAGAGCAACAACATAAAGATCATATTTGTCAATATCATGATAATAAGTACCATAAACGTGATGTAATGTTTGTTCGATTTCTGCTTCAAAGTGATGTCCCAATCCTAAGCGCTCAATATCATCAATAAGATTAAGCTGCTCTGATAAAGAATGGTACTTGACAAGTGGTTCCAATACCTCCCTTCTCACTTGTTCCTTGAGGTTTCCATGCTCTTGTAATTGACTAGCTTGACGTATCTACATATAAAATGTTATAGAAAAAATGTAAGCACTGATTATGAATAAAATCGCAACTGCATTTGCTCCCTAAGTGGAGTGGTGCCCGCCTGCTTTTGCCAAAGTGACAGGTTCGAACAGCTACAGCTACTCTTACTGCAGTGTTTAAAGCCCAGTCTTTGTGGACGGTATTCTCCATCCACTGGGAGCTATGATCCGGATACATCAAGAAAGTCCCAACTGTTGTACTTGGACATGTAGTAGTTCAAAAAAAAAAAAAAAAAAAATTGCAACTGCATTTGATGATTAAGCTTTTGGCATTTAGATAGAGAAAGGCATTCAAACATTTAATATATATCATCAATCATATATAATCGTTCATGATATGCATTAATTTTTACCTCATCTTGTTCAAAGTTGTAGTTGAGGAAGCGATCACCCCAAATGCTTGAGTGAAACTTTGCAGTCGGACGGACTACTCCATCTTTATCAGAAACCACTGAGACTTGGCCGGCGGTAGACATTTTGATGGCAGCAGGTGAGAGAACACTAAAGCTTGCGTGCAAGTTTTAGCTATTTAGATATGAGCGCAAATATTGTGCATGAGTCGGTATTTATAGAGCGGGTCTATATATCATTTTCAATTATTATAAAGCAAGTCGCAATCGGGAGGGCATATATATTCGACGACTCAACCCTACACTGATGATTCATCTGTAATAATTTATTACGTTATTAGACTGAGCCACTTTATTTGACCTAAGACAACATCTGGAAAAGTCATGAAGTTTTGTTTCCTCTGCACTGATCAACTTATGCGATTCATTGAATTAACTTCAGCATAGTAGTATGTTTTATTATTTTTTATCATAATCAAAATCACAGCAAGATTTGTTATTCTGACACTTAGAGTTCCAATATCCTTAACGTGATATATTCACGTCATGAATAAATTCTTAATGTTATAAATCATTAAAAGAAAAAAAGCAATACCATAAATAAAAAATCGGAAACCATACGATAGATACCACCGTATATATATATATATATATATATATATATGTATCTATGTGTGTGTATAAAATCCTCAACGGAATTATATTTCCTTCCCCAATAACTTGACCTTTGATTTGTTTATGAAATTCAGGGAATTAAATTCTTAAAAGTTTAAATAACCAGTAAAATCTATTAGTAATTAAGTAAATTCTATATCCAATATTGACAAGCTTACGACATAAAATTCGTATTTATCTATGTTCGAAAAGGATGATCAAGTCTACAATATTATATATTGTCTAGTAATTGTTATGAAATTTATTAATTATTTACTAAATGTAATTGATGAGAACCGGTTTACTCATTCATGCTTGGAGTTTCACTTAATCAAGGATTTCTATTAATTCACGTTTTTTATTAATTTAGATTTATCATATTTAGGATTATCTTTTATTGTAATTATAGTTTATCATATTATCTTTATTACATTTAGAAGATAAGTTACGATTATAATTATCTTTAGATACTATTAGATAATTAGAGTTAGAATTATAATTTTTTTTTGGTTTTTTGAAGTAAAGTTAGAATTGTCTTGTTAGTCTTTCCTTGTTAAACTAAATTTAGGGGTGGGCACAAAAACATGAATCCGGTCCGAACAACCAAATCCAATTCGATTCGTGAGTGTTCGAACCGAATCATATGTCAAAGGTAAGGTGTTCGGATCCTCACCTGTAAAAACACTATGTTTTAAGGATCGGATCGGATCGGATCAAGGTATTCAAAACCGATCCGATCTGTGAACCCGTGAACAGGGGTACATGCATAATTTCGTATGCCTCTATATAAAGTCCACTTAAACTAACCCTAACATCCATCTCTCACTGTATCTGACTTTCAACTCGTGCTCGACAGCCCCACCCCCACCCATTTTTTCTTCATCGTCGACACCGACAACTCTCACTCAGCTGCCCAAAGCTCGATTTTTTCTTTATCATTGACACCGACAACTCTAAACTCGTATCTCTCGGCTCTCATCTTAGCACTCAACTCGTGTCTCTCGACTCTCATCTCTCACTCTCAGCTCGGCAGCCCCACCTCCACTTATTTATTCTTCATTGCCAACACCAACAACTCTTATCTCAGTAGCCCGGTAGCTCGATTTCTTCTTTATCGTCGATTTGCTATCAACTCTCAACTCGTACATCTCAGCTCTCATCTTTCACTCTTAGCTCATACCTTTCGGCTTTCATCTCTCACTCTCAACTCGGCAGCCTCACCTATTTCTTCTTCATCGTCGACACTGACAGCTCTCATCTCAATAGCTTGGTGAGTTTATTTAAGGCTTTAGTTTGATATTTACATGATTGGGTGTTAGTGTTTTGGTGATTTCTATGTCTGTTTGTTGTTTTCTGTTGTTGAGTTATATATTTCACTTGCTGATTATATATATGTGTTATTGTTGCTGTTAATAGATGAGGAAAAGTATAGAGAGTGATAAGGAGTCTGAATTTGATATTGATGATGTTAGTTCAATTGGAAAAAGTCAAAATCTTGGGGTGACAAAAAAAAAAATAGAGAAGAATATGAAGAATGAAAGTAGTCGTAGACTTAAATCAGATTGTTGGGAGCATTTTGAGTTGTTCGAAACTAAGGAGGGCAGAAGAATTTTGAAAGTAGTCGTAGACTTAAGTATAATTTTGATGGCAATAGCTTTATAGATATGAGTTCGAGTATAGAGATTATGCGCATGGTAATCAGTATTTATAAAGCAACAAATACAGCACAAACCAACGGGTTCAAATCAATTCAACTATTCAAGTTGTCATTGATGATTCATCATAACAGTATATTATATAACTTGTTAGACTGATCAGCCTTCTTATTAGACTCTAACTCGACCACCAGAGAAGTCATAGATAAAATACATTAGACAATATTACTTTGATGTCGCTATCAAAATCACTACTAGATCATATTTATGGGTTTTATATAATCTGATGAATTTGAAATTTTGAAGTTGTAAACTTAAATTTGAAGTTCTTGCAAAAGTAACTCATTTTCCACTTGATTATACTGTGTTATTGCCCTAAATATGACTCATTTTGCATTTTATATGTTTTGTTTGATTTTTAAGTTTAAAAAGTTTGTTTTAATATTAATTTATTGACAACATCTTTTTCTTTTTGTTAAATGATAGTCATATAAAATAATTAGTATAGGTTTATAATTAATTATGTTAATTACATGCATTTTAGATTGGATTCATGTGAATTTTCATGATTTTGCTATTTACTTTGATTTTCAAACTCCCTTGAGAATTTTCAACTATGATAGGAAGTATGAACTCAATTTGGAATTTGTTAGTTTAGAATTATAAATGTAATCAGAAAATCATAACTTATTTTGAAATTCTAAACTTTGTTATGAAATCATAACTAGAGATGACAATTCTACCTACATATCTGTGTACTTATAAATTTTTACCAGTAATTGGTAGGTATGGATTTGACTAAACAGGTTTACAAACAAGTATGGATTTTATTTTTAAATCATAACAGGTTTGGGTACGGGTGCAGGTATAGGAAAACACCCATACCCGAAGTTGTTTACCCACAAAAAACAAAAACTTTATTATTATTATTATTATTTTCATATGCACTACTCAAAACGACATCATTTAGAGTGGTGTATATATATATATATATATATATATATTAAAGCTTCATTCAAACCTAAAGCCACTATCAATCTCTCTTGCTAGTGCTCACTTTCCAATCTTCTCTAGCCCTTCTCCTTCACTCTATTGGTCGTCCTCTTCCTCCAGCTATCATCGTTCGCCATTTCGTCCTTCACTTGTTTCGCACGTCATCCATCCTCCTCCACTTTCTATAGTCTCTACTCCCTGTTAGGGTTATGTGCCCTAAGAGTCTGTAATTTGTAAATGTTTAAATTAAATAATAAATAAAATATGTTTATTCAATTTATGTGCATTTGTGAAATGTTTGCTTTATACGAATATTATGTAATATCCATGATTACTTATGTAGTCTCAAACTAAGTATATAAGTGTTATATATTAGATAATTTGGTTTGGGATCAATAATCTAAAGAGTCTGTAAAAAATAAATAAAACTTGGTAATTTGCTTATGGTAAATTTACAGCTGAGGTCCATTATGTATTTGATATGCTGATCTTATCCGGGATCGTTCATGTAGTGACATAAAAATGGAGGCACCTTATATAATAGAGATTATATAAGACTAGACCATAATAAAAATGAATTTCTTATTAATATTTGTTAAACAAAGAAATTCATATTTATTGACTAGATGATCATATATAGATTGTTTTTAATCCTGAGTGTTTTATTGACTCTTATTTATTGAGTCATATCTTTTGATTTATATAGGTGAGACTGTTATAGTTTTATAGTCAATAAGTTTCGTACTTTGGAGATGTAATTTAATAAGGGCTGAGAACATTCCACACAATAGCATAATCCACCTATTCTTACGAGAAGTAGATGAGTAATTTCCTTAAGTGTTGATTCGGGTCTTGAACAATAAGAGCGCTCAATTTTCTGTTTATGAGTAAACGGAAAGATAAATTTATAAGTTGCTATGGATGTATTGTTCATTAGAGAATCAATAGTATTTAATGGAATAAGATATAATTAGAGAGGTATAACCGACTTTAATGACCTAACCTAATTATGAACTGCTCGTGAAGGATCAAACCATATGAAATGATTAAATCGATGGACACTAAAAATTTAGATTGTGTTTTCAGTGGTGCAACCTTGAGTTTTAAGTGAAGTAACTCTAAGGTTAATAATAATGAATTTTTTAATTAACCAGTTTAATTAATAATTTCGATATTATTGAAGCTTAAATTATAGGTCCATTTGATCTCCTTGTTAGCTCACAACCACATAAAGAAACAATGGAAAGAATATAATTGGATTGTTCAATTATTAGTGTCACGTATAAATTTTGTAGACACATTCACAGATTAGTTAAATAATTTTAAATAATTTGATTATTTAAATATTTATAACTATTCAATTAATTGTTAATTATTTAATTATCCGTAGAGGTCATAGGTTCAATTCTAAATGGTGTCATTAAATTAATAATGACTTGGAATCATTTAATTTAATGAAAATCATTCAATTAATTAATGGAAATAGTAATTTAATTTAATTGGAATTATATTCCATATTAAATTAAATTAAAAGAGTTTCAATAGGAATTGGATTCCATATTAAATTAGAAGTAAAGTAATAATTTAATTTAATTAGAATTAGATTCCATATTAAATTAAATTAAAGGAGTTTTAATTTAATAGGAAGTAGATTCCATATTAAATTAAAAGCAAAGAATTTCAAGCCAATAAAGAATTGATCCCATATTGGATAAGAACTATATAAGTCTTTCAATTTAAAAAGGAAATTGGTTTCCTTATTAAATTGAAAAACCCTAGCTTACTATTATAAAATGGTGTTTTATGTTGGTAACATAAAGGAAAATTTTCGGCTACTTGAACCAAAAACTTCCATTAATTAAAAACACCAAATTGTCTTATCTCAAAAGAAATCAAGAAAATTGTTTTTTGATTTCTACATAATTTTCTTTTATAAAAAGATTTTGTGATTTGATTCTTCCAAACTATACCCACACACAGTTTCTTTTATGAAGAGTCATAGCAAGGAAGATCGAGTAGTGAAGAATCTGCAAATCAAAAGGGAGCAATTTAATCTTCGTGCAAGATAAGATGTGATCTTATTAATTTAATTATTGAATTGTTATTACTAACATTAATCGAACATGTTTTTGTTTGGAAAAATTTTTAAAATCCACATTTCCGCATTCATATTAAATCAATTTTTCCCTTCACTTCCAAGTCCTCCTCCTCCACTCTACCAGTTTATCTAACCATCATCCGTCTGTCATCCACTGTCGTCTGGTCTGCTTCCATGGTGCTCTTAGGTTTTCATTTTTGCTTCATGTGTTACAGAGAGTTGGTGATTTTTCTGTATTTTGGTTTGTAACAAATTTTTGGTTGTTGATGATTAGGGTAACACAGTCTAAACAGTGACAAAAAATTTGTGTTACAAATTTTTCACTTGGCAGTTGGTAAAGACGACCCATTCAGGTTTCTATTTCGGTCTCTATTTTTCTTCAATTCATCTACTTTATTTTTTTCATTTCAATTTATTTTAGGAGCCTATTATTTTGATTTCATCGATTATTATTTATTATGTTTATGTACATGATTATAGGTGATGACAAATTTGGGGATTGTATTTGATTGATGAATATGAGAAATGAAAATCAGGGATATTTATGTCTATTAATTTGCTTTTAGTTTACTCAGAGTTTCTACGTTTTAGTTGGTGAAAGTTGTTTGTTGGGATAAAAGTTGTCTATTAATCTGTTGGTGAAAAGTTCTACATTTTAGTTGTTAATTTGTTTTTTTTTTTTATGTGACGGGTATGGGTGCGCCCGTGGTTCCACCCATGCCAGTGGGTACGTACCTGTTCCCACAAAAACTTAGTAGCTATAGGGACAGGCGTGGGTATAAAATTATGTAGCAGGTTTGGGCATGGATTTGGATAAATTTATCCGAATTCGACTCATTGTCATCTCTAATCTGAATTCAGTTTTTGCAATTAGATAATCACAATTTTTTTAGCTTTTTTTATGCTTGACATTGGACATTGATGAATTTTTTAATGCATTTAACCAGTTTTTAAATGATGTTTATTTTTTATTAGGATATATAATCATCAAATTCATCATGTATTTGAAAGGTTAATTGCATGGACGATGTGGGTTATATGGTTGATTACATAAACGAGAAAATGAATAAATGAAAAATAAATATCATTTAAAATAGATTAAATGTAACTAAAATTAATTAATATCAATTGTTAAATACTAAAAAAAAATGATTGTGTAATTGCATAACTAAGTTACAATTCCATAACTGAATTTGGAATTTGAAAGTAAGTTGTGATTTCCTAACTGCATTTGGAATCCTAAATAAGGATACGAATTCCAAATTAGGTTTAGATTTCCTAAAATAGTTGAGAATTCTTAATAGAATTTGGAAATTGAAATAAATGACAAAATCATGAAAATGCACATGCATCTAACCTAAAATGCATGTAACTAACATAATTAATATACTCTTGTACTAATTATTCTATATAAATATCATTTAACAAAAAAAAAATCAAGAAATTAATTGCAAGGTAAACCTTTTGAAGTAAAATTTAAATATATATATATATATATAAAATTGGAAAATGAGTCTCATTAAGAGCATAAAGAACAACATTATATATTGTAGTGGAAATTGACTTACTTTTGCAAGGATTTCAAATTTA